>CM069901.1:105990-122221 GCA_036034705.1 Thielaviopsis punctulata | reverse complement strand
TTTTTTTGGCAGGATGGGCATGGGGGGCATTAATCTCGATAATTTCAAAAACGCCAGGGGGAAGTTTCCCTCTCTCTCTCTTGGTTTTCTACCTCCCCCCCCAAAACGAAAGGTTTCTTGGCTTACGTAGAGCATCAAATAAATATACACCTTTTTCCTCTGAACAAACACCCTAATAGACCCTGATGATGATGATGCGTATGGAAACTCGGGCAACAGCAACAACACCTTCTTGCTCGCCCTTTCCTCCCCCAACTCGTTCGTTCAATTGCTCCTTCCGTAAAAATGTTGTCTGTGCCTTGCATCACACATATATGTACACACACACCACACTTATTGTATGTACACAACACCAACAACCACCCTTGCTTCTTTTCTTTTCTTCTTATTCGTTCCACCGAAACAAGGAAAAAAAAAAAAAAAAAAAATCAAAGCCCCTTCAAGGAACTCTCTTCCCCCCTCCCCAGCCCTCCGATGGCACCAGGAACTTGGCTCTTTTCTTGAAGCAGGAGGAGGATTTTCCTTGTCTGCTTTTTTGGCAACAGCGACACGGACTCGAAGGCACGTCGGGTTCTTGCCTCTTTCTTTCCTTTCTTAGAATCTACAAGTACATACATTCACATTTGTATGTATTATGTATGTATACCAGTATGTATGCATGTATGTAGCTTTGCCCAGTTAAGGGTTTCGCAGTCTCAACAGGAAACTGCTTTAAATATTCCCCCTTCTGTCTCTCTCTCTCTCTCACGTCATAACTTTCTTCTTCTTCTTCTTCTTCTTCTTCTTCTTCTTATTCCTTTTTCTGCTTCTTGGCCCATTATCACGACTCTCCTTTGTCGTCATATGACTCGCCTTTCTTTTTCTTTTTTCTCTTCTCAGTCACTCTCTTAGTACCCTTTTTTCTTTAATCTCCTCTTTTTCTCTTCTTTACAGTCCTTTCCCACTTTATTTTCTTTTTCTTTACGCCCATACCCATCACCATGAAGGTTAGTTCGTTGGCTCATCCATTAACCCTAAACCCCTTAAACCCTAACCACTAACACCCCCAATCCTCCAGGCCGTTTACGCTATCGCCATGGGCGCGTCCCTGGTTGCCGCCGTCCCCTCTCTCGAGATCCAGGGCAGCTCATTTGTCAACCCCAAGACAGGCAACCGCTTCGAGCTCCTCGGCGTTGACTACCAGCCCGGCGGCTCGGCCGGCTTCAAGCCCGAGGACGGCGAGGATCCGCTAACCGACAGCGACCAATGCATGCGCGACGCCGCTCTCATGCAGACCCTGGGCGTCAACACCATCCGCGTCTACAACCTGTCGCCCGACCTGAACCACGACAAGTGCGCCTCCATCTTCAACGCCGCCGGCATCTACATGGCCATTGACGTCAACTCGCCGCTGCCCGGCCAGTCGCTGACGTCGTGGGAGCCGTGGGCCAGCTACTACGCCGGCTACCTCAACCACACCTTTGCCATCGTCGAGGCCTTCAAGAGCTACCCCAACACCCTGCTCTTCTTCTCCGGCAACGAGGTCATCAACAACAACCAATCCGTCTCCATCACCCCCGGCTACCTGCGTGCCGTCACCCGTGACCTCAAGAACTACATCAAGCTGCACTCGGATCGCTCCATCCCTGTCGGCTACTCTGCCGCCGATGTGCGCAGCGTCCTCTTCGACACCTGGAACTACCTGACCTGCACAATCGAGGGCGAGGAGGACAACATGTCGCGCGGCGACCTGTTTGCCCTCAACTCTTACTCGTGGTGCGGCGACTCCTCCTTTAAAAAGTCAGGCTACGACACCCTGACCAAGGGCTTCTCCGACACCTCCGTGCCCGTCTTCTTCTCCGAGTTTGGCTGCAACGCCGTCGAGCGTCTCTTCACCGAGGTCGGCGCCATCTACGGCGACGAGATGAAGGACGTCTTCTCGGGCGGTCTCGTCTATGAGTGGACCCAGGAGGCCAACAACTACGGCCTCGTGCAGGTCAACTCCAACGGCTCCGTCTCGCTGCTCGGCGACTTCAACCGCCTGTACGCCCAGTACCGCAAGCTGGACTGGTCGTCGCTCGAGTCGTCCAAGCCGCCCTCGACCAAGTCGGCGCCCACCTGCTCGCCGTCGCTCATCACCGGCGAGGGCTTCGAGGCCAACTGGACCATTCCCGCCATCCCCACCAGCGACGACTCGGCCAAGATTCTCAAGAACGGCGTGTCGCCCAAGCCCTCGGGCAAGATTGTCGACATCTCCGACATTGTTCCCAAGCACGCCTACTACGACGTCAACGGCAACCAGCTGACCAACATCAAGTTCAAGACCGTCGATGATGACTCTTTCAACTACCCCGGCTTCAACGGCGTCACCATTGATGCTACTGTTGCTGCCTCTAGCAACTCGTCTTCGTCTTCGTCTTCGTCGTCTTCGTCGTCGTCGTCGTCGTCGTCGTCGTCGTCGTCGTCGTCGTCGTCGCCGTCGTCCTCTTCCTCCTCCCAGGCTTCCAAGGCTTCCTCGACGTCCAGCTCCAACTCCACGTCGGCTGCTGGCACCTTCAAGCCCGCCGTCATGGGCCTGGCGCTGCCCGTTGTCCTGGCTCTGTGGGCTTAAAAGAGAGACTATGGTTGCTTAGTAAGCGCCCAGGCCTCGTCTTTCTCTGTATCATTGACTTGTCCCGGGTGTCTGTCTGTTCTGTTACTGCTGTTGAGGCCGTCTGGTGTAGTAATTGTGTTGGTGATATGCCCTTTATATTATTCCCCTTTAGTACTTTATCTTTGCTTTATACATACACACTTTTAAACTTGTATCTCAAGTCCTTGGCTTCTTGTGCACACTCATCAATTCAAAACCCTTGTATCAAAAGAGGTCAGCATGTCTTCAAAACCAGACCTCATATAAACAAACAGACCCACGCGCCACAGCTTGATATCCTAAGTAGTCAAACATGTAAGAAAAAAACAGACAAAAAGAGGAAGAAAAAAAAAAACACGATGGCTGCTGGTGTCATTTTGTTATGTTTTTTTTGCGTCTTTTGGTGTTTTGTTTTTGTGTTCATCATCGTCGTGTCCTCAAGTCAAACGGCAACAGCATTTAACCCTGGAACTCCTGCACCTTGTTCTCTTCCCACTTGCCAGGCACCAGAGCCAGGGGAACAATACCCGAAACGTGCATCTCGGGGCCGAAGATGTGCGCGTTCAGGCCAAGCTCCTGGGTAGCAGCCTTCATGTTCTTGAGACCCTCCTGGTAGTTGGGTCCGGCACGGCGGACCCAGATCTGCACATTGTGCTCCTTGAGCTTAGGGGCAAAATCACGGAGGGCGCGGATGACACCCTTGAAGGTCGAGGCAACGTTGGTGAAGTTGGCGATACCACCTACAACAGTCAGTGCATGTTCCGTCAGTGATAGACAGCGTGGCAGAATACTTACCGCCAATGAACAGGACCTTGCCCTTCTCGTTCTGGGGAGCACGCAGCATCAGGTCCAGGACCGTCCGGGTGTAGTGGTAAGTCTGAGACTCAGTGGGAGCACCAGAGTACTCACCGTAGTTGGCCACTTTAAATGATTTTGTTAGTTCAAGCACGCGACATCAAAAAAAGAAAAAAAAAGAAAAAGAACAAACTTACACTCATCGGCAAAGCCGCACGAGGCAATGGCATCGGCATAGACGACCGAAGCACCACCACCAGCAACCAGCGTCCAGATGCGACCAGAGGCGTTCAGGACAGTCAGCTTCAGAGAAGCACCAGTCTTGGCATCCAGGTCGGCAATGTACGCCTCCTCCTTGGACAGCTCACGGCCAAAAGGAGCAGGGAACTCCATGGGCGGGCCAGCGTCAATGTTGACCTTCTCGCCATTGGCAGAGGCAACGGCAGTGATGCCCAGAGCAGCGGGCGAACGGGCAACAGCCCATTTCACGCCGCACTCGTGGTCGGCAGTAGAGTCCAGCTTGGCAGCCATGTCCAGGAAGTGGACAGAGGCCTCGGTGCGGTCCTCGTTGGGGATGACAACCAAAGGGTTAATCTCCAGGTAGGTGAACTGGCACTCAACGTAGACAGCATACAATCTGGTAATGAAATCGACCACTATACTTTGTTAGATTCGGTTGAAAAGGGCCGGGCAGCAAAGCAAAGCGACTTACGGATGTTGTGAAGGCCCGAGGGCACCTTCTTCAGCAGAGTGCTGGCAATCTCCTCGTTGGAGGGGTACTCCGACAGGTCGACGGGAATCAGAATCTTCTCAGCCTTGGCATCGACATCACCGACATCGACACCACCCTCGTGGGTGAACAGAATCCAGTCACCCTGTTGTTTTGTTAGTGATGTTTTCATTTTTTGATATATGACATGGCAGTCAGTCAAAGACAAAAACGAAGCAGAGATCAAGACGAAACGGTCAAGCTGTCAGGCTGGTAGCCAAGCAAGGCCGAAGCTCCGGGCAATAGCCAATTGCCGACTCGGATATTTGGGACAAATCATGGCAAACTTACGTCGCGGACAGACATGATGTTGATGTAGTACTCGGTCTCCTGGGGGTGGGGAACGAAGGGCTCGACCTAGAAGGACAGAGTTAGAATACAAGCAGTTCCGGCATACTAAGACATGATAAAACTTACCAGGAAGTGTCTGAGGACACCGCTGGTGTGCTCGACAACCTGCTCCTTACCGGCGCGGGCAGCAACCCACTCACGGGCCTCAGCCCACGTCTTGTTCAGGCCCAGCAGACCACTCTTGCCTCTGCGCTTGATCAGCTGGTCGGGCTTCGCGACAAACTTGGCGCCGGGAGCCAGCAGCCACGGGTAGGTGGCCTCGGCCTGGTCCAGAATACCCTCGACGCTCTCACCCTCGGCGAAGTGCAGAGAAGCCAGCTTGGGCGGAGGGTTGTGAGTGGTCGGAGCGGGAAGAGGGCTGGGCTTGATGACAGGAGCGCGGGTCAAATGGTAGTTGACGATGGCCTTGCCATCGGCCTCGAAGATCGACTTGGCGGACATTTTGACGACAGAATACGAATTGAGACCTTTGAGGGGAGGGAGGAGTTTAATGGACGATCGAGAGACGATGGTAGTAGAAGGGGAGAAGAAGGCGAGAAAGAGAGGAGGAGGTGGGAGAATTTAATGGACTGGGGGAGTAACTGGGAGCAGAAAAAATGGGTTAGCTTTATTTTGGTGGTGGAAAGCACTATGTATGTATGTATGTATGTATGTATGTATGTATGTATGTATGTATGTGCACATGCGGTATTGCTCTACAAGCAAAACAGAATACATACTAACTAATAGAAGCAGGGACAACGAGGAGCAAGCAAATGCAAAGCAGGTACAAGACAAGGAAGCAAGGCAGGTATGTAGTTTAAAAACGAGAAACCAGAATGGCAGTATACATACAAGCAATAGCAATAGTGAAGGCAAGAGTAAAAGCAAAGCGGGTCGAAAACGTACGGGAAGTTGTGCAAAACAGGCGGCAAGAATCAGAAGCCAGAAACAAGAGCAGGACCAGGAGCAGGAGTGTGAACACGAACCGAAGAAGAACAAGGCAGTTACAGGAAGAAGAAGACAGAGACAATAACCATAAAAGAAAAAAAGCAGAAAAGCTAAAAGGAAAATAGGCGTGCGAGGTCGGGGCGGGTCGTGTTCAATATTTCAGAGCTTGGAAGCAAAAGGACAACTGATGAAATTGAGTTATAGAAGGTTTAGAAGAAACGAAAGCTTCAGGCACCAGTAATGTTGGCGGGGGGGGGGGGGGTACGTATTGACTTACAGAAAGGAGGGGTACTTTCCAATTTGGCTACTTGCTGTACGTACAAGTAGTCCTTCTGTAAGTCGATTTAGTTCCTTCTGTTAGTGATAAGTGAATAAAGTTGGTTGGGGCGCCCTCCATCCTTCCCTTGGAAGGCGCTCGCTGGGGAAAGGTAAAATTGGAAGAAGCGCGGGGGAGAGCACAGTACATGCACACTGTCTAGTGACAGCGGGTTCAACTTGGTTGGGCTGCTGGATTAAATGAGGGCTAAATTGAAAACCATGTACTGGTTGGTACAAGTACGTACAAGTTGAGCCTTGCTTTTCTGACATTGTTCTACCTATAGTATTTACATATGTAATGACAGTATGTACAAAAGACAATGGTGAC
The DNA here is from genome assembly GCA_036034705.1 of Thielaviopsis punctulata. Classification (NCBI taxonomy): domain Eukaryota; kingdom Fungi; phylum Ascomycota; class Sordariomycetes; order Microascales; family Ceratocystidaceae; genus Thielaviopsis; species Thielaviopsis punctulata. The sequence goes on along the minus strand of CM069901.1, from coordinate 116,119 downwards.
GGAATAAGACTAGCAAATATGTGACGACTCTGTTCTGTTGTTTGTGTTCACACCATCTAAGGCCGGCTCGGTCTTTGCGCTTCTACTTGCTGGGGACTTTGAAAAGAGGCAAGGCGGAGAGCATCAAAACCCTGTAAAAGTCCGGCGGGTGATATATTGGTAAGTAAGACGATCAAAAGGGAGCAACATTTACAGCTGAGCTATGTACTTATAGATCAGGGACCGTTGGTAAGAACAAACTTGACCGGTTCATGTTGGCTTTTATAGTTATTGATGGCGCATTTTTTTATGTATATGGTACGATGAACTAACTGTCTGTTCAAACAAAGCGTGTCTTGTATTGAGCCGCATTGGGTTTCTCGCCGTGTGTCTCAGTGGGTTTGTTCAAAAGAAGGACAAGCAACCACCGCCGGTATTTAGGCGGAAAAAAAGTGGCTGATGTGTGCTGTAAGCTTGACTCAACGGAAACTGCAAGCGCTTTTCCCCCTACAGTAATTTTGTGATGGACAATACTATGTACATACCACAAGTACATACATACATACATACATACATACATACATACATACATACATACATACATACATATGGTCAAAAAGGCACATCTCAAAAGACAAATGTTGAGAATCACATTTGTGTTGTCTACCATTCAGTGCAGCTGTTTTGTTTTGCTTTTCATCAATGGTAGTAGAAGCGTATGTTTGGCGTATAGAGCATTTGTTCTTGATTTACAACTACATATGTATACATACATGTGCCCCGCCAAATTATTTGTGGATCGCAGGCTTCTTCGTTTTTCCTCTCCTCTCATATCGTAGCTTCATTTATTCTTCCTTGGTCCCAAAAAGCTTCCGATTTTTCTTCTTGACTCCCGTTTTCCTCCTACGCTTTCCCACTCCCTTCCATTCGCCTGCGCCTGTCATTTGACTGGGGGAGTTTTTATTGTGCGTATGTATGTTGGTGATTTTCAAGTTCCTCGTTTCTCCAACTCAAGAAAGATTCTCCCCTTGCTGTGCTACGTACATTTGTATGTATGTACATGAAGTGTACTTGTACCTCCAAGATATAAAATGGTGGCTTTCTAGGTGAGGTCACGAGCCCCGTGTGTTTGTGTTTGTGTTTTGATAGCCCGAGACTTGTCCTCGCTTTTTGCCCTGTCAAATGGCATGATACTCGTCAAGAAAGTGTGTACATGTATGTATGGTACAAAGTACATACATACATACCAGTACACAACTATAATTTCAACAAATGTTTCCTTCACCGCCTCTAAACATGACAAGAAGTCGTAACCGCCCTGTTTCTTCTGCCCTAAGCATCTCGAGGCGCGACTGAAATTAGTACATAAGTACATACAAGTACTACGTACGTACTACTTACGTATGTATGTTACATATTGTTTGTATGTATGTAAGTGGAGCTGACCTGAAGTTTGACGGGGGAAAAGGAAGAGTTTTTAGCTTTGGACTTCGCGGTTTTTAGCGGGGTTTGTTTACTTGTGTTTCTTCTCTAGTTCTTGTATATTCTTATGTACATACTACATATATGTAATTGTCCCTTAACAAGTTAGCAAACTCCAAGTCTCAACATATATACATACATACATACATACATACATACATACATACGTATAGTACATGCAATCAATGTAGTATTGATGTATGGTATGTACCGCTCGTTGGACACACCCCATTACCATATCAAGCAGCCGAAAACAACCACTGACAAAAGCCTCCCTCCTCGAATCCACCCGAGCCTCGAACGTGCGGCAATGAGTGCCGGAACCAGCAATCAGATCAGGATTTCGAGGTTATCGCCAATCAGTGTATAAATCTGCGTAGTATCGACAACTACATACATAAAATGCACACAAATAAAAGCATCCGGAGTAGGTGCCCATCCCACCTTGCTTCGTCTCTTCTCGGATCAACCTTGTCCTTCCCCATTAACCACGTCCGATGAACCAGCCCTACATTGGGCAAAACAAGCCACACCCCCAGCCAATGGACTGGTATGTATGTATGTATGTATGCAGCAAGACTTTCAGACTCGGACTCGACAATGCAGCTGAGCTGGCAGCTACAAAGTCCGGGGGATGAAAACGAGACCCTGAAACGATGACGGCTCGGACTCTGGCCGCTTTGGTATTTTGGTATGTACTGGTATGTATGTATGTATGTAATAAACATAGAGGCTCCTGTCGTACGACTTGCAACCAGAACCAAAGTGCAGCCCAACCAAACCAGCCACTCACAAAACACGATAGCTTATGGTCGAAGTGGCTGGCTGCAGATTTCTTCTTCTTCTTCTTCCTCCACAAATCACTGCTTCTCTGGCGTTGTTCATCATTCTACAGAATGCGTACAGAAGTGTGAAGTGAAAGCACTTGTGGATGCATACCAGTGCTTGCCATCTCTGGGCCTGTCGATGAGTCCATGGTGTGTTTCTTGTGGAGAAACCATTCCTATACGTATATACATATCACAGAGTTAGATGAGGAGATGAGGTTGAATTGAATTTCAGTTCAGGCGATGCTATGCAAGCCGGGCTAAGCGTGCAAGTTGAAGTTGAAATTCAACTCACCCACTTAATTCAATGTATACAGTGTTAAATGGTTTTGTTGCGCACGTCCTTGTCAACCATCATTTCTGCCCTTTTTTTTTTTTTTTTTTTTACATTGTAGGAGAGTAGTGCTTCAACACTATCAAGGGCAACTCTGACTGCCCCAACTTCCTCCCAACAAGCCTTCATGTCGTTTTTGTGTTACTGTATGTATGTACTAACATACATACTTGTACATACTGGTATGTACAAGTATACATATGTATGTATGTACTCTACCAAAACCCGCCCTGTTCTTCGCAACGCACCCCGCCTTTTTAACAGCAAGAGCTTGCATAACCTTGCCAAAGCCCACTGAAATGTAGTGTAGACCTGAACCCTGAACTTAGCAGATGCCAACTATCGTGACTGCCCGCTTGTATATAGCTATTGCGAGTCCCCGTATTTAGTGCTCGTATAGAAATATAGGCCAGTTTTCCACTATTAGTGGCCTTTTTTAGTTCATGGCACTCTGTAATGAGCTGTCCAGCCCTAGCCCCGCAGAACCTTCCTTTTGCTCAGAGTACTGAATAACAACAGGTGTACCGTTATTTCGTATGTACGTATACATAATTGTCCTAAAAACTGCGAGCTCGGCGCTGGAAATTGGCCGTCAGCTACTGCTGCCCGCCGAAGCTCAGCATACGTAGTGTGTACATGGTACATGTATGTACTTGTACTTCCTACTTTCCACTACGGAGTACGCTGTGCTGTAGCTGGATTTTGCATTTAGGTGCTCCTCCTCCCCCCCCCCCCCCCCCCCCCCCTGTTGACTCTCTCTTTTCTCTTCCTCTTTTTCCTGTCCAACTTCTGTGTTCTTTTAGAGGCTTCCGATCTCTGATTCACAGCGCCCAACGACCTGCTTCACAGCGCCCAACGATCTTTGATTCAGCGCCCAATCCACTGTACTCCCTCTGTAAGCTGCTTTTCTCTGGCACCACATCAGGCCCCCGTTCTTCTTTTCCTGCTTTGTCGGCAGCCCACGCTTACAACATTTCTCTCGCAGGTCCCGCCCGCCCGCCTTTCTTTTCCTTTCTCTTTTTCATTGCTGTCTTCGAGCGACAAACAGAAATACAAACCCCTCCTCTTTTTCTTCTTCCTTTTTCCTTCTTTCTTTCTCTCCAAAGCTCTCCTGTTCTTCTATACCACTCGCTTCCTCCCCCTCCCTCCTCTATAACCACATATACCCGCCAACATGGCTGCTGCTGCTACTGCTGGTGGTCTGTCGGCCAACGACAACATCACGCGCTTCGGCGCTCCTAGCCGGCCTCTGAGCCCTCTCCCGGCCCACGCCCTCTTCACGGACAAGACGCGCTGCTTCGTCTACGGTCTGCAGCCCCGTGCCGTCCAAGGCATGCTGGACTTTGACTTCATCTGCAAGCGCAAGACCCCCTCGGTTGCCGGCATCATCTACACTTTCGGTGGCCAGTTCGTCTCCAAGATGTACTGGGGTACCAGCGAGACTCTGCTGCCTGTCTATCAGGAGGTCGGCAAGGCCATGGCCAAGCACCCCGATGTTGATGTCGTTGTCAACTTTGCCTCGTCGCGTAGTGTGTACAGCTCGACTCTGGAGCTTATGGAGAACCCCCAGGTCAAGACCATTGCCATTATCGCCGAGGGCGTGCCCGAGCGCGTAAGTTTCCATTCTTCTTCTTTTTCTCTAGCAATTGTTTCAGCCTAATTCTGACTTGCTTTGTTTATAGCGTGCTCGCGAGATCGCCCACATTGCCCAGAAGAAGGGTGTCACCATCATTGGTCCCGCCACCGTCGGTGGTATCAAGCCCGGCTGCTTCAAGATTGGTAACACTGGCGGTATGATGGACAACATTGTTGCCTCCAAGCTGTACCGCAAGGGCTCCGTCGGCTACGTCTCCAAGTCGGGCGGTATGTCGAACGAACTGAACAACATTGTCTCTCAGGTCACAGATGGTGTCCACGAGGGTGTTGCCATTGGTGGTGACCGCTACCCCGGTACCACCTTCATCGATCACCTGCTGCGTTACCAGGCCGACCCCGAGTGCAAGATCTTGCTGCTGCTGGGTGAGGTTGGTGGTGTTGAGGAGTACAAGGTCATCAAGGCTGTCCAGGACGGCATCATCACCAAGCCCATTGTTGCCTGGGCCATTGGTACCTGCGCCTCCATGTTCAAGACCGAGGTCCAGTTTGGTCACGCTGGTGCCTTTGCCAACTCTGACCTGGAGACTGCCGTTGTCAAGAACCAGAAGATGCGTGAGGCTGGCTTCCACGTGCCCAAGACCTTTGAGGAGCTGCCTGCCGTCCTGAAGGAGGTTTACGACAATTTGGTTGCCAATGGCACCATTGTTCCCCGCGCCGAGCCCGTGGTTCCCAAGATCCCCATTGACTACTCGTGGGCCCAGGAGCTGGGTCTTATCCGTAAGCCTGCTGCCTTCATCTCGACTATCTCGGATGACCGTGGCCAGGAGCTTCTGTACGCTGGCATGCCCATTTCGGATGTGTTCAAGGAGAACATTGGCATTGGTGGTGTCATGTCTCTGCTGTGGTTCCGCCGCCGCCTGCCCGACTACGCATCCAAGTTCCTCGAGATGGTTCTCATGCTGACTGCCGACCATGGTCCGGCCGTATCTGGTGCCATGAACACCATTATCACTACTCGTGCCGGAAAGGACCTGATCAGCGCGCTGGTTTCGGGTCTGCTGACGATTGGTTCTCGTTTTGGTGGTGCTCTGGACGGTGCTGCCGAGGAGTTCACCAAGGCTTTCGACAAGGGCCTGTCTCCCCGTGACTTTGTCGACGGCATGCGCAAGGCCAACAAGCTGATTCCCGGTATCGGCCACAGAATCAAGTCGCGCAACAACCCGGATTTGCGTGTCGAGCTGGTCAAGGACTACGTCAAGGCCAACTTCCCTACGCACAAGCTGCTGGACTATGCTCTGGCTGTTGAGACTGTGACGACGTCGAAGAAGGACAACCTGATTCTGAACGTGGATGGTTGCATTGCTGTCTGCTTTGTTGACTTGATGCGCAACTGCGGAGCTTTCTCTGCGGAAGAGGCCGAGGACTACATGAAGATGGGAGTGCTGAATGGACTGTTTGTGCTGGGTCGCTCGATTGGTCTGATTGCCCACTACCTGGATCAGAAGCGTCTGCGTACTGGTCTGTACCGCCACCCTTGGGACGACATTACCTACCTGCTGCCCAACCTTAAGAACGGTCCTCCGGGTGCCGAGGGCAGAGTGGAGGTGTCGATTTAAGGGGAAGAATCAAGCCAGGGATGGTTGTTTTGTGTGGTTGATGCAAGGAGCGAGGAGGAAAAATAGAAAAGAGAAAAAGGATGGTCTCTTTTATTCATGGTTTCTCGGCGGCGTGCATTCAGACTTGGGGGAGGGGGGATAAACGATGGATTGTTTGTATAGGACTAGGCCAAGTTGTGGCTACGCTATGGGTTTTATGTTTTGATATGTTAATTTTTTTTATCATTGTGATTGGCAGCCAGTACTGTCGCCGAGAAACGGAGGAGGTGAAGCCGCGAGAACCACGGGGATGATTTGGGGAGGGAAGAGCACCAGCCAAGGACAAGGAGATATTGATCGTGACGTCTACCGAATATATCTTGATACGCCAACTATTGGAGCCCGTGTATACTGTAAGTATTGCCAGATGTAGAATGTTTTGATGTGGCAGAGAGAAGTCGGGTGTCACGTGTAGTCAAGGTGTACATACATACGTATATGTATGTATGGTCAAGCTCCAATGAAGCTTATCGATAAGCATCGAAAGAAAAGTGGGTCATTGTCGGCCCGCCAGAGATTTTCCGAGTTTTGAGATGTTGAATTTGAAGTTCGAGGCTGACGCAAACTGAGCTTTGGGGGATAGTTGGGCACAAGACGAACTGTCGCGGTTGAACAGGACACGTGAGTACCTGGGGGTTTCTGTTCTTTTTTTTTTTGGGAAGGAAATGTATGGCTGACTAAAGAAGGTGAATAGACGCGAACCCAACGAATATACCGCAAACGCCGAGCCGATAATAACAGCAATCAATTGTTGGTCTGTACCTGACAAAACAAAGCACGCATTCCCTCTTTTCTTTTGAGATATAGGAAGGGGACGGCCAGAGGAAAATGAGCTTCTTCCAAATCACGCTTCGCCGGTCGGCAATCGGCCTGCCGAAGCGCACGCGCGGCGTTCTCGCAGCCCTGGGCTTGCGCAAGCGCGAGCAGACGGTGTTCCATCCGACGGCACCCGAGTTTGTGGGTATGCTGATGAAGGTTAAGGAGCTGGTGGCGGTGAAGGAGGTGCCGCGGGCGCTGAGCCGGGAGGAGGTCAAGGCGGCGAGGACGCCGGAGAAGGGGTTTGTGAAGATTGGGAATGTGCGTGGATAGAGAGAGGAGAGGAGAGGGAAAGGGTGTATGATATATGTATACTAGGGTTTTTCGAGGAGAGGCAGAATCCAAGAGGTTCAGGTCAGACTGAGATGATTTGATGTGTGCCATGGGGGAAAGAATGGAGAGTCTATTTATTACTTGCAGAACAATCGAAATATCAACAACACGAGTACAAAAGCTTTACTAGGAGGCCAAGAAAACGGACGCAGAAGACGAGAAAAAGGAAAAAGCCAAACACCAAAACATCAAAACAGAAATGGAAACAATACGCAAAAGCTCTCTGCCCTGTCTGTCCTACACCTGTCCCAGCTTGACGCGGTCCACGTAGGACTGCGACGGCGACTCGTAGTCTGGGGCAAAGTACTTTTGCGCGTGGCGCGCCAGCCACAGCGAGAACTTGGAGAGCTCTTCGCGCAGGCGGGCGACGGATTGTTGGTCCATGTTTGTCTGGGCAACGAGTTCGGGGAGGGAGACTGTTTTTCCGGTGGGTGTTTCCTAGTTAGCTGGTTGGTTGTGGTAGGAGGGGGGGGGAAGAAAGGAGTAAACAGAGGTTCAACTCACCCAGGAGACGGACAAGGTGTTCGACGCCGTATGTGTCGCAGGGCCCGGTCAGGTCGTCGGTGCCTTTTTCCCAAAGCGCAATCATGTCGTGGTACTGTGGTCTCTCAAAACTAGCAGAGAGTTAGTTGTTTCTTTCTCTCTCTCTCTCTTTTTTTCATATTGCTGTAAAAAAACACATGAAAGAAAACTCACCGGTATAGCAAAATCTTGCCCAGCGCCTTTTCAAAATACTCGCGCAAGCCCGCCACCACCTCGTGCAGAATATCCCAGCTCGCACTCTCGGGCACCCGCCGCGCCTTCTCCGCCTCCAGATACTCCTTGAGAATCACCCCGACCGGATGCGCATGCGGCACCGGCACCAGCATATTGCTCTTGGTCACCAGCTCCCAGTCGTCGACCAGCCGTGCCTTGATGGTGTCTTCAATCGGCAGCTTGATTGCCGGCCGCGCATGGAACGCATCCTCCGTCTCCAAGTCGTAGTCGCGCGCCCGCCGCGGCCCGCGGCCCGCATGGCCCCCCGCCGCCCCCGCCATCCCACGCTCCTCGCTGCCGCGCGCCGACGCCTCGCGCGCCGCCTTCTTGGCCGCCGCCGCACTCGTGTGTTTCAGCGGGCCGCCTGCCGCCGCCGCATGGGCCCCGGACGCCGCCGCGCCGCCCGCGCCGCTGCCGGTGGCGGACGCGCTGGCGGCAGCGGCGGCGGCAGCGGCGGCGACACCGGCCTTGAGCGTCTTGGCCTGGGCCTGCAGCTGGTTGGCCAGGTCTTTGTTCTCGTCGGTAAACTTGCGCATGCGGTCGCTGGTGACCCAGTCGTCCCACGTGTTCTTCCAGCCCTTGTAGTGCACCTTGAACTTCCAGCCGTCGCCGGCCGGCGACTTTTGCACGTCGAGGACCTTGGCTTCGTAGAGCATTTCGTGGTGGAAGCACAGGACGCGCTCGTCCTTGACAAAGGGGGGGACGGCGTGGCGTGAAGGAGCCATTTTCCTTTCTGTCTTTTTCTTTTTTTTTTCTTGGGATAGGCGGAGATGACTGAAAGTGAGGAGATAAAACAAAGTGCCGAGAAAACAAAATAAATAAATAAAAATGTCACGATAACACAAAAACGAACCTCAAAAAGGGTTGAAGTTGAAAATGAATGACCCGGAAGAAGTTGCTTATCTAATCAGAGCCCAAAGAAAAAGGTGGTTGTTCAAAGTTAAAAACGGAAAGAGGAAAGAGGGAAAGAAAAAAATAAACAGGGAAGGAGGAAAAATCAGTGCGTTGAAAAAAAAAAATAATAAATAAAGGTGTTTTGCTGTGAAGATCCGGTAGTTGCGGTTCTCGAAACGGCAGGAACGTCGGCGTCCCGTTTGTCAAAAAAAATGGTTGCTTTTGCTACAAGCTTATGAATTTCAGGGTTGATGATGACAGTATTTGGTAGCTGTTCACACTGTGGTGGGTGCCGCAATAACAAATCAAGTCTCCGAGCCTATTCTTGAATGTTCTATGGGGGGGTAGGATGGCTCGTTCTTGGTTCCCTCTTTTCTGTGATGCTACTGAAGATATATGCTCGTGAGGAACTTGTGAGTAGTCGCTGCCAACCTGAACTGTGCAAGTCGATAAATACCCATCTGTCCGTGTCTCGTTGTCGATTGTAACTGCCCACTCAAAAAAAGTACTTGGGTGCTCCATCAAAGACACTTCAGTACCATCCCCGGGTCATGGGCTTGTGCTTTGCATCTCTCTCGACTCTTCCAGACTCCCCTACTACTCGTTGTTGCCAAGTTATCACAGAGTTCCATGCACCCCATGCGTTCACGGGTGCAACAACACCCCCTCAATACAACAAACAACACATACTCGATATCCCCAAAGCATCTTCGTTGCACGCTTCTGCTTCGCATTGCTGGCTCTTTATATGTCGCGGCTGCATTGTTGTTGTTGTCGGCAATCTCACTACAACAAAAGTCCGCCGAACCGCCAGCACAGTGTCCCCGCACTGTCCCACACGCGACGCGTCCACGTGTTACAGACTTTTGGCCCCCTTGAGTCCATCACCAACATTTCATCTTAGGGTTACTCTCACTTTCACTCTCACTTCACTTCACATCAACTTGACTTCTCACTTCACCTTTCCTCAAACACCACATCCTTTCTTTTTCTCTGCCCATCAAAAACCCTTTTCCCTATCCATAAACTCACTTCTCCAAAAGCCCCAAACATGGCCCCCTCCGAATCTGCCATCCTCTCTAAATTCCTGCTCCTCCCCTCCGACCTGCCCGCCATCCTCACCCCTGCCGCCTTCGCCGCCCTCTTCCCTAGATCCCTCACACAGTCTTCTTCTTCTTCTTCTTCCGCCGCCGCCGCCGCCCACATCCGCGCCCTGTACCACGACCTCCAGGCCCAGCGCGCCGCCACCGTCGACGCCGTCGCCGCAAACATCGACGCACACGTCGCTGGGCCCGGCAGAGACTTGCGCCGCGCCGTGGCACGCCAGCGCCGCGTGCTGGAGGTTGCAGACGGCGGGGACGACGAGATTGCCATTGAACAAGCGGTATTTCCTCCCCCTCTGCCCTCTTTTCTTTTACGTCTTGTTATCATGTCGAGAGCATCCCGAAAAAAAAAAA
>CM069901.1:92250-105967 GCA_036034705.1 Thielaviopsis punctulata | reverse complement strand
AAAAAAAAGAAAAAAAAAAAACTGCTAACCCCTCCCCTACAGCTCTACACCCCCGCTGAAGCCACTGCCCTGCCCCCGCGCAAACCGCACTCTCTCCCCTCCATAGTCGCCGCCATGGACGCTGCCGTCGCCGGGCTCGAGGCGCAACTCGCCGCCCTGCGCGCCGAGGAAGCCGCCTTGCTGCAAAGCGTACGCCAGACTGTCGGCAGCTTGAGCGACTTGCGCTACGGCAAACCGGCCAATGAGCATCTGCGCGACGAAGTGCTCGATGGGCTTCACGCGGTGGAGAGCGTGTGTCGGAGCAAGTAACAGCTACCTACTGGTACATACATGATATCTGGGAGGCTATGGATCACAGGACATATTGGAAGGGGGGGAGGGGGAAAAAAAGCCTTATAGTATTTATATAAAAGGAAATTCCAACAAGTATAGAAAGCCAAGAACACAAAAACATGGGACATATGCAAGCCGTAACACAAACGTAAAGAAAATAGATTGGGGGAGGAGAAGAGAGAGAAATCAGAAAATCGTCAAGCGCCGCGTCGCCGGAGAATAAATAGACCGTGGAAGAGTAAAAAGCAGAGAAAGCCGAGGCGTCGTAGGGTGTCGTCGGGATCTGATAGCAAGGCCCCGAGATAAAAAGGGCTACAGCCTCAGTGTCGTCGTGAAAATATATGCAAGAAGGGAGACAGTGGCCAACGAGCAATCAAGCATGAGTTCACTCCTTGTTGGCGGCTTCCTCTTCCTTCTCCTTCTCGACTTGGGCAGCGGCCTCGGGGGCAGCGGCGGGAGTAGAGGGGGCAGCGGGAGCCATGCGGCGGTTCCTAGGCTTGTTAGAGGTTTTGGAAAAGAAGAAGAAGAAAAAAAAAGAACCTACATAAAGAACCGAGTGAAAAACGAAATCGACAACATCAGCGCCCACTGAGGCACCTGGTTAAAGCCCCACATGGCATAGCCAAAAGGCACCTGCACATCGTACTTGGCCAGCAGGCCGTCCAGCGGGTGCAGGAAGCCCTCCAGCGGCATCCACTCGCTGGTACCATTGACCTGCAGTTGGAGCAAGTCGTCGACCGACACCGACGTCAGGTTCAGGCGGTGAGCGCGGATAGTGGTGTTGGCAGGGACCGGGAGCATGTCAAAGGACCAGATGGCGCCGGGGCTGCACGACCAGATGCTGCACAGAATTGGCTCGTTGTCGCAGTCGAGCAGGGCCGTGTGTGGAGCAGAGGGGATCTTGGCGAACTTGGAGGCCGTCTCATTCCAGACGGTCTCGGCGTGTGTGCAGTGGCCTGGTTGGAGAGGCGGAGTTAGTTAGACATACTCTTAAGAAGGGTGAATACAGGACGTCACGAAAGAAAAAAGAAAAAGAAAAAAAAAGGGAGAAATTACCGCCACACGACTGGTTGCCAGTGATGAACACCCACCATTCCTCGGGAACAGTGGCCGCCTCCTCCACCGGCTCGTACAGCGTCTCCTTCCACGATGCCAGCTCCAGCGGCTTCAGCACTCTCTTGTTCAGCAGCACCTCGGGCACAACCTCCTCCACAGTCTCGGGCACCACCGACGCCGGAGGGGGGACAAGCGACGACAGCTGGCCCAGCATGTTCTGTACCTTGGCCTTGTACTGGGCAAACAGCGAGTCCTGGGCCTGGGCAAGGACGGGCAGCGCCAAAGCGGTAAGAGTGGAAGCGCGCATCTTTGTTGGCGGAGGGAGAGGGCTTAGTTGTAAAGATGTGGATATCACGGGGAGGGTGAGTTTGGCGTGGAGCTACATGGCAGATATGGTGTGTTAGCAGGGGTTGGGCGCAAAGCGGCAAGGTTCACGGAAGGGTGGCGGCGCGGATTATTGCGTGCGTGGGAGCGGTGACGGCAATGCGCGATACAATGCAATGCGATGTCCACAAGCAGAAGCAAGCTACGGAACGCTCTGGAATCAATAGAGGCTGGCGACACAGCAAGATTCAACCAGCCAATGCAGCTGCAGAGAGGCAATGCAACATGGACACAAAGCCGACTCGCAAGCCAATTAGAAGAGGCGATGAAAATAGATATAAAAAAGAAACCTACATGAGATAAATGCACACTCTGGATGTTGTGGTGTATGTGTGTGTTGTTTGGAGAGTTGTTTGAGAGTCGGGCTCGGTCAATGACAAAAGAACACCGGTAAAGCTGATTGATGATGTAAGAACACTGGTACAGCTGGTGATGATGAAAGAGAAAGAGAAAGGGAAAAAGAAGAAGGAGACGTGTTGCACAGAGAAAAAGAGCGCACCGCTTTGAAAAGTAAACAAATGGCCAAACCCAGATCCTCTTAAGAGCAAGGCTGAAGAATTTACTGTACCATACATAAGAAAAAGAAAAAAAAAAGACCCACTTTAAGCGTACGGGCTGTTAATAACCCTAATACACCCCTGTATCCACAGCAACCGCCTCTTTACGCAGTTGATTTTCGCTCGTACTTGTAGTAACGTATAACATACATACTCTGTATGTACTTGTACAACCTTTTGTTATTGATCTTATTAATCCGTGGAGCTCAGGTGGGGTCCTTCCCTTGGCTGGACTGCCCCACACTGGCTTTGTGGCGTTTTCTTTTCTTTCCAAGTGGCGTTTTGTCTTACCCTACTTGATACAGCTTTTCAACCTCCTCAATTTTCATACCAGACATACATACATACATACCATACATACCGTACATTTTGTACTACGCATCTCACTTACACAAATCTCCCTTGTACATCTGAATCCCAACTTTCCCCTCCAACAAATCACGAGATCATCTTCTGTCAACATCTTTTGAGACACTCTTGAAAAAAAATAAACATTTCTGACATTGGAGCCCATTCCTGACCGGGCCATATATGCTGAGTATCTACGCTAACTATAAACAATAAAAGAAGAAAAGAAGGAAAACCACAAAAATCGGAATAGGCAGGGAAAACAAAAGGGCCCTTACACCTTGGCAGTGTCAAGGACTTCCCCGTAATCCCAACCACCCAAAACACAAAGAAATGAAAACGATACAAACAAAAGAAAAAGAAAACAAAAAAAGGGACTCGGACTTCTATCTCATGCTTTCGTCCGAGTAACGAAGTTGTTTTTTTTGTGTGTGTTTTGCTGTTATAATGTACATTCGTCATGGCATGCCGCTGTCCATCCACATCAGCCGCCTTGCCAGGCAAACCTCCACACAAACGCTTTAGTTGGTGCTGGTGCCGTTGGAGAACACGCCACCAGTAGGCTTGACCAGGCTGCCGGTGCCAGTAGTCATGCGCACCGTGGCGGTGGCAGTGACAACCTCATCGGCCTCGCAGTTGTCGTCATCCTCGGCATCGCTGGACGCAGTGGCCGCCGGAGCAGATGCGGTGACAGTGGCCGTCTCCTCGTCGTCGCTGTCGCACGTGTCATCGTCGTCAGACGAGCCAGACGAGCCAGAGCTAGGAGAGTCAGACGAGCTAGACGAGCTAGGAGAGTCAGACGAGCTAGACGAGCTAGGAGAGTCAGACGAGCCAGAAGAGCCAGAAGAGCCAGAAGAGCCAGACGAGCTAGGTGTCGTGCTGGTAGCCTCGGCAGCAGCGGCACCAGTCTCAGAAGCAATCATGGTCACGTAGACAGTCTTCTCGGCAGCAGTCACGGTGACAGTGGAGCCAGCCGCGGTGACGGTAACGGTAGAGCCGCCAGCGCAGTCGCACGAGCCGCTGTCAGAGCCGGAGCCGGAGCTGCTGTGGTCAGAGACAACAGTGGTGGTGGGAACAACAGTGGTCTTGCCAGCCGAAGTCAGGGTAATGTACATGGTGGAAGTGCGGGTAGCCTTGATGGTGGTGGTCTTGTCATCGTCCGAGCCAGAGCCAGAGCCGGAGCCGGAGCCGGAACCAGAGCCAGAGCCAGAGCCAGAGCCAGAGCCAGAGGAGCCAGTGGGCGAGGCATCAGAAGTGGTCAAGGGAGCAGTCAGCGTAGTGCCGGTAACACCACCAGTCTTGGCCTTCTCAATAACCGACGACGAGATGGACGAAGCCTCAGCGATAGGGCAGATAGTGGTCGACAAAAGAATAGTGTCAGTCTTGGTCACAATCATCTGCTGAGACGAAGGAAGAGTGGCAACCTCCTCAGGGCGAGCCGGGCAGTTGGTCACGGTAGGGGCGCAAGAAATGACAGTGTGAACCTGGGTGGTCAGAACAGTCAGGATAGTCTGACCCGGAGGAACAGTGGTGGTCAAGCTAAAGTTGCCAGAAGGGACAGTCAGGTTGCCACCAGTGATGGCAGCAACGCCGGTAGGAGCAGTGGCCAGGGGAACAGAGCTAGTAGTAGCCTCGACCGAAGGAGCGGTGGTGTTTTTGTTGTCCAGAGTGGGAACAGCCGAGGACGAAGTGCCAACGGCCTCCTTGGAAGAGACAGCACCAGTGGGAGAAGCAACGCCAGGGGCAGAGGAAGGGCCAGTGGCAGAGGCCGACGCAACAGAAGAAGGCTGCGTGATGGCCTCAGCCGAGCTGGCAGTGGTAGCCACAGGGGTCGAAGCAGCAGTCAGGGTAGTGCCAACGACACCGCCAGTCTTGGCCTTTTCAATGACAGAGCTGGCAATAGACGAGGCCTCAGCCACAGGGCACACAGTGGTCGACAGCAGGACCGTGTTGGTGACGGTGACAATCGACTGCTGGGTGGGGTGCAGAGAGGCAATGTCCTCGGTACGGGCGGGGCAGTTGGTGATGGTAGCAGCACAAGAGGTGACAGTCTTGACCTCAGTAGTCAGGACAGTCAGAGTGGTAAGGCCCTCAGCACCAGTCGACGTGGCATCGGCGGCGGGAGTGGTGGACACAACGGGGGCGGCGGTGGTGGTGCCGTTGTGGAACAGCTGGCCGTGGCGGCGGTGGTGGCGGCCCTGGAACTTGGGAGTAGCCGACGCCAAAGCGGCGAAGGCGAGGGTGGCAATGGAAGCAGCCTTCATTACGAGGAGAGAAATGGGGGGGTATGCTTTGTTGAGATTTTTGAAGTGATGTCTCCGGGGGCTGGAAAGCAAGCGGGACGAGCGGATATATAAAAGAAAAAGGTAGAAGTCTATTCTACAACAGAAAAAATGAAAGCAGCCGATACACAGTAAGAGCTGGGCAAAGAAGAGAAGAGAACAAAAGCAGGTTGGAAGTCGAAGAGTGTAAAGGGTCTAGTATGGGACTTTTGAATTGGGATCTTGACGGCAAGCTGTATTCCTAAGGAGTCGGGATACAGACAGAAAGTGGGCACGCACGCAAAAAGAGCACAAAAAAGAAGTATGTATATATGAAAGAGCACGATAGCTTCGAGCTACAACACTTCAGTTAAGGAAAGACGTGAAGAAAAAAAAAAAAGAAGAGGGATATATAAAAAGAACGATGGAGAGTACCTCAAAAAAAAGACAAAGGCATGGGAGGGAAAAGAAAGAAGGAGAGAAGGGGAGATAATTTCCCGAGACAGAAAGAGATGAAGGACGGAGCATTTATATATGGCAATTCTGGGTCGTTCTGGAGTTGTTGGATTTCATTTCTTGGTCGGGGTTGGTACTTGTATGCGCCTCGGGGACCTTGCAGAAAGTGTGTATGGATGGTATGGTAGGCACAGCAGGGGTGTACTATACAAGTACTACATACCAGTACTGTAGCTGAGAAGAAGAATGAAGAAGAATCTGCTGGTAAGACCACAACCCATTAAGCCAAAAGTCAGTCAGTCAGTCAGGAAGCCGGCCCCTGTCATCTCAAGGGGCAATGAATGGATGGCTTGGGGACGGACGAGCAAGGATCCTGGGCAAAGCCGCGAGCGAGCGTTACCATATGGTATGGAGGAGTGTGGCCAAAACCAAGCACAGATGGGCGGCTTTACTATGGTATACCAGTATGTATGTACAAGTAACTTACCTGGGGTTCGTATAAGAAGCTGTGCGTGGTTGTGCTAATAGATGGACGCCCCCTGTCTGCCCCCTCCCCTGGTCTGGTTGCTCAAGAGAAGTAGGCTTTGGGGCCCTCCTTTGGGGCCAGTTATGTACTGGTACTGGTACGTACTGGTATAGGTACTAACGTATCTACTGGTATGTAGCATAGTACAAGTACTTGTACATACATAATGGGTGAGCCGATTGAATTTAAAGACCCCTGGACCTTGACTTGTCACAGAAATAGCCACGCCCTCCGCATTCTGCTAAGCGGCTTTCTTTTAGTGGTTGGTGGGTATTGCGGCCCAGGAAAAGAAAAGAAAAAGAAAAGGCGAAGCTGAAGTTTGTGCTTGTATGTATGTATGTACATATGCAGGTCGAATCGGAAGAGGTTCTAGGGCTCTGGACCACGAGGCCAAGGAGGGAAATACACCTGATTTCTTTTTGAATTACAGGGCTTCAAAGGGTTCATTTCGTTGGCTGGGACGAATCACACAATTTGCTTGGGGGGCGATGGATATGACGGAAATAAAGAGAAAAGAAGTATGATTAGATGCGAAGAGAAGAAAGCCGGGATATTTGCATACAGGTGCTTGTAGACGAGATGGAGATTGGGTTGCGAAGAAGACGGGGTGAGAGACAGAGAGAGAGAGAGAGAGAGAGAGAAAGAGAAAATGAAAAATCTGCTTCCACCGTAAACTCGGGCTGGCAACAACTACTCACATATGTACATGCGCATATCACAAACCCTAACATGGCATCTTGGGGCGACCCAAATCTCCACCGTGCCTGCCACCAGCCGAGAGCCAATCCAGCTCGACATGTACATATACGAGACGACTTCCTGATTGTGCCAATTTCTATATCAAGTCTAGCTTGTACTTGTACATGCATAGTACTATATGTATGTACAGTAATGTACGTATATGTACTTGTAGCCATCCATGGCTTCTCAGGAGCTATTCTTTTCTTGGCTTGCCAAAAAAAAAAAAAAAAAAAAAAAAAAACAGCCTTTCTCTCATTGTCTGTATGAGGGGGTTTTCTTTTCTGCTGATGTTGGACATTGTGGCTGACAAGATTCGCAAGCAGTTGAACATTATGCGCTCAACCTTTAGCATTGACGGAGAGGGGAGGGCTTTCTCATGTTCGCTGGCGTCTGTTTCCTTGCTATGCACGTCTGCCGCCCAGATACCTGGATTCTCTCTCTCTTCTCTCCCTATATCCATTTCTATTTCTGTGGCCAAAAGAGAGACAAACGGAAAAAAGCAAAGGCGTTAAAACTTGTCAAAAATATATGTACAAGCCTCATCCTATTTAAACCAATATGAAGAGGTCAAGCCGAAGCGGTCGCCAAAGCCAGCTGCGAAGGGCTGAAAATAGTATACCACTGTGTACATATTCTGATTATCCAATGGGGGCTTTCAATGTGCTCTTATTATACCAGTATGTATGTATGTATGTATGTACACAAGTAAATGCATAAGCCTTGTACCTGCATGCATATGTACATAAGTATCTGGGTACTCTCAGGTGGTTGTACGCGCCGGTTGGATGCTTAGCTTTGTTAGCGAAGCGCCTGAAAAATCTGGAAACCCAAAAAGACTTTTTCTCTTATCCAAATCTGATCTGGGACGTGATGGAAATAAAGACCCGGACCCCCCCCCCCCCAAAGTCTAGCCTCGTACCATAGATTGGATTTTCATGATGGCCTTGCCCATACATACATACCATACATACATACAAAGCGCCGCAATGGGTGGGTACTGAATTTTATGAAAAGCATCAAGTTTGTCTTTTGCCTAATCGATTCGACTTTGAGCTAGATCACAGCTATGTACATAGTGTTTCGCATAGTCAGCAAGCATGAGAAACAAAACCCCCGTGCATTGCATCTTCAACATCTATGCATCCTTAATTTCAAAAGTGGCGACACCGGTAGGGTTAGGGTCACAGTTAACGACATCTTACTCGACACACCCCCTTTAGGCACACGGCAAAAAAGTCCCTGAGGATTGATTTTCCCCTGTCACTTTTCAAACACTCTTTTTTTTTTTTTTTTTTTTTCTTTCTCTCTTCTTTGCTTTGTGATGGGAGACAGAGCTATGCCTAATTGGGGCTTTTGACTCAGGGGAGCTTCTCTTTCTTACTTCTTCTTTGTTACTTGCTGGCTTGGATCGAAGCTTGAACTTGCGTTGTTGTGAGACATTTCTTTTCTTTTTAAACTAACAGGTAGAAATCTGAGACAACGGCGTCTTTTCTCGTACAGCACAGGGACGAAGAATTACTACTGGCATGTACTACTCTGTATGTAGGAATATGCATATGTATGTACATACATAGTACATATGTATGTATCAAGATGTCTTGAAAATGAGAATCTGGCAGCGGTTTAATTCTCCTTTGAGCGTGGCATAAGCAAGGGCTTCTGTGTCGATCAATATTGTTTTTTTTATGTTTATTTTTCTTTGTACTTGATGATACACAGAACCACAGGTGCTCGGCCCTTTGGTGCACCGCACAAACACTACACGTATATACAAAAAGAGACAGAGATGGGACTTGCATTCACAAGTCCAAACACTAGACGAAAAAAACAAAACAAAAAAACCTGACAAGATGGAATAGAAATCATGAACATGATAGCAAAAACCCTAAAAAGCCTACAATAAGCCTTTCGTCTGGTTTCATAGGTTGAGTTATCTGGCTTGCCTCCCCCTGTTGGAGACCCCACCCAACATCAACATCAGCTCATGTCAGGCACATATGTATGCATCTCTTTTTTTCCCCGTCTATAGCAGGACTTTGGAACTAGGCCGGAGTAAAGAAAGAAGAGAGTCATTTTGGTAGTTGGGTAAAGAGGGAGAGCAAGAAAGATGCACGTATAAAAACACTAATATTGCTCCACCCATCTTGAGACGCTAGATAACCCAAGTACAGCCCGTCATAGGTTTCAGTAGCCAGCACCAACTTGAGGCAAAGGGGCAACCAACCAAGCAAAGCAACTTGACTTGTTCACAGCCATACATATGTACTCGCTGTTGAACTGCGGCTTAAAGATCTCCACAATGCGTTTCTGTCTATTGCATCAACCACGTCTCGCGGCGTTGCAGTCTTATTTGGATGCATGTATGCTGTAGATAGGTACTTCACACACTATGTCCATGTACATATTTACAAGTACACACATATACATATTACAAGCCCGTCATATAGCTTCTAGAGCCAAACAAGCCCCGACTTCAAACAGCCGGTAGCGGGGGAAACCGGCGATCCTCGTTGAAAAAATTGCTCGCCGCTGGAGAACATGTCTGGAACGGCAACCAACAACCGAAACAAGAAGAGAGAGCGACGGTGTCAGGGGACAATCACTCGTAAGATTGTCGCTTGTCGTTTCTGAAAACAGAGCCCCCCCCCTTCTCTCTCTCTCCCTGTCTTTCTTTTCGTTGTTATGGATTCATCTTCGATCAAGAGAAAAAGCTCAACTGAGCCCCAACCCAAGCCAAAGGGCTCGGAAGAGCTCCAAGTGGTTAACAAGCAGCAAAGCATCGTTGAGTGCTTTCGCGCTGTGGCTTGTGTGGAGGACTAGTTGAAACCCGAGAAGTGTCACATAAGTGGGTCTGCAGTCGACAGGGTTAGACTGATGTAATTAACCCTTATATTATTGTGCAAAGGGCTTGGCTTGTCCCTCTTCATTCTCGCGTTCCTCAAGGATCATAGTAAAATTACCGTCGCCATCTCAAAATACTCTGGAAAAAACCCCAAATCAACACGCCCCATGTAAAACGGCGGAACGTACGCCATGGAATTCTCGCGCTCACACACAATCACCTTGCTCTTTTTGCCGCTCTTGGTGCCGCCGCTCTCTTCCGCCCGCACATTCACCCACAGTCCCCTGGAGCCCTTGTACGTCGTGTTTAGTCCGACTACAATGTACTTCATCGGCCCGTCAAAGCGTTCCAGCATGTGGTACGGAATCGACGGCCCCACCGATACCACTTCCAGGTCTCTCTTGCCGTCGAGGCTGCAGAGGTGCGGCGCGCAGAGGTCGCCGCGGTGCTCAATGGTCGCCACGAGGGTGTTGAAGACGAGCGCGCGCGGGTGCTGGGCTGCGAGCCTGCGGATGTAGAGGTCGGTCGGGTGGAAGCCGCAGCCGCTGGAGATGGGCAAGCGCTTCAGGACCGCGTCGAGGTCTTGGCCGTGCGGCGGGCGGGGGATGGCCAGCCGGTCGAGCGACAGGCTTTGCGGGTGCACATAGTACACGTCGTGCAGAATGCTCTCCACTGTATGGTTCCCCAGGTTTGCATTCTGCGATATGCCGACCGCTCCCGCGCTCCTCATCCAGCTCCACGTCGGCACGTTGGGCTTGTCGGGCGACACGCTGACTCGTTTCTTTGGCCCGTGGCCGGGGACTATCGTGAACGGGCTGCTGTCCTGCCGCCAGCTAATCATGCTGAAAAATAGGTCGCTGCGCAGGCCGTGCAGCAGGGTCTGGCCCGTGGCTTTCTGCAGCTTCGATGCAAACCCGGCAAAGGCATTCTCCACGTCGTCGGCCCGCGTCAGATGGCGCATGCTGTAGCGCTGGATGATGTCGAGAAACGCCTCCGTCGATAGTTGCATATGCGCCGGAGAAGAAAAAGGGGTGGCCGACACGGTAAAGTCCACGTTGCCCAGGTTCAGAGAGCTCACATTGAGCCTAGCCATCCACGGTGCTTCGTTAAGTAGCACCCTGACGGCAGAGACAAGAGCTTTCAGAGCGGCAAAATGCTTGTGGATGGTGTAGAACTCGGTATACAAGTCTGCTGCGTTCTGCAGATGGCTGTGGTGCGTATCTAGCAACATGTGCGACATGGCGTAGAAGTCTTTGCGCGTCGGAGCCGTTTTGCTGTCTGAATTCAGTTTCGAGACTTGTGCCAGTGCCTCTGAGATCTTGCGCTGCTGCAATGGACCCAGAGTCTTGATGTGCTCCCGCGCAACTTCGACACACACTGGTGAAAACATGCTGTCGACAGCAAGCAGATAGCCGTCGGCTAGAAAATTATTCATGAGTGTACCCAAAGTGTCAATGCTGCTCAGAAGCTCCTTGGTAAAGAAGCCGTTGTAAGCACCGCACTTGGGCGCTGGAGGCGGCGCCAACACGGCCTCAAAAGGCTTGTTGACGTGTCGTGCCATCTGACTGTTGGACGCTCCAAGTTCGTGACCGACAATGTAGTCACGCACTTTGTTTAAGAAGAGCACAGTATCATGTGCTTCCTGAATAAGAGGCTTGGACTTTAAACAAGTCTGCATTTTCGAGCAGTCGAGAAGCTGCGACACTTGTAGCATGCGCTGCTCGATAGACATCAGCCTGAACAAAGGCATAAGACGGTTGAAGGCCTTGACATAGCTGGCGGTCCTGTTCTTGTCCTGTTCCGTCTGGATCGCCACAGCAGGAAGAACACCGCCCGTAGACCTTTCCAAGGTAGCTCCCAACCATACAAGCAAGCATGGCATCGTCTTGAGCATGCCTGGGATATCTGCAGACCGGGCCGTTTGGTAAAGGTTCGCAACATCTCCCGCACACGCCCTTAGAGCGTTGACATGCACAGACACTCCGTTTTGACTGACCCTATCAAGAAGCTCTGCTATCTGACTTGACACCTTTGCAACGCCAAAGGCTTTTGCAAACATTTCAATCTCTGACAGAGAGGAAAGCATCGTAGCAAGCTTGGCTTCTTGATTGGCCGCTTGAAGCGTGTCGTCTTTGGAACACTGCCTCCACCAATATGCATGACTGTCCGACGTGACTGCCTTGTAGTCTGAGCTCATAAAAGCCAGGCAGACCTGCCAGTACGGAGCCTTGCGCAGACTGCATAATGAAGAGCCATCTTGCACTACCGTCAAGAGACAGCGTTTAAGCCACGCCTCGCTAATCACGTCTGGCTCGAGGATCGTGACTTTTGCGTTTGCCGGTTTGTACTGAGCAAGACTCAAGGCCGCGTACTCCTGATGATACGCCTCCGGACTCTCATAGCTAACCTCCTCGTTTGTCACGTACAGTCGCTGCAGCGAGAGCAGCCGTTCCTGGAATGTCCATCCGCGCTGGTTCCATCTACTATTCTCAAAGCGCGCCTTTGCATGACGATAATACACTAACGTAGCACTGTGGCAGAACTGCACTGACGATGTCGTCATTGCAGCTCGCGGTGTCTTGTAGCCGGGCAGGTTCTTGGAGTTTTGGTCGTTGAACGCACACACCAGCGTAAAGGCTGCTTTGAAGTACACCGTGTCCATCGCCATAATTTGCACGCTGCGGTCGCGCTGGGCTTCGATGCTGGAGTTTTGAAGGATGCAATACCGGTCGATCCAGAGATAACGAACACCCAAGTCTCGGCAGAGGTCCATGCACTCGCGCAAGAGAGAGGGGACGCGAGAGTTGTTGAAGTGGCCGGGCTTTAGGAACGCCGAGAGGTCTTTCTCAGGGTCTTGAGGGGTGGTTTTATCCTGATTGAGTCCATGCTCGAGCTGGAAGCAGCCGCCGGGAACGTTGCCTGGGCTCTGCTCCCACATGTAACTCAGCGCTACATAGGAGATGTTATCTCGATCCGGGCCTGTCTCGACGAGACATCTAGTATGTAGATCAATCAAGCGGAAGCAGTGAGGGAGGGTTTCTATTTCGGTTAGCTGAACACTCATAGATCTGTTCTGAAATGACGGGAGAAGCGACTACTAACCTGTTTTGACTTGCAGCTCACTTGGCTTCTTGTTGATCCAACTGCGGACCAAGTCCAAGTTGAAAGTCGGTTCCACCCATTCCTGAATGTCCAGAAACACTGCATCCTTGCCACCCGAGTACACTGCCTTGAGGAAGAGCTCTTTCTGTCCCTTTATTCGCAGTGTAAACTTCCACACTCTTTTCCCGTCTCCCGACACCGGAAGACTGCGAACAATAGTTTTGATGTCAGAAACGCTCTCTCCGGGGCCGCTGTCATGATATGCCTCTATTGTAGCCAGTGCCTCATGGGATTCTAGCTGGGTGGTGCGGCCTATAGTGCGACATCCGGGACACGACAAAGTTTGCAGAAACTTGGAGCTTTTGGGGTAGATGCCTGCTATGCTGCTGACTGAGTGTGTTGGAAGCTCAAAAAGCTGGTCTCTTCCGTAGACCTTCCCATCGACAAGCCACTTTCTGCACTGAGAACAAAGAGAGGCTTCGGGCATATTTGCAGATGGAGAGGGGGTGTGATATATGGCAAGTGAAGAAGATTGAGTAAATGAGGGTCACAATGTAGTACAGAAGTACTACTACATAGATACCATACATATGTAAGTAACACTATGGTATATCCATACATACGTACATATACATACATATATGTATGCATGCACGTCTATGGATGCCTGATCCCCCAGAAAGTTGAGCCTATCGGAGAATATACGGGTAAATGGTGTTGGGGAAGACATATTGCCGGTGATTCTTTATACATACATACATACATATGTACATATTTGAAATTGCTTCAAATACTGGGCACATCTCTTTTGATCTGCTTTACACTTCCACAATGTCCTAAACAAGCTCACTCTTTCAAAGGTATCCATTCAGAGTCTGGCTTTGCTTTGTAGTTACACAAACATGTCATTGTGAGGAGAAGCTTAAAGACCCCGGCGCCATCTTTTCTTTTGTACCACTAAGCTGTGTCAGATAGATAGTCTTTACTATCCTGTCTACGCGTAGCCTTATGCTACATACGACAGCTTTTATAGTGAGTGAGAGTCTTTATTATCCTGTCTACTCGTAGCCTTATGCTACATACGACAGCTTTTCTACCTAAAACTAAAAAA
>CM069901.1:59615-91789 GCA_036034705.1 Thielaviopsis punctulata | reverse complement strand
AGTAGCAGCTTCAACAGGAGGTGCGAGGTACTGGAGGTGTGGAATTTGGACTCACCCTACGGGATTGTCAGATTGTCAGGTTTGGAAGGAGGACACATCAGCTACATATATAAACTGAAGGTAAAAAAAAGCGGCATATCCCCGGTCATGAGGAGGGCCCCGGGAAAGTTATATCATGATAGGTAGCGAAAAGGACAGATATAATACACACACACACGACCTCCCCGCCCTCGCGACCACAAGGAATGAGAGTTCTTTGGGTCTTACGTGCTGTATCTTTGATCACCTCTCTAGGCTAGCATGTTCTCCCATATTCCTTACAGTAGAATTGTATCTGGGTGTGAAAGAACTCTTGCAACCTTGGTTGTCTTTTTGATGTCTAGCTTCGAAAGACCAAGTGGACATGACGACTGCTAGGACACCAGGGTATATGCTTGCCATGATATCGCAGTGGTTCACGAGTCCAAGACTGACGACATACGTTTGAAAACAGAGACATGAGCTTGACAGAAATGACTCTAATCTAACTTTAAACTTTTGTTGGAGCCTTGTGTTTCTTACTGCGCATGGTTACACCACAATTGGATAGTCCCACTTTAAAATGGTATAACATTTTGCAATGACACGATCAGCATTCAGCATATGGTTGATAGGGGTAGCGCTGCGCTGTGTCTACCTGAGGTAAAATCAGTGGCTGATGTATACCTCTTGCGTTCTGCCAGCATAGAGATTTTCAGTCGTGGTTGGTGTAATTGCCCAAGAAGCCTAGTCTCTATGTACTGTCTTCAGCCCTGAGTGTTTTCAATCACAAGGTCTTGACTTTGAACAAACAAATTGCAGACAAGGCACATTTGAGAGGAAGCATCTTCAGAGTGTTTTTATACAAATCTCTGAATAACGTACTATTTGCTGTTTTCATGAAAACCCTGGTGTGTTGTATCTTCGAGGGTTGTTATCGAAGCTTTTAGTGTCTATATATGTGTGTATAAAATGGGGGTAAACTGAAGATTGTTCGATCCATAGATGAAACTAATATATATAAGCACAGCTACGAGACTGCAGATTTTGAAAATCAATAGTTTGGCTGATGGAAATAAGCACGCGTTCGATAGTGAGACGGAGACGGACACTCAGCTCGAAGCTAGAACTGGGGTGACACCAAAGCCTATAATCGCTCGAACCCAAAAAGGCATTCACCCCATTTGCCCTGCCTTTATTTTTTGAGAGGCAGAGCTCCTTCCTTTTCAACGAGGCAGAATACAAGCACTGGCTGCTAATTCTGGCAATTACAACTGTTCTCCAGAGCAATTGCCTCTTCATCTTTTCAGTCCCGTTCCTTCCTTCTTTGATTGCCTCACCGTTTAGAACTGCTAGAAAACATAAACAAACAAAACAAACTTTTCACTTGCGCTTTTCTTCCCTTGGGTTGAGTTTTTTTCTTCTCTATTCTTCTTCTTCTTACTTGTACACGCCCTATCCAACCTTTCCAACACGATACGATACGGTCCGCCTTTTCTGTACTACTACTACTACTACTACTACTACTACTACTACTACTACTACTACTACTACTACTACTACTACTACTACTACTACATACCATCAAAAATCATCACGAATCGTTACTTGATCACCTCTTGCTGTAACCGCTACCGAGTATCACCATCTATCTATCTTCTCATCACTTCTTACCTACCTTTGACAAACCACCAACCCATCATGGCTTGTCTTGAGCTTCTCTCCTGTGGCCTTACGTCAAAGTCCAAAAAGCCCTGCCACGCCAAGCGCTCCTGCCGCCGTTCCTATGCTTCGAGAGCTTCCAAAAACCCCGACGATGGCATGTATGTTGGTGCCACAGCCGCCGAGCCTACTCTCAATGTCCCTGCGCCCCCACCCGTGTTGCCTGCTCTCCGTTTGAGCAGAAACAGACTCGGCGATGACCCGCAGCTTGCTGGTTGCCATGCGGACCAGTGTGATGGATCGCCCGCTGAGATGCCTGCTACGTCGCTTCCGAAGCTGGAGCATCTCCCTCCTCCGCTGCGTGAAGCTGATGGTCAGGCTGTTGCCCCTTCTGCTCCTTGCCTGGCTCCCACAGAGCTTCCTCCGTCCATCCCTGAGAAGGAGGCTGTGACTGCTCACCGCGGCAATTCTCCTGTAGACGCACCCGTGGACTCATCCGTGGAACTTCCCACAAATGCTCCCCCAGATGTCCAAGCCAATGCTATTGAAACTACCGCCGAGCCTGTGACTTCTGAGGCTTCCGCTGCGGTGGCTGGGCTTGGAGCTCCCCACGTCCCCTTCATCACAGTTCAGCCGCCAGACACTGAAGCCTCGGCTCCCACTGCGCAGTCGGCTTTTTTAGACTCGCGTGCCCAGGACGATGGCTCGTCGCCCTGCTGCTATGTCGAAAGTACGGACTCAATGGCCACTGAGTACAAGGAGTTTTATGATGGGCTGATGGAGGTACTTGCTAGTCTGCCGGCCTCGAGTCCTGATTTAGCTTCTGTTAGAGGCCCTAGCCCAGTCCCGCTTTCAGACCCGACTTCTAACCTGGTTGTCAATCATGACACTACCTCTGTTGATGCTTCCGCCCCCGTCACACCGACCTGCTGCAAAGTGTTCAAGCAAAACGGCCCGCTTGGAACTCCGGCCTCCGTTAGAACAAACACCGACTCAAACGTTTCTGGCTCGCCATCTTCTGAAGCTGAAGCTGTTGCCGTTCGCATGTCCAAAGTCTCGGTTCACTCTACAAACAGTCCTCACAGCGTCGAGGCCGATACTCCTACTTCCGAAGACTTGTCCATCACCTTGGTTCAGTCTAGGGTGTCTCTGTGGCGCCTGACTCCCAAAGGCAAAAAGAACAACGCCTCGCACATTGACATTGCCGTGGCTGAGCCAGAAAGCGAAGCGGATACTGATTTCTTGAATGTCTAGCTGGCATCACAGGGAATCAACTCCGATCAGGTCTCGCTCAATCGTCTTGATATACTGGACAAGGACGACAGTGAAATTTCGGAAGGAGCTCCGGCTGATGCCAAAGATAAAGGAAAGGCCATGGTCACTTGTGCGGAATCTCCAGCTCCAGAGCCCGAATGGCTCAAACGCTACCGTCGGGTTGGCTCTGGAAAGAGGCCTGTTGTGGTCAGTGTCCACGGAGCCGATGGTCTCTTGTCGGATTTTGATCCAAACGACCCTGATGTGAGTTTTTCCAGCCAACTGGATGTCCTGGCTGCTGATAGTCTTAATCTGCCGCCTCTGAAGCTGCCGACTGCTCTGGATCAAGTGGACGGTGCCGATGAAGGCACAATCTCGGCTGAAGCTGAGGCCAGTGAAGGCGTTTTGACTGGTAAACGAGCTCTGCTCAGTGAAGGCAACAATGGGAGTGGTACACGGTCAACTTCGTGGCCGCAGATTTTGTCTCGCCTGATGAAGCCAACATCCAATGGCACTACATCTCGCCTTACTCGTTTTTCAAGCTCGCTGGGTCGCAAGAAGTCGGGATCTGACCACGGATCGACGAAAAGCACCATTTCCCCCTCCCTAGAGGTGCCTCCAGCTATTTCTAAAGCACCGTCATCAAAACAATCGCCGTCTCGCAATATTACCCCCATTTCTGCGCCACCGCTTGTCCGCGCCACAACGTCAACTGTCTCGGCCACTGTGACAGTTCCAGCTGCAAGCTTTTCATCGACAGCAAACTCGTCAGACATTCTCAAGACCTCGATTCTCAATGCGCGCGAGAGACGCTCAGTGGAACAGCAGCTTGACAAGGATCTCATTGGCCCCGAGCCTTCAGAGACTAACGGCATGTTTCCCGTCCGGTTTACTCGTGCCATCATCAAGGGATCGATTGGTCGGCTAGTGCCGTCTTACTCGGGGTCCAAGGACTGGTCTACAGCCAGTGAGGATAATCTGGGCATGGCCATGCCGCAGCGTGCTCTTTTGGACGGAACTGACGATGTGGAAATCTGTGGTGGACCTACACTTGTTCCCAACACTACGCCCCAGTCGACATGCGTTGATGATGAGGACCATGACTTTGCTACGGATGGAAAAAGAGGCAGCACCAAGGCCTGGACCAAAGACTCAACGTCGGATTCTTCTCGCCGTGGCCGAACGGGGCGCCAGGCCAAGATGGGCAAAAATTAGATGGGCATCAGATTGATATGGTCTGAATGCAGAAACAAGTTGGCGTGGCATGAAGGTGGAAGCTCAAAGACTGTATTGGAAATATATGTATGTCATTGTTATAGGCTAAAGGAAGTACATAGTAAAAATAAGAACAAAGTGGTATCTTGAAATGATGTCGTAGATGCTGGGCGATTATGGTTTTAAGAAAGGAAAAGAGGGGGGGTATGCGAATGCTAGTATGTGATACTACTATGTAGTAGTAGTATGTATGCTTGTTTCCTGAAGCGCATGTCAAGTTGTTTCGTTGAATGAGGAAACAAAGCAACTTTGGCTGGTGTAGAAGCTTGAGATGGGCTGGTGTAGAAACTTGAGGTGCGTTGGTGTATATGGATTACTATTACTTTTCCAGGTTAATGCTCTTGCCAAAGCGAGCATACAACTGGACTTTAAGCTCCGACATTTCGTCGCGCAGACTAGACAGTTTGTCTTCGAGGAGGCTGGCCTCATCCTCGACGCGCGAAGACGACTGGGCCAGCATTTCCTGGGCCTGTTCGAGGGGGAGGTGGAAGAAGGCGTCGCCGATTTTGTAGGGCACGAGGTCATCTTCGTCGGCAAGTTCGAGTTCGGTGGAGAGGTCGTCAAGGTCTTCTTTTTCTTTCTATTGGAGGTGGGTGTTAGTGATGAATTTTTTGGGGGGTAGTTCGTGTGTGTGTGAAAGAGAAAGAAAGAGGAAAAGCAAAACTTGCGTTCTTGGCTTTGAGAGCTTCCTCGAGCAGAGTCTCCCGCTGGTTCAGTCGGCTGAAGCGGTTGATACGGTCCTGGTCCTCGCGGCGCACCTCGATTTCGTCGCCCATCGAGGCTTCGTCCTCCTTGGAAAGCTGGTTGAGACAAAGGTATTGTTAGTAATCAACATATAACAAGCAAAGGAAGCAGAAGCTTACCATTCGTCGTTGCATCATCTTGGCTGACTATGGGGTTGTTGCTATGTACAAAGGGAGTGTGCAACTTGTTTGATTTTGAACAATGGGATAGGGTGGTAAAAGAACGTTTGTGGTTGTTGAAAAGAGGGGCAGATGTTGTATACTACTTTTTACTATTTTGCAACTTGAAGTGGGGGTGAGACAGGGAGAGAAAAGAGAGAAAACTATAGCCTTGCTACACGACAGGGGTGCTTGGCGCGCAAAGGACTTGCTGGGGGAATGTTCAGCCTTGTCGCAAGAATACATACATAGTATGTATGTATCTGGTGTAAACAAAAGGCTAGCGACGTCACCTATATTACTTGATATCTCTAAATATTAAAGCTTCACAGAGACACCCTTCCTCTCCCCCTGCGGCAACCAGAAACACACGGAAAAGAGCAAAGAACACAAAGCCACGAGAGAGAATCCGTAAGGAGACCAGCGGCAAAAATGGCGGCCGGCCAGAAACTGTATCCGCGAGGAACAGTCAAGAAGATTGTCAAGGCGCATTCAGGGCGGAACTTGAGCAAGAATGCAGATGTTTTGGTGAGTGTTTCTCTTGGTTTTCAGAGGAGGACTAAAACTAACTGAGAAGATCTTTCTAGACTATCTCATGTTTATGGAGAAGTTGGTCAAGGAGTCGGCTATCGAGACTCGCCGAAAGGGCGATAAGCAGATGACGCCAGCGAGCGTGAACAAAGTGGTGGCTGTAAGTATTTTCTTGTGTTCTTGAGAGAGAGAAGAGAACAGACATGAACTAACAGTTGACAACAACAGGACTCACTGCTCAAATTCAAGGGTTAGATCTGGAGGTTGCTGCCCTCGCGAGAATGGGGTTTCGACTTGCTACATATGTATGTATGTACAAGCATGTATATATATACCTGTATGTATGTATGTATGTATGTGTGGGGCCAATACAGTCAATGGAGCGCAGCCAGGGGCATGCCAGACAGACAGGCCAAAGCTTATACCAACAACTCAACTGACTCGCCGCCCACTCCTGGCCACTGGCAATGGAATAGGATCACCCCAAAATATCATTGTCCGCCTTCTAAAATGAACTGTAATTCTCCTTTTTCCATCACTCGGGTTAGAGAAGGGCGTAGAAGGCTAAGAGTAATGTACACACTGCGTATATACCTGTACACATGTACCGGTACACATGTGTATATGTATGTATGTACTTGTACTAAGTTGGCGGTACTTGTGTATTTACAACATGTACGCAGTATGCATGTACATACATACGGAGTACATACATACATACAATCCTTTAATAACACCTAATAGAGCTACAAGTCATAAAGTACCCTCCCGCCGTGTACAGCTGACAAGGTACAAAGTCACAGACACCTACCTTCCTTAGCTTTGGCCTAATCAAGTATGTATGCATGTACAGAGTACATAGTAAACCCACCCAACTCCGTTCGGTTCATTTTGATGCCTTTTTGATTTTTTCCTCCTGCTTCTTTTACTTTCTTTCTCTTTCTTCTTCTTCTATCCAACTCACCACCTCCATTCTTCTCCCCCTATTTTGCCCTCATCTTCGTCTTCCAAACCACCATCCATCTCGCTTCTCGACATCACTGCCATAAACTCTTGTCATCGAATTCCTCGTCCGCCTTGCATATCCCGTCGTTGTTCCAAGCACAACCCCGCCAACGAGTCAGTCAGCCTTGTCTCTCCTGCACGCGACATTGCCGGCCTTTTTCCGCCTTTTCTTTCTCTCCCTCCATTTCTTACATTGCTATACACATATACATACATATTGTACAATGGCTGCGCCTGCTGAGCTCAAGTCTGCCGTGAAGGCTGTCCGCTCCGATTCGCCGGCTCCTGCTTCGATTGCCGCCGAGTCTTGCCACGAGGACGGTGCCGATGGCCTCGACCACCCCATCTTCAAGGAGCTTCAAAAGTGCGTTTTCTCTCTTTTCTCGTGCTTGTGGCTAAAACTAATTGACTTGTGTAGGAATATTCGCAATATCACCAAGAAGATTGTAAGCTTTTCATCTGTATTTTCGTTTCGTTTTTGCTGCCATCTGTGCTAACACATCCATCAGACCAACGCCAGCAAAGTAGAATCAATCATTGACCTACACCCCGGAAAGTCTCTTGATGAGCTCGTCGCCATTCGTGTCATCAACAAGGACCAGAAGGAACAGGTTTTGAAGAAGCCTGCCCAGGTTGAACAGCTCTCCCGCTACGAGGAGCAATTGTCATATGCCACCAGGCTCAGCACCGATTTCCGCCAGCGTTCTGCTGCCGAGCTGGAAAAGACCAAGCAGCAACTCCAGGTCGCTGCTGCCAAGGAAAAGGAGGACGCCGTCAATGCTGTCTTGGCCACTGCGGCAGACGAGAAGCGCGCTGCTGTACACGACGCCCTGCTAGTTGTGACCCAGTTCCTGCGTCTGGCTGCCCTTCGTCGCTCAGAGGAGGCTGACCAAACTCTGGATGAGAACCGCGCTCTGGAGGGCGTCTTGAGCTTAGTTTACGCTGGTGACGAGTCGGCCGTGAACACAATGCTGAAGCTGGTGGACGAGTCTCCTGAGACCACCATTAGCATCATGGGAGAGGAGCTCACCACTACTTGTAAGTTTGTACTCTTGGTTTGACTATCTCTCATGTGCCAAAACTAATCTCCGTTTGCTTCACAGACGCTCAAGTCAAGGCTGCTGCTCAGTCCTCCATTCAAACCCCCGATGCCCCCGAGCCCGAGACGGAAGCCGCGCCGGCTACTGAGACTGTTGCTGCTGCTGAGGAGCCTACAGCCGCTACTGAGGAGCCTGCAGCTGCTCCTGTTGAAGAGGCTCCTGGCAGTCCCCAGGAGGTGTCGCAGGATTGGGTCAAGGTGAAGCACGAGGACGCACAGCATTCGCCTGTTGCAGAAAAGGCCGAAGCAGCAGTCCCCGAGGCTGTCGAGGTCGCCCCTGCTGCAGTTCCTGACGCTACTTCTGCCGATGCGGCTCCGGATACACCTGCTGCCGAAGCTGTTGCGACGACGCCTGAGCCCAAGGTGACTGAGGTAAGCCCTTTTTGTTTTGTGTATGTAATTGTTGAGATGGCCAAAGACTAACTGTATGCAGACTACTCCTCAAGCTCCTCAAGGCTCCAGCCATGGCCAGTCCAAGAATGGCGGTTACCGGTCGGAGTCTGGCCGTGGTCGCGGTCGCGGAAGCGGTGACTGGCGCGGTCGTGGCTCGTTCCGTGGAAACGGTGGCCGTGGCCGTGGCGGACCTGGCCGTGGCCGTGGCGGTACGCCTCAACATGGTGGCCGCCAGGGCGCTCGTCAGGATTAAGTGTGCCTAGCATGTTGTTGAACAGCTAAATGCCTAGTGTCTGACGGACACGCCGCTGAATGGCGTGGAATCACGAGCCTTGCTTGAACTGAAGCAGCATTAGTCAATGCATGTGACGAAGCTGCACAGACAGAGTTTTGTGTTCCCCAACATATGTACCACTCCTTTTTTTTTCCTCTTTTCTCTCCTTTTTCTTCCTTTATCCTTTTTTCACTGCTTGGTTTGTTTCGTGGCTTTGGGCGTGCTTCATTCTTTTCCCTTTGTCTGATGCATTTCTCACATGGCGCCGGTTTTTGGGCTTAGCGGTTTATGTCTTCTTTTCCTGTCGTTTTGTTCTTTCTTGCCTTTGTTTTTGCTTTGGGAAAGCGGGATTTGCTTTACTTTTGGGGGGGAGGGGAGGGACTACTACTATTTGTTTGTTTTGCTGTGTTGACTATCTTTTTGCATACCATACATACCATACGCGGCTCTGTCTCTCGGACATGTTTGTTTGAGATTTGGAGTGGCGGATTACTGTCTCTCGTTTCGAAACGAGTGTTTTTTTATGGCCACGGCGTTCTTAATATAGCTTCCAGGGGCATCTGGATTCGTGGCGTATATGTTGTGCTGTTTTGTTCTGTCTATGCTGCTTTGCTTGGGTGTTGCATGTGATGCTGTTTTGCATGGTGCGTCTGTTGTGTACGGCTTACATGGTGTTGTTGGCATGCTTAACCCTAGTGATATTAACCCAGGTCATGTGGCTGGCCGGGGTATTATGCAGGAGGCCAGACAAGTCAGAGACAAAATCGGGCGATGCGATTATTGTTTTTTTTTTTTTTTTTTTTTTTGTTTTCTTTATTCTTTATGCTCTCAGTTGTCTTTTATTCAACTAGAATTATTGACGAGTTACCATAACAATGAGAGCGATGCAAATGTCGTGGGCGTTGACGATTTACGCATTGGTAAGAAACGAAACCAAAAGAGATGAATGCGGAAACACGGTCTAACCCCAACCCTTAGACATCGCTGGGCCTTGTGCTCATTGCTGTGTAAGTTGCCATTTATTTGTTTGCAGATACATACATGTATATGTACATATTTATATTATAGCATGCGGACAAACAGAAAAAAAAAACCACTAACAAACGCAACAAAGATTCACACTTGCAAGCGTGGAATACTTTTCACTGCCGCAGGAGACACTGACGAAATTGACGGTTGCCCTGCCGATTATTGCGTTTGTACATGGCCTGGTGTATCCCCTCATCACACGTCTCTGTACACCCACTCCCTCCAAGCCGTCGCGCGCGCTGACCCTGCGGCCGCACCGCTCGCCGACAATGACGGCGGCGGCTTTTTCGCGCAGCACCGTCCTCGCCATGCTCCCGGCCGTCTTCCAGCTGACGCAGGCGGCCCTAACGCTCGTGCTGCTGACGCTGCTGGTGTCCCAGACAAGCGGGGCGACGCAGCGGTGCGCGCTGGCCGAGCGCTGGCAGGAGCTGTATTCGGCACGTAATGCGGCGGCAATCCGCGCGGTGCAGACGGGCCTGCAGTGCTGTGGGCTGCGGTCGGTCAAGGATCGTGCGTGGCCGTGGGACAATGCAGGTGGCCAGGCGTGCGTGGATATGTATGGGTATACGCGGGCGTGTGCGGATGTGTGGGCGCAGGTGGGCAGGAAGGAGGGCAGGGTGGCGACGGCGGTGGTGGTGTTGGTCGGGGTGGTGCAGGCGGTGGTGGTAGTAGTGGTTGGGACGCAGAAGAGGGAGGAGGGGGAGGTAGGGGGGAATGGGCAGCGGCAAGAGGATGAGGAGCGGGCGCCGCTGCTGCATCGGTCGTTGATTGAGGAGGTTGATGATAATGATGATGAGGGGGAGGAGGGATACGCACAGGGCAGTGGCGGGGAGAATGGCGGGCAGAGAGCGATGCTGCCGCAGGCGCAAACACAGGTGCAGCCGCAGCCACAGCCGGAGACGATGGGAAATGTGTGGTCGCAGGATGAGTGAATTTAGACCAAAGGTTTTGGGGGGGATGTTAAGTTTCCGGATTGGGAACGCTAGTACATGTATGTATGTTATGTATGTATGTATGTATGTATGTGTATGTATGTATGTATGTATGTATTTTTAATACTATATGTAGTTTTGAAGGAAGGAGCTGGGAGTAAGCAGTTTCCATAGTCAGGTGTCAGCTATTCTTTTAAATACATAAATATTTATTTATTTATTTATCTCTGGTCAGAAAGAGAAGTTGCTGTTTGCAGCTATGGAAATAAGAAGTTGTACATACTTGTATTTGTGATGTCATTTCTGGGGAGTTATATATCTGGGGAGTTATAAGAAGGGAAAACAAAAATAAAAAAAAAATAAAAAAAAGAATTAATTAAAAAAAAAACCCCCCGTTTGTTGTCTTGCCTTGTTTGGCTTAGCTGTTGACTTGTCTCACGCGAGCCATATGTAATATATATGTACAATATACATACATATGATGCACCTCTACCTGTACATGTACATGTATGTATGTATGTATGAGAAGCAGAAGAGGAAAGGCGAGAAAACCAAAACAAACAGAGCAGAGCAGAAAGAAGGAAAGAACGAAAGAAGGAAAGAGGCTCTTACTTTGGCAGCTGGCACAATGCGCTTTCCCAAGTGCGGACATGCGTCTTCCGCTGTTTGAAGCAGGCCCAGAATTGCGTTGTTTATATCTCTGACGCTCTCTTCTTCTTCTTCTTCTTCTCCTCCTCCCCCTCCTCCTCTTTCTTCCCCTTCTTCTTCTCTCCATCTTTGCTTTGCAGTTTTATCCCTAGAGCTCGCTTCCGTGGGCTTCATCTTTACTCTCGACGTCCTAATACCACTATCGGTTGTCTCTTCCCTTCCAAGACCTACATTACATACATATATCCATAGCCATTAGTATTATCGACTCTCGGCTCTCTCCAGACGCTGCTCCCTTCAACCTTCCCTCAAGCACTTGATTGCCCTCACAAAATGTTCAGCCGGAGCCGTCCGCTTTACGTGGCGCTGTCAATGCACCCGCACCACCACCAAGGCGACGCCTTTTCTCAGTGAGTCTTGCCCCAAGTCGTCCGGGTAAACAGCTGCTAACAAGGGCAGATACCACTGGGCCCTCGTCGTTGGCCCCTCAATCGAAACGCCCCTCTCCAAAGGCACCCGCTATCACGTAGTCTATGCCCGCGTCGGCAATGAGTACGTCGCGCGCATCGAAAAGGACCGCATTTCGCTGGGCATTGGCTCCTCGCTCGTGGTGCGCGCTAAGATTGGCTCGCTCTCGAGAATCCAGGATCTCGAGCGCCTGATAACCTCGATTGCCACAGACGACCTGCTCGAGCCCGGCTGCGAGGCGTGGGTGGCGCGTGTGGCCACGGCTCTCCACAAGAGACCTGGCCTGCTCAACAGACGGCCAATGGAGTGGTACATGGTGCGTGCATGGGTGCTGGCCATGGCCGAAGACGCTGGCCGCGGTTACAAGACGGACATGGGATACAACCGCGTGGTGAACTTGGCAAAGCGAATGCGGTCGCTACCCGATCAACGGTATTTTTCCATGCGGTCGGTGCCGATAGAGGCGGAAAAGTTTGCAGACGATGTGTCGATGGCGTTGAGTTTGACGAGTACGGAGTCTTTGGTGAGTGACTTCAAGTGTTAGGGTTAGCTGCTTTAGCGTAATAACAATTAAAAAGTTGTAAAAGATTGATTGAATGTGATACAATGAGATGGGTTTTACAGATTCGTCCAAGTCAGTGCGAAGTTGTAGGTATTCCGGAAAAGGCACTAACCCTAGTATACCAACCCTTGCGACCCACTTGCTCTGAAGCACGCAATTAGTGTAACTGGATTTGTTATCACATACCAAGTTATGTTCTGTACTGGTACATCCATATATACCAACCAAGTACACTCCATTTTTTCCTTCTTCCAAATTTCTCTTCCTTCTTTTCCCCCATGACTTTCAGATGTCGAGATACTCTCCCCGCTTCTTGACCCCCAGCATTTTTTCCCGGCCGACGACCTTGCCTTTGCTCCAGTCAGCATCTGCATCCCGCTTCCAGAGCCCGTCTTTTCCGGCTATCGGCCGTCCGTTTTCCGTTTCAATGACGTCGCAAAAGATCAAGCCGGCAGCCCGAGTGTCAGGCCAAGGCCAGGATGTTTGGTATGTACATACATATACATAGTTTCTTTTCTTCCCCGCGGCCTAGAGCTTGCTAAAGCTTGCCGCTCCAAAAAAAAAAAAAAACTCATCGTCTTTAAACCCTAACCCTAGCTCCATCCACTAACACTCACTCTTGCAACGCGTAGGTCCATCATCAATGAAGCCGCTGCCGCATCGCCGCACCAGCCAATTGTCAACATGGGCCAGGGCTTCTTTGGCTACAACCCCCCGCAGTTCATCCTCGAAGCCGCCCAGCAGGCCCTGACGCGTGTGGACTGCAACCAGTACTCCCCCACAAAGGGCCGGCCGCGCCTCAAAAAGGCTCTGGCCGACACGTACTCGCCGCTCTGGGGCCGCCAGCTCGACCCGGACACCGAAGTGACCATCACCACGGGCGCCAACGAGGGCATGTTGAGTGCCTTTATGGCTTTTATCGAGGACGGCGACGAGGTCATTGTGTTTGAGCCCTTCTTTGACCAGTACATTAGCAACATTGAGATGGCCGGCGGCACCATCAAGTACGTGCCGCTGCAGCCGCCCGCCGACGGAGCTGAGCGCACGTCGTCGGCCGGCGAGTGGGCCCTGGACTTTGCCCAGCTGGAGGCAGCCATCTCGCCCAAAACAAAGATGCTCGTACTCAACACCCCGCACAACCCCGTCGGCAAGGTCTTTTCGCGCGCCGAGCTCGAGCGCATTGCTGCGCTGGCCGTGCAGCACGATTTTCTCGTGCTCTCGGACGAAGTCTACGACCGCCTGTTCTACGTGCCGTTTACCCGCATCGCCACCCTCTCGCCCGACATTGAGCAGCGCACGCTGACCGTCGGCTCGGCCGGCAAGAACTTTTACGCCACCGGCTGGCGCGTCGGCTGGCTGATTGGCCCCGCGCACCTGATCCGCCACGTGGCCGCCGCGCACACGCGCATCTGCTACTCATCCGTGTCGCCGCTGCAGGAGGCGTGTGCCGTGGGCTTTGAGGAGGCCGACCGGCGCGGCTTCTGGGCCTCTGCCGTCGCCGACATGAAGGCCAAGATGGACCGCTTCAACGCCGTCTGGGACGAGCTCGGCCTGCCGTATGCCGAGCCGCAGGGCGGCTACTTTGTGCTGGTCAACATGGCCCGGGTGCGCATGCCGGACGACTACGTGTTTCCCGACCACGTGGCCGCGCGCCCGCGGGATTTCAAGCTGGCGTGGTTCCTGATTCATGAACTGGGCGTGGCGGCAATTCCGCCAACAGAGTTTTACACACAACAGAATGCCCACATTGCCGAGAACTACATCCGCTTTGCCGTGTGCAAGGAGGATGATGTGTTGGAACAGGCCAAGGAGCGGTTGCGCGGCCTCAAGAAGTACATACATTGAGAGGGTTAGTGGAAGTTGATAGGTATTAGGGTTAATGAATTAAAACAAAATGGTGTCTATGAATGCTACTAATGCTACTACTACTACTACAAAACGCAAAAAGAAAGCTACTCGTCGGTCCGTCGAACAGCCGTCTGACCCCACCCCCACGCACCCAGAGCATGGTGCAGCAACACGGCACACACAACTACACTGCCGCCCTTCTCCACCAAAACACTTTCATCACGCACCCACACTGCTGCCGTATAATACGCCACGCCCGCCAACTCGGCCATACTGACGGCCGCCTCGACGGCTGTCTTGGGCGTGCTTGCACTCTCGTCGTCGCCATTGACCAGCGCTGTGACGCATGTCCACACGGGAAACACGGCCATGGCGCCTGCCAGACACAGCGCCGACGCGCGACACAGCCGCGCCAGGTCGCCGTCGACAGCGAACCCGCACACCCACAGACCTAGCACTTGCACGACCAGTAGGGCCGGGAGCGCGAGCGGCGAGTGCAGGAGTTGCAGGGCAAACGGGTCCGCGCGCCGCGCCGCGCCGCGTGCTGGTGCACTGGTGCATGTGTGCTGCGCAGCGCGCTCGGCGATGAGTGCTGGGGAGGGGAAGATGGTGCTGCTGGTGGCGGGCGAGGCGGCGCGTGAGCCGTGCGGCGACGACGAGGAGGAGGGGTCGTCCGGGCCGAGGGAGAAGCTGCGGTGCAGAATGGCGGCGAGGTCGGTGCGCGGGTCGTTTTTGGGCGGCGGTGCAAAGAAGCGCGCGTCGGCAAAAGTCACATTGTGGCGCGGCGGCGGCGAGGACGGCGGCGGTGCGGATTCAGAGGCCGCGGCGCGGGCGGAAGAGGACGAGGAAAGCGGCCTGTTGTGTTCACGCTCACGGTCTCGTGAGAGGGGGTCCAGCGATGACGGGCGGGCAAACGGCCGCGCAAAGAAATTTGTTGATGAGCCAAACGTCGGACGCCCAGGACCCCCCGCCGACGCTGTTGACGCAGCGTGCCGCGACGTCTGGCCGGCCAGGGCTGCCGTGCGCTGTGCAATGTATCGCTGCACAGGCGCCTTGGGCGCCGGCGGCACCTTGAACCAAAACGGCTGTTGGGTGGTGTCAGAGGGTTCCTTTTTCGGCGGTGGCGCAAACGGGTTGTTGGAACGCGGAGCGGCCTGTAAGGCGGGCGGGGGCGGGGGGGCTGAGGACAGGGCTGGCTCGTCGTCAACAGGCTCTTTCTTAATGTGAGGCTGCTGCTGTTGCTGTGTGGGCGACCAGTCCATGGTGTCGTCATCCTGCGAGAGTGACTGCAGACGGCGGGGCGTGCGGCTCTTGTGGTTTGCCTGGACGGCGGTGCTAAAGTTGGAGTATCGCGCAGACGGGCTGGAGGCGGTGGCGCCAAAGCGCGAGTGGCGCATAATGGGGCTGGCGCTGGCAAGAGGTGACGAGTCAAAGTTGCTGTGGCGCATGGGCGATGGGGTGATGGGCGAGGCAGCGCGTGACGGCGGCGGCGACGACGAGGTTAGGATGTCTTCAAGGATGGACGACAGTGACTTGGACTCCATCTCGCGCTTGACTTCGGGCTCGAGCGTGGTCGAGCGGGCGGTTCTTTTCTGCGGGGTGGGCGGCAGAGCAGACGAGGGAAACGGAAAGGCCGAGGGCTCGTCGGAAAAGAGCGGCGTGGCGTCGAGCTTGACAACTTTGCGCGACGACAGCAAAGAGTAGATAAAGGTGACGGCAGCTACAAGGTGGGCGCACAGATGGGCAGTGGCAGCATCGCCTCGGCCGACTTCCATGTCGTCGAGACGCGGAAAGATGAAGCGCAGAAAAAGAACGCTGGCTTGGATGGAGTACCACTGCGAGAGGCCGAGAACGGGCTTGGAAAAGCCGCGAAAGACCTGGGGGAAACGCGGGTTCCACCAGAGCGTCATGAGCGAGGCAATAAGGCCAATGGTGAGGAGGTCGTTGGCAATGGCTGGGAGCGCAGGGGCGGCAGTAGAGATGGGGTCGCTGCCGAGAGTTTCCGAGTCTGGATCGATGGAGTCTGGGCTGGAAGAGTGGGATGAAAAAGGCGAGAGTAGAGGACCAAAACCCAACCAGACAGCCGGTCCTAACAACGGCTCTGCCAGGGTCTGCAGCATAATCAGGTGCCACAGGGCCTGAGCCAAGACTCCAGACCACCACAGAGCCTTGCCTAGGCGATGCAGCACGTCAAGACTCGTAATGCTGACAGTGCGACGGGCATATCGGTTGGCACGGCTCTGCTCCATCATACGACGGAGATAGTCTGTCTTGGCGGTATATCGAGCCTGGCGCACACGCTCAGCGACCTTTGGTTCGCAGACGGCGCAGATTTGCGGGTATCGCTTTTCGAGACGGGCGCGGAAGGTATAGTAGTTGCGCTCGAGCATGGGATATTCCGGGTCGGTGGGATCGGGAAGGTACTGGGCGAGAGAAGAGGTGAAGAGGTGTTGGTTCTTGAGACAGGTGCGGCAGAAGATGGAGTCGCGGGGCTCGACGGAGGCGGAGGAGATTCGGGGGCGAGCGAAGGAGGCGGAGGAGGAAGCGAGGGTGGCTTCGACGGGGGGATCGGCAATGTCGCCGGCCTGTGTTTTTGTTAGTATTTTTTGTGTGAGAGAGAAGTGTGTGTAGAGAGAGAGAGAGAGAGAGAGAGGAAGAGAACGAGAACGAGAACGAGAGAGAGAGAGAGAAAGAAAGAGAAAACACACATTGTCTAGATAGTTGGTAGCCTCGCAATTGGGACAGTCAAACTTGGAAATCGAGCCTGGCGTGAATCGGCGGCCCTGGGATTTGTTGCAGTAGAAGCACCGAAGCACTCTTGACCTTATCAAGGCCATCTTTGGCTGTTCCCAGGTTTGGCGTTCTGGCGGGTTGTTTTCTAGATTGGAGTCTTGGTCGGTTGATGAAAGGAAGCAGTAGACGCTTTTTTGGGTCTGTGAGTCACGTGTTGAAAACGCGTTTTCCCTTCTTTTGTAGCTGTGATGTTTTGAAAAGAGAGGGAAGGAGGAAAGAGCGAGGAACGGAAAAAAGAAAAAAAAAATAGAGGTCCGCTCGGTGAGCAAAAAAATGGAGAGCTCTTTCACCGAGACGGATGACACCTGGCAGCAGCTGTCAGATAGAAGCACCAAAGCCAAAAAATACAGTGACATCATTCATCTCTGGCATCGTCGTCTACTTCCTCTCCCTCCAAAAACAATAACCACAAAATCCATCATGCCGTCAAATCTCAGCGCTGACTCTCGTCTGAACACAGACGTCCCTTCTACATCTCCGAATGCGCCCCCCCTCCTCCTCTCCATCCGCTTCTCCTCGGCCCTACCCGATCTCGCCCTCGACTTTTCCTCGCCGCACTCGGTCCGCATCGCCACTCTCAAACAACGCATCCGCGCCGCCCTGCCAGCCGCCGACGCCCCCCGCGCCATCCGCCTCATCTACCAGGGCCGGCTGCTCGCCGACGCCGATGCGCTCTCCGTGCTCACCCGGCCGTCGCCATCGCCGTCGCCCGACCCGCACGGCAAGCGCCCCGCCGTCCTTCCGCGCGTGTACATCCTCGCCAGCCTTGGCGCCGCACTTCCCGGCGCTGCGCTCGCCGCCGAAGCCAGCCTCGCCGAAACCCCCGTGGCCAGCCCACGCACCGCGTCGCCCGCGCCGTCGGCCCGCGCCGCATCGCCCCGCGGCTTTGACAGATTGCTCGACGCGGGCCTGTCGGCGAGCGAGGTCAATCAGCTACGGCTGCAGTTCGCGCGCATCCAGGAATCACGGTTCACGGCGGACACAATGCCGTCGCCAGACGGCCTGCGGCGCATGGAGGATGCGTGGATCGATGGGAGCGGGGCGGGGGTTCCGGCGGCGGCGGCGACAGTGAGTGAGGAGGAGGCCGGGGCGGAGGACTCGGTGGATGCGCTGATGAGGGGGTTAGTGCTGGGGTTTTTCTGGCCGTTGGGGTGTTTGGGATGGGCGCTGAGGGAGGAGGGGATTTGGTCACGACGGAGGCATTATTCGGTGTGGGTGGGGGTAGTGCTGGGGGTAAGTGTAGGGATATTGAGGTATCTGGGGAGTGATTCTTTTTGAGTCGTTTGTTTTGTTTCTGGTTCTTCTTTTTTCTTTCTCGTTGTTTTTCCTTTGCTTCGCTCCTCTTCGAGTCC
Source organism: Thielaviopsis punctulata (assembly GCA_036034705.1). NCBI lineage: Eukaryota > Fungi > Ascomycota > Sordariomycetes > Microascales > Ceratocystidaceae > Thielaviopsis > Thielaviopsis punctulata. Next base: position 73,744 of record CM069901.1, on the reverse strand, counting down.
TCACTTTATTCAAGAATGATACCCTTATTTACCAGCTAACCCTTGTTTACTATTTAACCCTAATTGAACCCCCCCCTCCCAAAAAAAAGAATATAACTACAAATACAAACTCTGCGCCGCCACAATGTCCCGCTTCAGCTTGTTCAGTGACTCTTCAAACTTCTTGGTCAAATCATCACTGCCCATGACTTTGCTAGCTTCGGCCATTTGCCGGAGCAGTTCCTCCAACCGCCGGAAGTGCCGGATCAAGGATCCTTCGTAGGCATCCGTCAGCTTACAAATCTCAATAAACGGCCGTCCCTGGCACCACGCATACACCGTGTCCATCAGCTGCCACTTAAGCTTGCCCACATACGCCTCGACGTCAATCTCCAGCTTGCTCTCCTGCGACACCTTGGCAATCATGCGCGCCTTGGCCACGGCCTCGCGGAACGGCTTGTCCAGCGGCTCGCGCAGCGCATCGGCCGACACCTTTTCGTCAAAGACAAAGATGCTCAGCACTGCCGCACACACCTCGGGCGTCAGCTCGTTGAAGAAGCGGTCAAACAGCAGCTCGGCCAGCAGCAGCTCGTGGCCCTCGGTCGACGAAATCTCGCACGCCACCCGGCCCTTGAGCTGCACCACCTCGTTTTCGTTCGTAAAGCCCAGCCGCCGCAGCACGCGCATGCGCGCCTTGAGCTCGTCCAGCTGGCCAATCGTCTGCGCCTGTGCAATCGCCTTTTTCTGCTGCTTGATCTGCTCGCCCAGCCGCGCTTTGGCCGCGTACTGCTCCCACGCAGCGGCCAGCAGCGGCGACGCGTGCAGTGGGTTCGTCAGCAGCCGCGCCTCGAGCACCTCGGTCTTGCGCACCAGCTTCTTGAAGCTCTCGTCGCGGATCTCCATGTGCTCCAGCGGGTCCAGCACCGGCAGCCCATCCGGGAACCGCCGCACAATCTCTGTCAGGTGTGAGCGGATGCCCGACGTCGACGGTAGCGCGTCCAGCGCCTTGGGCTTTAGCTTGATCTGCGAAATGGCCTTGACGCACGTCAGCAGACACGACACGCGCTCCAGCCGCATCTTGCCACCGGTCTGCTGCGGCGTCAATCCCGTGGGAAACGGCAGGCCCGGGTTGGCCGCCGCCGGCTCGGCGCTGTCGGCCGCCACCGGCAGCACCACATCCACCAGATACGCCTCCTGCGGCGCATAATCGGGCTCGCCCATCTTGGGTGCGCGCCGCTCCACCAGGTTGACCACCACGCCCCAGCCGTAGTCGTTGCCGGGCTCCAGCGCTACGTCGTCGGCCGTGGCCGGGTCAAAGATGCGCACCAGCCGCCCGGGCGTCAGGTGGCCCTTGCACACCTCGGGCAGCTGCATGACGGCCAGCATGTCGCGCCGGTACACGTTGATTTGCTGCCGGATCGTGTAGTACTCCTTGACGGCAGCCTCGTCGGCAATCACGAGGCTATCGCGCGCGTGCTGCAACTCCATCATGTCCTTTTCAAGCGCCGGCAGCGCCGCCGAGTTTTGGAACTGGTGGAAGCAATTTTTGAGCATAAACTCGGGCGACACCGACTCGATACGCAGCAGGTTGAGAATCATGCTGTAGCCCAGATAAAAGGCAGACACCAGTCGGTCGTGCTCGCCCACAACCACTTGCCGCGCCACGTCGGGATCCATCGAGTCATCAAAGAGCGTAATGACGATACCGCGCAGATCCAGCCCACGACGCCCGGCTCGGCCCGACATTTGCACGTACTCGGACGCCGACAGCGGCCGCCGGCCCGTGCCGTCAAACTTCATGATCGAGGTAAACACCACTGTCTTGGCCGGCATGTTGAGGCCAATAGCAAAGGTTTCAGTGGCAAAGAGCACCTTGATCAGCGACTCCTGGAACAGAATCTCGATGACCTCGCGCAGAATGGGAAACAAGCCCGAGTGGTGGACGCCGATGCCGCGCTCCAGCAGCGGCAAGATGCTCTTGATGCCAGGCAGCTCGCGGTCGGCCTTGGGCAGCGTCTCGATGGCGTTGCGAAAGACGAGCCGCACCTTTTCGCGCTCGCTGTCGTCGTTGAAGCTGTACTTGGAGATTTGCAGGGCCAGCGACTCGCACTCGCGCTTGCTGAAGGAGAAGATAATGGCCGGGTCAAACTTCTTTTGGATAATCATCTTGACAATCTTTTTGACGTCGCTGCCCGTATCCGAGGCCGAGTTGCTTCCGCCGCCTCTTTTTTTGCCTCTGTTGCCGGCGCCGGCGCTCTGCGGCCCGTTCTCCAGGGCCTTTTTCCGCTCGTCTACCAGCTCTAGTGCCTTGGCAAAGTTGGCCTCTTTGAACTGCTTCTTCTCGTCGACCACCAGCAACATGCAGTCGCTGCCGGCCGGGTAAAAGTAGTTGCGCAGCGGCGTCGGCCGAAAGTCGGTGTACACCACGTGACACGCCTGATGGTGGATCTTGGCAATCCACTCGGCAAACTCAAAGGCATTGGGGATGGTGGCGGAGAGAAAGACGTAGCGCACCTTGTCGGGCAGCAGGATAATGGTCTCTTCCCACACGACGCCACGCGTCTTTTCCCGCAGATAGTGCACCTCGTCGAAAATGACCCACGCCACCTCGCGCATGATCTCGGATCCGCGGTACAGCATGCTGCGCAGAATCTCTGTCGTCATGACCAGACACGATGCCGTCGGGTCCGTGGTGACATCGCCGGTAATCAGGCCGACGTCGCCAAACAGCTCCTTGAAGTCACGGTACTTTTGGTTGCTGAGCGCCTTGATGGGCGACGTGTAGATGACGCGCTGGTTGCGCTTCAGACACTGCGCAATGGCGTACTCGGCCACTACCGTCTTTCCGGCCGACGTGTGCGCCGCCACCAGCACGCTCTCGTCGCGCTCGATCGACGCTACCGAGTAGGCCTGGAACGGGTCCAGCTTGAAGGGATAGGTGCGCGCGGGCTCGGCCGGCGGCTTGTGCTGCGAGATGGGAATGTACTCGTACTCGAGGTCGGGCGGCAGCGCCACCTGGTGGGCAATATTGTGCGAGAGTTTGATGGGGGCGTCGGGGTCTTGGGCGTTGTCGGCGCCGCCGGCGTTGGGTCCCTGGGCGGCCGAGTCGCCGGCGGTGGCGTCGGGAGCGGCGTCGACGTGGCGTTCGGCGGCAGTTTCAAACGTGTCTGTCAAGACGGCCTCGGCGTCGTCTTGTTTCTTGCGGCGTTTATCTGGGTGGGATTTGCTGCTGGGGTTTTTGGGGGCGGCATCGTCCAAGCTGAGCTGGGCGCTCTTGGAGGAAAGGGCATCGCGGTTGTCGTCGGCGTCATCGTGGTCACCATCGTTCATGTCATTGTCAGAGTCGGAGTCGGGCGAGTCAGAGTCGCTGGCCGCTTTGCGCTTGTTGGTGGCTGGAGACTTGCGCGTGCCTTTTTCGTGCAGGCTCTCGTCGTCTGAGCTGACATTGTGGTTGTCGTCTGGAGGGGCGTCGAAGACGTCGAAGAGTTCGTCCATTTTCCTGACAGCAGGCAGGAGAAGACGAAGAAGGAAAAGAAGAGCAAGAGGAAGGAGGAGGAGATGACGGAGATGAGGCTGAAAAAATAATAGAAAAAGGAAATCGCCAAATTCTGGATATCCCGTCCGTCCTTGTGTTGGTCCGTTTGTATGTGTGTGTACATGTGTAACTTTGTATGTTCTATATTTTGATTTTTTTTTCCATCAGATTATCCTTATCTTATCAGTTCCAGGCTCCGCTTTCATCCATCGTCCCCCCAGACCCACTCTTTGTCTGTTTTTCTCCAGAATGACTAAGCGGGAGCTTTCGCTCACTAGTGATTGGCTCAGCTGGCTGCTGGCCCACTTATTTCCCTGCAAATCAGACCACACACTTGGAAAAAGAAAGCGGGCTTTGGCGGACGAAAAACGAAGCCTTGCTTGAACTATCACCAGCTGGTTGCTTGTATTGTACTTCTACTTTTTTCTACTCTCAATCAATTCGATCAATTGTACGTTTTGTCCGACACTCTGCGCATTCTGCTGGCTCCCTGCTTCCTTTCCGAACCCTCCGACTGCTCCTCCGCAACACCCACGCCCGATCCAGCTGCGCCTCCGAATCCCCCGATCCAGCTGCCTCCTCGCACAACCACCCGCTAACAAAGTATGTAGCACCAAAATGATTGCCGCTGCTCGCTCCAACATTGCTGGCCAGGTTGCCAGACGCGCCTTCTCGACTTCGCGTGCCCAGATGAGCTCGCCCTACCACTACCCCTCTGGTGCTGGTTCCAACCTGCCCTTCAACCGCAAGAGCAAGTGGCTTGGCCCGGCGTTTGTTCTGTTTGCTGTTACTGGCTTTGGAGCTCCGTTTGGCATTGCCGGTGGGTTTATTCTCTTTTACATTGCCGTGCCCACTGCACTTGTGTTTCCGCTTCTTCTTCTTCTTCCGCTTCCCTCTCTTATCTACCCTCGGCTACATAAACTAACCCATCCCAGTCTACCAGACTTACAAGACCAAGTAAACTCTTGCTCTCTAATGCAAGCAAGCAAGACATTACTTGATCTTGCGGCCTCTATAGCTGTAATACCATCATCGTATCATATTTGCATTATGTACTTCTTTTTTCCCTTTTGTGTCTCCTGTTCTTCTGTCTGTTGCCTGGCATATAAGCATTGCTATTCTGTATTTTTGAAATCTAGTAAGATCCCATCTGTGTCTGTCTGTCTGTCTGTCTGTCTGTTTGTCTCTGTCTGTCTGGCTGGCTGGCTGGCTGGCTGGCTGGTATCAAAAGATATCATCTGTCTCTGGCCGGCGTCCAACAAGTTCCCTTCTGTGTCCGTCCGTCTGGCTGGCTTGTATCTGCTTTCGGTGTCCCTATATCCTTCCCTCGTTGGTCTCCGTCACAGCCGCCTCCCCCTCTGCTTTCCCTCCCAATAACTCCTCATTCACCATCTCATCTCCCATTCTCGTCCACTGCCAATGCTTCCCCTCATCATCTCCTCCCTCCTTCATCCACCCGTCTCTCCCCTCCACAACCCTCCGCATAAATCCCTCCAGATATGCCGTCTTGGTCACTCCCAACTCCCACCGCTTCTTCATCTGCGCATACGCATGCAACACCTCCATGTCGCCCGCACACTTCTTAAACGCCCGCAGCGTCCACATGACCATCCAAGTGTCCACATAAACCCCCGACACCTGTTCGTCCAGAGCTGCCGTCAGCGCCGCAAAGATGCTCTGCAGCCGCGTCCTGCTAAACTCATCGTCCGGCCGCCCACCGCCGTGCCGCGCAAACGCCTCAAAGAGCGTGACAAAGATGCGTCCGTCCATGGGAATCTTGAACCAGTGCATGTCATCCAGATACGCCGCCACACGCGCCATGTCGCCCATGCGCACCGCATAGTGCTGCACAAAGATGCGATATGTGCGTGTGTCGGGCGCCATGGGCGACTGCGCCTGCATCCCCGGCCGCAGCTTCGGGTGCTTGCGCGATAGCCGGCTCCACATCATGAGAACCTGCGCCACCACCCGCTGCAACCGATAGTCGACCGGCGGCGGCCCGCCCGTTGCTCGGAGGCCGCACGCCTTCATGCGCCTGTACACAAACTCGGCTGCTTCTTCCTCGCCCGCATTCAAAAAGCCCGAGATGACGGCATTTAGAACCACCACGTCGACAATCTCACGCGCAAGCACCATGTCCTTGTACGCCGCCCGCACGCCGTCTCCGTTCTGCCGCAGACCAAAGTACGAAATCAGCGACACGTGGTGGAACCGGTTGAACTTGATGCCGCGCACCTGCATGTCGTGGTACAGCATTTGCGCCAGTCGGAAATTGCCCGTCTTGGCGGCCGCGTCAAAGAGTAGGTTAAACGTGACTCCGTTTGCCCGTACATTGCCAGTCTTTTCCATGTCGGACCAAATGCGAAGGGCCGTCTTGATCCACGACTCGTCTCCTCTTTCTCCGCCCCCGCCTCCGCCGCCACCTCCTCTCCCTCCTCTTCCTACCCCTTCGCTTCCAGCCCGCACGTCCGAGTGCAGACTGACGTAGCGCTTGGCAAACGCCAGTGAATAGTTCCACTCGTGCACCGACAGCGCCAGCCCGCTCGATTTGACATCTTCCATCAGGCCAAAGTAGCGTAGCATGGCTGGCGAGTCGCGCCGCTCCGGCGTGCCAAACAGCCATAACAACCGGTGGCGCATGTCGGCGGAAATGTGCAGCATGCGCGGCTCCGGCAGCTTCTTGTAGATGCGCAACAGAGTCGCCAGATTGACGCTGGACCGCGACGGTGAGTGCAAGCGCGTAGCCGCCACCAGCTCAGCGTAAATCTCGCGCGTGTGGTCATTGCGGCCAACGCTCTGTTCCAGGCTGGGGTAGTTGTAGTCAACGGGCCGCCCGGATACAGTGACTTTGGGTCCGTCGGGCGGAGCGTGGCGTCGGAGACGGGTGTCGCGGTGAAAGTCAAGATATTTATCAACGTGTTGGGTGGGCAGGTCGTCGATCATGGCTAAAAGGTCCTGGGTTGTCATGGAGGAAGGGCGGGAAGTAGATTTAGAAGCAGTAGATCTGGGGGCGGTAGATTTGGAGGTAGTAAACTTGGAGGCAGTAGGCTTGAAGGTGGGAGAAGCAGAAACAACCGTAGGCCTTTTAGGGTTGTTGGTCTGCCCGTGCTCGAACAAGGGTCTATGGCGGGGTTTTGCTGCTTCAAACGACACTTCAGCAACAAGTCCCGCTGTCGATCCATGCTCCGATACAGCATTGGGTCCAGACCCCAGCTCCTGCTCCGGCTCTGGCAGCACCGCATCGCTCGCAGCCGCATTGCTCACCGACCGAGAACTCCAAAGCGCGCGGGTCACAGGCATATACAGCACCGAGGCCGACGGGTTGAAAAAGGTCGAAAACAGCCACTGTGCCGACTTGTGGCACGCCGGCGGCTGGGCGGCCACCAGTCGCCTAACAATGTGTCGTGACGGCGGGGACGAGGCGTCTGCAGACGGGCGCGGGGCTGGCAGAGCGCGTGGGGTCTCGGTGCGGCCAAGGGCAGCGGCTGGGACAACGGGTGGAAGAGGACCCGGAAGGGTGGAGGAGAAGGGAGCCGACGAGGAAGAAGGTGGAGGGGAACAAGACCAATGCGGAAGCGGGGTTGGTGGGGAAGACGGCGACGGGCACAAACACGGACACGGACACGAGTGAGGGTGCGAGTATGGGTACGGGTATAGGGTCGGAGGCAGAGGCAGAGGCAGACTCGGACCCAGACTCGGACTGGAACTCGGAACGGCAAGGGTAGAAAGACTGGAAACAGCCAGGCGGAACGCGGTACACGTGGGCCGGTCAAGTCGAGCGGGAGCCTTCATCAGCAGGCGGGCAAGCCGGCAACCATGGATGGCATTTACGGTGGACTTTTTGTATACTTGAATTCGGTTCGATAGGGAGACGATTGAAGCAGGCAAGTTACCAGAGATGAAGCTGTCAAGATAGAGAGAAGAGACAGGAAACAGAAACAAGGCTGAATGTGACGAGGCTGAATAACTACTTGAGGAGTTTTTGTAAGGACAGAAAAAGAAATTGTGTGAAAAATGAGGGAAGGAGAGAATTCTGCTCTCGTAACTTTTGGGGTAATTGCCAAAGTTTGGTGGTGGGTGAGGTTGCAATGGATTGCCCGACGAGGAAAGAACTTGCGGTTTTTTTTTACTCTGATCCTATACATAGACTTGTGTTCTATGTATGTATGTAAATAGTACATATGTCATGATCACCATCTTGTTATCACCATCTTGTTCCTTATTCTGAAAAACAAAATGGCCTGATAGTTTTCAACGTCGTACTCACATCACAAGGAAGCTTCAATCTTGGAATTCAAAACAGGCCAAGGAAGGAATCGATTCCTCTGTGGGGAAAGACAGGGGATCAAGAGGGGACAAAGTTCTAGCTGTATTCTAACCGGCTGATTATCGGGTAATTGGCTGCATGCATTTTTCGCCGGCGCGGCACGGACGGGCTTGAACGGATTTCTTTCCCCCGGTCCGGAGCCATATTCCGACACCACCCACAAACAGTACGTTGCTTTCTTTTGTCCGTTCGAAATTGGCTTCTTTTCCCTGCTAACACCCACCCCAGAAATGGGCCGCCAAACACGCCCCCGCAAGGTCTACCAGACCGTCGCGCAACACCTCGCCTCGCCCATTCTACCCTCACAAAAGTTCCGCCCCACGCGCCCTCCGTGGTTCGACGCCGTGCACGCCGTGCCGCCGGGCGAGATCCTGACGCGCCCCATCGCCGCGCAACTCAACCCGGCCCCGACCAAGCTGCGTCCCGGAAAGCCGCGCAACTTGTACAAGCCGCAGCAGATTCGGTTTCCCGAGGATTCGCTACGGGCGACGTTTTACAAGGATCATCCGTGGGAGTTGGCGCGGCCACGGCAGGTGCTGGAGACAGATGGGTGTGATATGTATCGGGTGGATTGGAGTCGGGGGGTTCGGCAGCCGGGCATGGCGTTAACTGGCGAGTGGTAAGTTTTTGTATCCTCTCTGTATCCTCTTATCCTCTTTGTATCCTCGCTTTGCTCGCCCCCGTACAACTCATGTGACTAATACAAAACAAAACAGCGTCGTCCAACGCCAACTCTGGCTCATGCACAACGAAGATCTCTCCCAAGATGCCGCCTACGACCGCGCCCGCCACGAATTCTACCAAGAGCGCCAGATGGAGGAACTCACACGCCGCGTCGCTGTCGAAGAAGCCCGCTACGTCGGCGCCTACTTTGGCAAGGGCCGCCTCGAGCTCGGTATGGAGCAGGAAGACCGCGCCTACGAGCGCTGGAAGAGCCTGGCAGCCGTCGAGACGGCAAAGTTGGCGTCGATGCGGACGGTTGTCGAGACGGATGGGGAGCCGGATGATTTGGATGTGGAGGCAGTGCAGCCTTAGGGTTCTATTTATTCATTGACTAAGCAGCCGATCAACGGGCCTGTTGTGTAATAAAAATACATGTATTTCTACTGGAACCTAGCTGCTCTCTTCTTTGTGACCTGTTTTCAGGCGTGGATGCAGTGATGAAGACAATCCACCAACAGCCAAGGCGATAAGAAACTAATGGCGGCTTGAAGCCTTGAAGCACTTTGAGTTGCTCCTCCTGCGCTAAAGCTTTTGTCTGCAGACAAAGTTTCAACTCAATCTTAGATATTCAAGTCTAAACCGGATGGAAAGCTTGACTTCATCAAGTGCTCTCCCCGCCAACTCTGCAGTCACATGACTCCCCCGACGAGGGTTAAGGCCTCGGTCGTCTATTAGCCCGAGGGTTAGCTAAAGTAAGCTGGAAGCAGCAAACTTGGCAATGGTGAATTCCGAAGCTGGGATAGTCTTGTATCCGGGCTTCTATTGAGCTCTACGAAGCTCGCCCGATCACCAACCACCCCCCATTCTCCAGCCCATACTTTTCAGCCACTGCAGAGTGCTGCACCACAAATCGATCTGCAATTCCGCTAACCCTAAACAACTTGCCCGTCACGCTGAGTGACTTGATGCGCGCCCACGACTCCACATACAAACTACGCATTTTGTCCGCCGACACCAAGCCCAGCGCCCTCATAATGAACGCAGCAAGAACAGTAAAGAAGCCTGTGGCTGGCCCATTGGTCACGATGATATCGGGCAGCCCGAGATCCGCCCGTGCACAAGGCCGGGTGAGAAGAGCAGGGATCAGCATGGCCAGCGACGCCGCAGCAGAGAACGGCGTGGTTAGGAGAGACTGGTGCACACGGCGCGCACGGGGCACGGTCACAATGTCAAACGTCCCGGCGTTTGGAAACGACGCCGCTGTAGAAGCCTCCCATTCCGTCAGGTGGGCGACGGAGAGCCGGTCGCCAGAAGACACAATGTAGCGCCGGTGCGAGCGCGGGTGTGCGCGAAAGCCGTTGGATAACATGTACAGCATTTCCTTGGTGTGGCCGCCAGAACCCAGGACAATGACCGAGTACAGAGCGGGAGAGGAGGAGCGGGAGGGAGGGTGAGAGAGGAGATGGCGGATGTTTGTCTAGATGGTTAGCTACGGAGGCAAGCATATATTGACGAAGGGAAACCCACAAAGAAAGCAATAAAGTACAGGATGATAAACACCGGCGGCACCACATGGGAAACACGCTGCAGCACTATCCACGTATACCCTGAAACTGCAAACCCTAGTAGACTAAAGGTCATGGCCATCCTCGCTGGACCAGTTGCCAGCAAGGCTGTAAATGCCGTAACTGCGCCAACAAGTAACGTTGCAGTATACGCCATTTTCAACCAACAAAAGCGATGGTCAGAGAAAGAGAAGAATGAAGTTGGCGTTCAAGTTTAGGGTGGTACAAAGAATTAAGGACAGTTTCATTTGCGCCCCCCAATGGGAATTTGTGGGGCGGTGTAACACACCCTAACCCTATGATCACAGGGTACACTTACACAGCAGGCAGAACCTCTAGAGACAATCGAAACGCATAATGGGGGATATTAAGGGGGCACAGACATGGGCCACGAAGCCTGGTAGGACAGGAAGAAGCCCAAAGCAGAGGGCGAGAGTACAAGGAGGATACTAGATTCGATAACAACTCTACCGTAACAACACAATGTATCACAAGTGCGACCAATCTACACAAATTGTTTCATAAAAGCACGCGGACCGAGGTGGAAATTACGATGCTGACCACGCAACTGTGAGTCGAACACGGATATTAGGGGGAATAAGAGACAAGACCAATGTATTAGGCAAGAAAAAAGCAAGGTACTACCAACAGGAACAAAAGCCGTGTCTGTGGTACCTCGAAGGAACACGTAGATTATTTACGGAGAGTTTGTATGACTGAGAAAAGTGTAAATGGACAACATGGAACTGTGGAAGAGGAAAAACAGAAGAGAAAGAATAAGAGAAAAAAGCGAAAGAGAGAGACAGAGAAGAGTTAAGAAGAAGCAAAAAGTGTAACCGTCACTACAACAGCAGAAGCCACAGGCTTACACCCAGACTGCTGCGTAGGACGCTTGGCCTTGTAGAAAGTAGTAGCCGCAGACACCGAGCTTGACACAGCAGGGGCTGTCGTTGCGGGAGCAGAAGAGTGGAGCGTCTGGGGCTGCATGTGAGATGTAGTAGTGGGAGATGGAGACAGCGCGGCAGCAGTAGAGACAGATGCCAAATCAGAAGGTAAAAAAGAAGACGGTCCTCCCGTCGCAGAGCCCATCACGCGACTACCTCCAGAGTCTTTGCTTGGAGCATATGTGCTGGAAGTGGCAGTCGTGTATGGGCCGGAGAGTCACGCGGACGAATGCGGGCGGGTGTACGGCCGCGTGCGGATGGTGGATTTGGCGGAGTCATAGGAGTATCTTGAACTGTGGCTGTGGTCGTCGTCAGAGTCGGAGTCGGAATCCGAGTCCCAGTCAGAGTCCGAGTCAGACTCAGAGTCCGGGTCAGAGCCCACAGTCGAGTTCGAAGCTGTGCCCGTCTCATACACATAATACGGCTGCTTCTCCACCATCTTCCGAATCCGCTGCTCCACCATGGCATACGTCCCCATTTGGCTCTCGGGCCAGCGCGGCGCCCATTCCTCCTCTGTCGGATCGCAAAACGTCAAATCATGGTACCCATACTCGCCCAACAGCGTGACATTAAAGGCCACCAACATCGCATGGTCCTCATGCACCAGGTTATGGCAGTGGAACATGTACACGCCCGGCCACGGGCCAAACACGGCGCGCACCTGCACCGACTCCCCAGGCCCCAGCCACACCGTATCTTTCAGCCCGGCCGTCTCGTACGGCTCTACGCCGCGCTGCGTCCCGTTGCGCGAGATTACCTGGAAGTCGACCAGGTGCACGTGCACAGGGTGAATCTCGTCCGACTCGTTGATCAGGTCCCACGTCTCAACGGCGCCGCGGATGGGGTTGGCAATCACGCGTGCCCGCACATCGCTCCACCACATGCCGTTGATGGTCCAGAGGCCGTGGGTGCGCGCAAAGACAAAGGAGCGGTCGACGGAGGATTTCGGCGGTGGGAAGGACGGGTGGGCGAGAGTGGAGGGAAGCGAAGAGGGGTCGGCGGTGGCGGAGTCGGAGACAATGAAACGCATGACTTTGTCGGTATGGAGAAAGTCTGGGTTGGTTAGATGTCAACTCGAGGAAGAAGGAAACAAGGAAGAAAAAAAAAAAGCGAGGCAAGGAAACAAACATACCTTCTCCAATTTGGCCCGGCGTGTTCATCAGCGTCACATTCTCCCCTTTATACGCGCTGAAATCAACAACCACCTCATAGCGCTCGCCATTGCTGATATACACCTCAGTCTCCTCTTGCGGCTCGCCAAACAGTCCCGAATCGCTCGCAATCACGCTAAACGTCACATTCTCGCCGCTCACCTCGTCGCGGCTAAAGTACAGCTTGAAGGTGCGGGTGATGGCAGCGTTGAGAATGCGTAGACGGTACTTGCGTGGCTCGACCTGAAGATACGGCCAAGGAACGCCGTTGACGTGGATTCTGGGGTTAGGGTTAGTTGATAGAGTTGAGTGGATTTCTTTTTTTCGGGGGAAGGAGCTCAAGTCAAGAAGGAACGCTTGAGATGAAAACGCCAAAGGAAACAACAACTTACACGTCACCTGGAATTCTATCAGTCTCGTTCTGGGCAAAAACCAGCTGTCCATTGGAATCATACTGCTGGCTAGTCAGGGCCAAGGGAAGGTCGTAGGTGCCGTACGGGCCGGGAAGGTTCAGGGCCTCTTCTTCGTCGTCTTGCAGGATGTGAAAGCCGGCAAGACCGCGGTAGACGTTTTCAGCCGAGATGGAGGAGGCATGGTCGTGGTACCACTGGGTGCGGGCGCTGTTGGAGTTGGGGTTAGACAGAGCAAGACGGATAATGGGATAAAGAAAGAGAGAAAGAGAAGACAAACCATTGGCCATTGGGATAGTAATAGTCCTTGTGCTGGTTGGGCATACTCCGGTCATTTGCCCAGCCGTCCCAGGGCGCACGCTACATGGATGTTAGTGGCCACTCTTTGGTAGTTATACGCACACACGTGAAAGCTCACAGTAAAAGACCCGTGCAGGTGGCAGCTGGTGTTGACACTCAGACCATTGGTCAGACGCATCACGCTCTGCACGCCTTTCTGTTCGATGTAAGTTGGACCGGGGACCATTGCATCATAGCCGTACATCTGGGTGGCCGGCAGGTGGGGGTAGACTTGGTGAGAGAAGGTTGTCTCGTTCATCTCATAGTACTTGATGGTATTGTTAAAGGTCCTGTTTGTTCCTCTTAGTTAGATGGGAACAGGAGCGAAGAATGAAGAAAAAGAAATACCATTTGGGCTGTTTCACGGGCGGAATGGCCAGTGGCTGAGAGTATAGCCAGGTAAACTCAGGGCTTACCCAGTCACGGGCCTCGGCGAGAACAAGGAGGGCAAGAAGAGCGAGCATAGTGAGGGGAGGTGGGAGGTTGAGGTTGAGGATGGAAGGCAGATTTGAATAGGCAGACTTGGCGGAAGGGCATAAGGTTTATATAGGAGAGGGTTTAGGGCAGAGATACTCAGAGACACTGAAAGATTCGGACACCACGACTGAAGAACAAAGACGCTCGTGGATCAAAGGGAGAAGATCGAAAGAAAAGTCAGGCACAACTTGGAAAGGGAACACGAAACCGCCATCGATCAGCGTCACATCATGCATTTTCCTTGCATGCTCGATTTTGTTCTGAAGAGGCTGTCGTAATTTCCGGTGTGACACCATGATGCGCAAGAACACAGTTGACGGTGTAATGGAGTGTATCGATTCTTTTCTGCTTCATTTATGGGGGGTTTTTTTGAAGGCCAAGAGACATAGATACAGACAGAGAGAAGGGGGGAGAAGGGGAGGGGGAGGGGGAGGGGGAGAAACAGAGAGACGGAGATAGAAGGAAAGAAAGATCAGGAACATGTACAGAAAAAGATGAACTATTTGTCTTACTACATTCTTTTCTGTTCCTACATGCTCAAGCCACTTTTTCATTTTTACAGGGAGAGAAACAAATAAACAAGCCAAGAAATAAAGCCTTGATAAAGTAACGAGGAAATAAAGGAAAAGAAGGAGATCGGAGGACACGGAGAAAAATTGACCGACTGCTCTTTCTTTGGAAAAAAAAAAAAAAGAAAAAGGGACTTGCTGCTACAACGAGCAAAACAACGATCCCCCCC
>CM069901.1:25107-40563 GCA_036034705.1 Thielaviopsis punctulata | reverse complement strand
TACCCCGCATCCCCACCCCCAACGCCGCCCTCTCGTTCACCGGCCTCTTTGCCACCGTCCCCAACGCCCGCACCCCCGCCACAATCCTCTCCAGCCCCGTCTCCACCACCACCCCGCCCACCACCATTTCGGCCAGCGTGGCATGCAGCGTCTCGAAATTGAATATCAGATCCAGTTCGCACACATTCTCAAACAGCCGATCCAGCGCCTCCACGTACACCTGGATCAGGTCGATCAGCGCCAGCGGCGACTCGGTGGCCGTGCTAATCACTATAAAGTACAGCGTCGCGTAGTTGCGGTACGTTACCAGCGACGGCATGTCGTTGGCGTTGGTCTCGGAAAACGATGACGATGGGGATGACGACGACGACGGCGGCGGCGGCGCGGGCGCGAGGAGGGGCGGGAGCGGCAGGAAGTTGCAGCTACCAGAGGGGCGATTGGACACGAGGGTGAAGATTTCCGAGATGAGGCGTTGTTGTATACTAGTGTCCTGTTTTTGTTAGCCATCTTGGTTTGTTTCTTGCGCTGGATAGAGATACCAATTGTGTGTAAAACTTAGTCAGCCGCGGCTGCCCTTGTCCATTGAACACGAGGAATGCATTAATCATTTTTGTTGTCTGCTATTTCTTGGTGACGGGTGGGAAAGGTATGTGTAGATGTTGTATGTATGTACATATGTATGTACGTACTATGTATGTATACAGCCTGGCGGAAACCGACGTCACCCCACAAGGCTAACAGCATTCACGTCACACAACAACTCCACTTTTCTGCTCTTTCTTTTCCCATGGCTTGTTTGAATTTCCTCGTTTACAAACGCCACAAGCGCCACTTTCTGTTTTTACTGTTCTTCTCAACTTCACTTGATCATCTTATCTTTCAACTTCACCAAACAATCCCCCACATTAACACACACACACACACACACACACATATATATATATATATATATATATATATGTAAAAATGTACCGCTCGCGCCTCCTCCGTCTATCCTTTCCCCCGTCTCGTCTCCTCTGTCGTCGCAGCTTCTCCCACTCTCCGCGTCCACTTTTGCATGCCACGCCATTTCGTCTCGGTCCTCCGCCTCCGGCCTCACCGGCTTCTCCGTCTTCTCCCGTGCCAAGCATCCTCTCTGACCGCGAGTACCACGACAAGGCCAACGAGTACCTGGACCACGTTGTTGCGCAGTATGAAGACCTGCAGGATAGCCGAGAGGACATAGACGTTGAGTTCTCTGTACGTCTTTTTGTTGTTTTGTTTCCTTCTGTCCTCGTTTGCGCTCGCTTCTTTCGTCCTCCCTCACTAACCCTACCCCCCAGTCCGGTGTCCTCACCATCATCTTTGCCCGCCAGGGCACTTACGTCATCAACAAACAACCTCCCAATAAGCAAATCTGGCTTAGCTCGCCGCTTACCGGCCCGCGCCGCTTCGACTATGTGTCCGCCGGCCCGCGCGCCGGCCACTGGATCTGCATGCGGGACGGGTCAAGTCTGGCGGACATTTTGCGTGAGGAGACGGGGGTTGATGTTCATTCGTGATGTGTATGTATTGTCTTTTTGTAGTATTAATAATGTATAAAGCAATGGTATTTAATGCAAATAAAAGAAAAAGAAGAACAAAACCTCCATGAACGCCCTTGTAACAAAAAGTCCTAACCCCCCAAAAAAGCCCCTTCCTTATTCGCATGAATAAACTCTAGACACTGTCAGCCCTAGGCCACGCACTGAAGGTACCAGATTTTGGCCTTGGTTTTCCTCCCCCCTTTCCTCTCCTCTCACCACTGCCCCCCTTTCTATTCTTTCCGTAGTCCTCTCCACTGTCCCCTCTCCAGCCCCTCCAGTTCCCTGCTCCAAAGCACGGCGCTTGTAACTAACTTGCAAGCCAAACTCTTCCTCATAAGCCCGTTTTCGTGCCAAGGCCAAGCCCGTGTCGAGACTGACTATAGTAAGACCGTCTTCTTCTTCTTCTTCTTCTCCTTCTTCTTCTCCTTCTTCTTCTCCTTCTTCTTCTCCTTCTTCTTCTCCTTTATTCAGGCCTCTCTCCTCATCCTCATCCTCATCCTCACCCCCCTCTTTCTCCGTCAACTCTTCCAGCCCATGCGCGTCCTACCGCGTTCTGGTTGCCGTACGAGAAACTGACCCCGATCCAGATACCGGTGTGGCAGGTGCCCGAGAAGGTGGCCCTCTGCCCGGGACCGTCCCGCCTGCCATCTCCCGTCGCGACACACTCGCCGGTCGCGCAGACTGCGCCGACGATCCGGCCCGCTTAATCCCCTGAATCATTTGCCGGTGCGGAGTTGCCGCACCCTGGGCTGCACTGCGTGCTCGGCCGCGTCTCTCACGAATCTGCGCCAGAGCCTCTTCGCGCGTCATTGTGGGCGTCAAAGCAGGGTTTGTGGCGTCGAATGAGGATTGGCCGTTGCGCATCTGCGCTCGCAGTTGGTCGGTGAGAGAGTTGGACGAGTCGGAGTCGGAGCGGAGGGGGACTTTGGTGGTGGTGGTGTAGGCGAGACGGGTTATTTGTTCTGTTTGTTGGGTGCTTTGACTTTGTTCGTTTTGAGGACCTATTTGGATATCCATGGCTTCTTGACGCTGAGTTCTGTCTTGCTCTCTGTCTTGCTCTCTGTCTTGCTCTCTGTCTTGCTGTCTTTCCTGCTGAGGTCTGTCTTGTTGTCTATCCCGGCCAGACCTATCCTGGCGAGGCCCATTCACAAATGAATCATCGCCGAAATCCCCCGGCACTCTATGACGCACTTCAGGCTCGGCCGGAATCGGGACCGATGCACTCGCCGCATTCTCGGGTACCGTGGGAATATTGGCTAGCGAATACTCCAGCGTCTCACGCTCGGCTGCCGATAGATTGGCATGCGGCGCATTCAGCAGCGACATGAGCGACACGCGGTCCCCAGCAAGCATTGCAAACTTGGGCGGTAGCTCCAGAGACGGGGTACGGGCAAAGCGCCGGTCATAGGCCGGGGCAATGTAGGCGCTGGCCATGCTGACATCAGCACTGTGGGCCAGAGACTCGCAGCGGTCAAAGTCGCGGCTGTCTTCGACGTCCATATGGTCCGATACGATGCTGTGAAGGAGATGAGGAGCAGGACGGGGGTAGTTTGGGAGAGTATTTTGGGAAGAGTTAACGCTGTCGGTCATTTTTGAAGCGATGCTGGTGAGGAGGTTTGGGGTGACGCTGTCTAGTAGTTTGGAGGAATTGACGGTGAGCATCTTGGAAGAATCGACAGTAAGCATCTGAGAGCGAGATTCAAAAGAAGCATCTGGCAAGCTCCCACTTTGCTTGGACGGTTCGCCCGATGCAATATTGACTGATGCCAGACTGTCAATCATAGTGGCTTCTTTGGCTCCGTCAGCCTTTGCCCCAGATCCCCCCTTGGACTCTCCCCCAGACTCCCCAAAGTTTATCCGCGCCATCTCGCGCTCCCGCCGCAACTGCTCAACCTCGGCCTTGACTCGCTCCTCCTCCTTCGCCTCTTGCCGCTTTTGCCGCTCTGCTGCCTCGGCTGCTTCGCGCTCCTCCTTAGCCGTTTGCTCGGCCCGCATCTCCTTGATACACGGACAGCAGCGCAGCTTGCACTCCATTTGCAGAAACTCGAGTAGCTCCTGGGCACGGTCGGCGCGCTGGCGCTCCCACATGACGCGACGGGAGAGTTCTTCGATTTCGAGTTCGCTGGCTTCGGACGAGACAAGATCCATGGCCGAAATGGAGAAACGGTTTGCGTGGAAGTTTTTTATTTTTTCCGTGATTTTGTTGATTGCTTTAGGGAGTGGTTGTTGTTGTTGTTGTTGTTCTGGGGCAGACTGGCTGCTTGCTTTGGCGGTATTTGCCATAGAAGAAGCATTTGTATGTGTATGAGCCTGCGCCTGAGTCTGAGTCTCAGCTGCTATACGCGCCACCTCTTCCTTCTTGGCCAGTGTCTTGAACTCGTCTCGTTCCTGTTCCACCACTTTAATCAACTCCAGGGCGGCATCCAATTCTTCCTGGACCCCAACTAGTTGGTATCGGGCGGTAAAGGCTTCGTTTTCACGTGTCTTGCTGCGTTCCTTTTCGCGGTCAAGAGTTTCGTTGGCAAGCTTGAGCATTTCTCGGGCCGTCTTGACTTCTTCCCGGAGCTTGACGGTGGTTGATTGGGCTTTGAAGGCTTCTTTTCGCGTGCGACGAATTTCCTTTTCCCACAATTCCTGAGTGTGGGCGTAGGTTTCTTTAGCGCGAGTGTGTTTTTCCTTTTTGCTCAGTGTTAGTTGCTAAGGTATAAAAACGAGCGAGGCGAAAAGAGAGGAAAAGAAACTCACAAGGAGAGCATCTAAACGCTCGGCTGTCTTGCGCTCCCGTTCCTGGCCCTCTTCCAACTTGCGCCGCAACTGACGCGCCTCGTCACGATATCTGCGCATTTCAGCCTCGGCCTCCTCGCGACCCATGATGGCACGTTTGACGGCGGACTCTCTGCCACGGTCTCTAGCAGACTCCTTTTCATTATTTCTGGCAGGTTCTTTCACGCCATCTGGCTTATCTCTGTCCTTGTCTCTAACGTCAACTTGTTGCTGGGCTTGACTGCTTAGCAAGTTGTGCTGCGAAATCTTATCCAACACGGCACTATCGTGAAAAGAGCTGCCGATTGTCGAGACGATCGAAGCGGTGGAGAGAGAGAGGGTCGGATCGCGGTTGATTATGTCTGCCGGTGCTGGTCGCGAGCCGGGTTCTTGGTGTTGCTGTTGTTGCTGCTGTTGTTTTTGTTGCTGTTGTTCGTGTGGCTGTTGTTGCTGTGGTTCGGGTGGTTGCTGTTCGTGTGGTTGTTGTGGCTGTTTTTGTCGTTGTGAAAATACCTGCTCAGACTGTGTCTGCGCAGTCTCGGCCGCGCTCGGTCCGCTGCACTCTTTCGCATCCGGCCGACCGGAAATCATTGCCGACTCCGAGCAACCCGCATCGGGCCAACCCGCGCGAAGCGATTGGCAATCCGTCATTTCCTTGTCCATTCGGGTCGTTTCGGTTTGTTTAATCGGGACGAATGAAAACAGCGGGAAAACAATACTGATAAAAGAGACAATAAAGAGAAATGAAAAGAGGAGATAAAGGGCGGCAAGAGAAACAGGAATAAACGAATACACAGAGGGAAAAGATGATGAGAAGAAAGATTTGCGCGCTTGCCTTTGTTGAATGCTGATTTCGAAAATTGAATTGGGCAACAACCCAGCCAATTGTTGATTTCCAACCCTAATGATTAATCTACGGTGGGCTAACTCCACATTACACGTTGACACGGCAACCATCTGTTTACAGTGTTTGTTTCGCATTCGCACTGTTGCTAGGTCAGTTTGGCTAACATAACCAACTTTGTTTGTTTTCCAAGCTTATCTTGACGTCATGAACTCTAGAGGACCCTTTCCTACTCAGCCGACGGCTTGAAACCCAAGAAAATAGCCGGATTTGTCGGACTATCGCTGAGTCATTTCAAGTTAGTAGCACAGTTGTCTCCCGATGTACTTCTTGATTAGGAGCTCCAATTAACATGTTGATTATGTAATGCACGTCTGTTGTTTGTTTCACAATCCCCAGTTTCAACGACAAGTTTCAACCAAGTTTCACTTGATTTTATCATGGTTCATATTCTTTACTGTTCATATTCTCAAAACTTCTTTTTTAAATCATTTCGTATTATGCAAAAGACAAGAAAAAAAATCACGCTCGTATATACTGGAATCAAGAACAATAAAGCAAACAAAACAGAAACTTCCTCATGTGTATTTCCAACTTTGCCTGGCCTAACCCCCGTCAATCAAACAACTCGAGTCGACTTGGTCCATGAGAAAAAAAAACCTCGGCTCTCTAACCCTAACCCCTTTACAGCATGGCAGCCAGCAGAGCCAGCAGGCCGGGAGCCGCAAACTTGGCAGTCAGAGGAGCAGCACCGGCAGTAGCAACGCCCGTGCCAGTCGACGCGCCGCTGCTGCCCGTCGACGAAGCCGAGCCCGAGGTTTCTGAAGCCAGGCCAGAGCCCGAAGTAGAGGCCAGGCCAGATGTGCCACCAACAGCCTTGTCGCCCTCGGGGAACTCGGACTTGGCCACGCTCTTGGCCGCCGCCTGGTAGTTGGCCAGCGAGCGCGACGCGTTGGCGGCCGTGTTCTCGTTGATGACCATGCTCATTCCGCTCTGGCAGTGCTTGGCCTGCGAGCAAAACACCCAAATGGGCTTGGTGTCGTTTATGGTAATGGAGTACACGGGGATCTCGCCCTTGGCCAGGGCGGCGGCGGCAGGGACAAAGCCCGAGTAGAAGCCAGTGGCGTTGGTTGAGTCGCTGATGGGGATGCATGGCGAGTCAAAGTCGGACTGGGTGACGGTGTGGTTGGCGGCCATGAACTGGAACTGCACGACGGAGCCGACAGGGGCCTTGATGTTTTCGGGCGAGAACTTGGTGACGGTCTTGCCCGAGGCGTCCATGCCGACGCGGACAGCAAAAGTCATGGTGCCCGAGGAGGACGAGGATGACGAGGAACCCGTGGACATGGACATGGAGGAGGATGTCATGGTGGCGGTAGAGTCTATTTTGGTTAGTTAGTGATTGTTCGGGTTTTGTTTCCAGGTTGTGGGGATGATAAACATACCCTTGGCCATGACGGAAGAAGCCAGAGCGGCAACGAGAGCGGAACGGAACTGCATTTTGAAAGATTTAAAAGAAAAGAGAAGACGTAAAAAGTCGGGTATAAGAAGTGAAGAGGTAAAAAGAAAATTGAATATATAAAAAAGGCGTCTAGCGCTTAGAAGAGGAGAATCGAAGACAGGTCTAGCCCGTGAAGAAAAGAAAATAAAAATTAAAAAAAAGGAGATACCCTTATTAAGACGTGATCGATGGAGTTGAGATGGACTGAAGAGGAAGAGAGAGAACGAAGATGTTGACGGACATGATGGTTATTTATACATTTTTCTTTTTGTTTGTGAATTAAGCACAGGATAAAAGAAAAAGCATAAATTTGTTTGACAGGGCCAAGAAACTTTTTTTTTTTTTTTTTGTGTTAATTAGCTTCCAACTATAAAAAGCCAACTAGAAACAGGTCCGTTTCAGACCTCAGAATTCATGACCTTTCTTTTGCTTCTTCCCTTCCGATTTCTATTTCCAGCGCTCAGACACTCAAAAAGCTTGTAACCTTTTTTTCCCCCTTCTCTTCCTGGTCAAAGGAAGTTTGGCATAAAACAAGCCAGACCTCTTCAGCCCTCGCTCTGTTTCTGTTTTGTTCCGTTTCTGAGCTTGGACGCTTCATCTTTGACCTCGCCTCAACCTCTTCTTCTGCTCATCTCACACCCTCTTTCTTTCTTTCTTTCTCCGTCTCCTTTCACCCTCACTCTCTTTCTCTCTCTCTCTCTCTCTCTCTCTCTCTCTCACACACATCCTCTCACACCCTCTCCTAATTCTTCCCCTCCCCTCCCCCTTCCTCAGCTCGTCTTCTTTCGGCTCGTCTTTTGTCCGTGCTCTGCCTCTCCAGTCTCTCCATGCAATGCTAAACCATGCATTTCATGGCTTTAAGCCATGCGTGTTCTTGGTGTATCGCATCGTAGCTCATTGAAATTCATTGTAGCTCATCTGCAGCTCATCGTAGCTCATCGTCGCTCTTTGTCCTTTTGTTTTCAGGTTGAATATCTGGACTCTCTTCGCCCATTGACCAATCCAAATCACTGAAAAGCCTGTTTATGTGATAAGTTTATGCACACGTATGTACATACATACTTATGTGCTCGAGCCTGTCGTCGTATATGGTAGAGTTGCTATCGTCAGAGCGTCAAGCCCTGCCCGCCTGGAGGGTCAAAGTCCAGCTCAACTTCTCAGGGCAAATTCAAAAGTCAAGCAACAGCTGCGGCGCCAATCTCTCCAAATCCTCGACCTAGTTAGTCCTGGTTAGTCTTGACTCCAACACAAACATACCATACATACATATCCTCTCGCTCTCGTATGTAACTCACCTCGAGATATGTTGCATCTCTCTCGGCCGCCGCCCGCATCAGCGCCTCTCGAATAAACACATCCAGAAACTTGGCTACTGCCTTGTTGGCCTCTTTGGTCATGCGTGTATTGCTCTTTTCAAATCCCGCGTGTAGAATGCGTGTCACCAGTTGTTCTGGCACTTTTGCTTCCTGGTCAATTTGTGACGACAGATTGTCCGAGTTCATTTTTTTGGGGAGGGGGATGTGTCTTGCTTCACTTGTGCTGTTGTTGTCTGTTGGTATGCAAGTATGTGTATGTAATTCTGTTGCTGGAATTATGAGTATGGGTTGTAGTCAAACTTGGTCTTGGTCTGATAAAAGAAAGGTTATGTATAATAATAATAAAAAACAATAAGAAAAAAAAAAAAAGAAAAAGAAGAGACTTGTCAAAATTCTGAAATACGAATCGACAGGAATTGCCCGGATTTTATCCACTGGCTGAGCTAATTTGAGCTGATTCTTTTAAAACTTACCGAAACAAAGAAAACAAAAATCACAGCCTCGTGCTTCAGCCCTTCTACACCATTTGAACAAAAAGAGCAACCTAAAATCTACACTGTGCACAGTTTAAGCTCCTAAACACTGATCAAGATATAGTCTTTTTTATTAACAGCTCAAACGCTCCGACCGACCGGCTTGCCGTCGGCCCAGAAATCGTCAAAGCCTACTACTGATCCTTCACAATGCCAGTCTCTTTCAAGACAGCACCACAACGACAGCAGCCCTTCATCCACACACAGACACTCCCCCATGGGCGATCCGCTTATTTGAAGGCCTTGCCGAACAGGATAACCTGCAGCTGGTCGTAGATCGACAGCACACCAGCACCGGCAACACCACGCAGAATGTTGGCACCAGCACCCTTGAACAGGGACTTGACACCCTCGTTGGCGACAATCTGCTTAGCAGCGTCGAACGACGACTTGTACTTGACAGCCTCACCCGAAGTCATCATCATGCGACGACGGATGGTGTCCAGGGGGTACGAGGCAATACCGGCACCAGTGGTGACAGTCCAGCCCAGCAGGAACGAAGCCAGGAAGTTGTTGGCCAGCGAGCCGACCAGGACAACAGGCTTGATCGAGTCGTACATACCGAAGTACAGACCACGGTACACGACAATACCCAGAACCGAGGGCATGAAGCCACGGTACAGACCGGCAATACCGTCAGAGGCCAGGGTCTTGCGGTAGACGTCAACCAGGCCGTTGAACTGGCGCTCACCACCCTTCTTGGCCGACTTAGCGTCGTTGGCCAGACGGGTACGGGCGTAGTCCAGCGAGTAGACGAACAGCAGCGAAGTGGCACCAGCAGCCTTCACATTTTGGTTAGCTTACTCTCATAAAACAATAGGAAAGAAAAACTTACACCACCCGAGGCCAGGTTACCGGCCATCCACCACCAGTAGCCGTCACGGTCCTTCTTGAAGCCGAACATCTTCTTGAACTTGTCACGGAAGGCAAAGTTCAGGGCCTGGGTAGGGAAGTAACGGACGACGTTGGCAGTGTTACCACGCCACAGGGACATGACACCCTCGTCGGCAGCGGTACGCTTGAAGCAGTCGACGATACCGGTGTACTTGCGGTCCAGACGGCCCTGCTTGATCATCTCATCCTGCATGGCATTAGTACATGTTTCTCTTAATCCTCTCGCTTGCTTGGAATGAACAAACCTGGTTCTGGATCAGAAGCTTGACACGCTCAATGGGGGCAGCGGCGGTCTTGGAGACAGCGGCGGAAACACCACCCACTATTGCCTAGTTAGTATACTATAATCGATACGCCCTCATGTTGATGTTAAAATTTCTCCCTTCCGTTCCCGTCATTCTCATTGGTCAGGCTGTCTAGTCATGAACCCCTGTTTCGCTGAAATTTACCGAGAAGCCAGGGTTACCTTTCGCAGCGGGACCATTGATAAGACAAGAGTGGGAGAGAGGAGAAAAAAACTTGGGAGCTCGCAGTCGGAATCAGAAGAAGTGAAATATTTCGGTAAACATACTGAGGAAGTCGACCATGAAGGGCTAAAAAAATCACAGTTAGCATCGCGTTCAATGAGATGGCCATGAACCAATTGACAAATTCTGAATCAATTTGCTTCGCTTGCGTCCAATTAATTGCAGTTTCGCGCCTTATCAGCAGGCTATGAGATGCTAACTGAGTAGGCTATCACACGTGCTACCAGCACCAACTGAGGCCAAATGAAGACGGCATCATCGACAATGGCGCTGAAGCTTGACAATAAAGCCATTGACCACCAATTGGTCGATGAGAGGTCGTCTACGATGCCCCAGAGCCACGCGAGAGCCAATTGATTGATAGATGATGCATTGGGACAGATTGGGCGGTGTCCGGGTCTCGACTGCGTTTCGGAGTATGGACAACGGCGACGGCTTGGCGATGCGAATTGAATCAAAACAGACAACAGGACGATCGAGGAATCATGTAGAGCTTACCGGCATGCCCATGATGGTGGCGGGAGCGGCCTTGTCAGACATTGTGATGGATTTTTTTGGTATATGAAGAAAAAGAAAAACAAAAAAGGACTGAGGGGAGAGTGGTCAAAGGATAGAAAAGTCGAGATCGACTGCAAGCTATAAGAAAAAACTGGAAGGGGAAAAAAAGGACAGGAAAAAAGGGAATGGGGGAGGAAGAGAGAAAATCCTGCAAAACCAAGCCAAAGTTAATTGGCTGGGCGCCAGCGTTTTTAAAGGTAGCGATTCTTTCCGGGCTTCAGGGATCCTCGGCATAAGTGGGTCTCGGGCCAATTGAAAAGCAGCAAAGTTCAGTAGAAGAGCCAAAAAGGCAAAGCCAGACAGCTTTTCAAGTTGTGCAGGGCGGTTTGACGGCCTGAGGCAACTAGCTATTTTGCTATGTACAGTATGTATGTATGTATACAAGTACAGAGTACAATTTCTGGGGCTTTGATCTTTGATCCATTAGGGCCTGGAAAGTGTGCGATGCTAGGCTAAATCTTGTACATACATACCAGTACATACAATTGTGTTTTTGTTTTTTTTAGGTGGATTACTGGTCCCCGAAAGCATGTGAAGAGCCGCCATTGTACCTTTTTTCCGTCGCTTTATTTTTTATCAAAGGAGGCAAAAGTAAAGTGAGAACCGGTGCAGCCGTGGAGCAAAATACATACATACAGAGGGAAAGACAGCGCGATTTACAGCGGACGGACTGTACGAAAGACCCGATTAGATCCGAGCAAAAGACACTAAGTGAGTTTTACGCACTATACTATGTACTGGTACATGTGTACATACAAGTAAGTAGTGCTTGATAAGTTGAGGCGTTTGAGCGAAAGCGAAAAGCCCCTGCCAACTTTTGTTTTCTGAGTTGATGAAGTAGGAAATTGAATTGGAGCACCGACGTGTACAAGTATGTGTACTACATTATGTATACATACATACATACCATACACGCATACATACATGCTTGTGTATCTCTGAGCTGCTCTTGGTGGCTTCAGAGCAAAAAAAAAAAAAAAAAAAGCAAGAACGACGCGCACACACTGGGTAATTTTGTGCGGTTTCAAGCCCTGACTCGTATTTCCTTTTCTGATTCACAGCAAATTAAGAGCGCGAATTTTACAAAAAAAAACCTAAACTGTACTGGTACTTGTACTATGTACATAAAAACTGAAAGCTGAAATCTCATTGACTCCTGAAATTCGGCCGCTAAAGCACATTTTCAAGAAATTTCCTCAATTTCCCTTTGCATAATCCCAAAGGTTAGTTTGCTGACATTCTGACAAGGGCCGGACGGGCCAAATAATATATGATATCTTTGGTCATTTTTAACGGAGCCATCGAACGCATTACGGATTGCAG
Source organism: Thielaviopsis punctulata (assembly GCA_036034705.1). NCBI lineage: Eukaryota > Fungi > Ascomycota > Sordariomycetes > Microascales > Ceratocystidaceae > Thielaviopsis > Thielaviopsis punctulata. The sequence continues at coordinate 28,739 of CM069901.1, read as the reverse complement.
TCTCATCGGCTCTCACGAGAAGAACTCAAACGGCCGTCTACTCCGCGCTTCTTGTCCTGTTTTATTCTTTCTTTCTTTCACTCTAGTCTTTCTTCGCCTTGATGCGGCATCACTATTATTCGGTCGATCGGCATCCTCCTTTTCTTTTCATCATCCGCTTGTGAGAAATCAAAGATCAAAACAACGGACGGACCCCGCGTCTTTGTCCGTCACGTGCCCTGCATACGTTCCAGGCTCACTGCGACGTATTAGAAACTAATACAAGTATGTACATACACACATACATACTACTTGTACTGGTGTTGATCTAAGCCCTTTTTTAGTGGCTACCTTTTGTGTTCCAGTGCTACGCTCTGCTTGCTGGGTTGCCTATCTCACAAGCTCGGATTTGAGCGCTCACAAAATCTCTGTTCATCCCCTCTTGATAAATTTGACTGCAACCCTCTTGTCAGACTTTGGGTTGAGGCTCTGACTTGTATCTTTTTTCTTTGCTAGGCTGGCTGGCTGGAATGTTTTACAACGTGTGTTGTTTAGTAATTCTTGATTCAGCCATGGTGTATATTGTACAGAGTACATACTACAAGTGCGTGCATGCAAGTATTTATGTCCTATGCAAGTTGGAAAACAATAGTGTTCAGCCAAATGCGGCAATGCCGTGAGCGGGCAACAAAGAAGAGGGTGTGAGACAATCTCTGAGTCTGAAATAACCCTGTGGATTATCTAACCCTACCAGTGAAAGGTCACAGCGAGTCTGATGCCCAACTACGTCATACCCAATTCTCTAACTAAATGGTATACATATGTTTATACGACAAAAAAAAAAAAAAAAAAAAAAAATCACAGGTCAAGCATTGGGAATAAAAAAAGAACCTGTAGAAATCAATATTTGTCTAGTCAGCCATCACGAACCTTGAAGTACCTGCTAAATAACACACTATTCAATCTAGAAACTCTGACTTAAACTGCCACCTTGTCGTACGCCTGTCCGCGCACCATACCGCCCGCCATCGCCGCCCGCACATTTCTCTTGAAAGCCTCCTTATTTGCGCGCAAATCGTCCGCAGCTTCCTTGTTAAGCGGGTCCGACGCATTCGGCTCGAGGAAGAGGAACTGCAGGCCGACAATGACCGCGTTGAGATTCAGCACGGGCTTCCAGTCCTCGCGCAGAATGTTCAGACACACTTTGCCCTCTAGGTCGATATTGGGGTGGTATATCGTCTCGCGGCACTGCACCTTGGGTGGCTCGTGCGGGAAGTTTTGGTTGATGGCAAATGTAAATGTGAAGCGGCCGCCGCGGTACATGCCTTCATCAGGGCAGATGGTGAGGATGAAATTGAGGATATCGTCGGGGTCGGGGAAGGTTGTAGACATGGTTGATCCGAGTTCGAGTTCGGCCAAATCTGTTTGCGTTAGTTGCTTTCTCTCTCTCGCCCTTTCTTTATTTAACTCTTGTTCCCGAAGGCGAAATGCTTTTGGTCGTGGAAACTGAGTTTCTTCATGATCTTTGTGATACTTACCCTTTTGTACTCGCAACTGCGCGGCCGTCACCTTCTTCTTCTTTCCAGCTGCAGCCTCGGCATTTTCCGCCTGCTGTTGCTGCTTCTTCTGTGCGGTTGTTAGTTTTTGTTCTTTTTGGGTCCTTTGCATTGTTGTTTTGTTTTTGCAGAACCCAAGTAAAGATGTGACGTGACGTACCATGGACCAAATCTTCAACATTGTGAAAAAAGAAATCCTAGTTCCCCTCGTCGCGAGTAGATTCGTTTGTTGAGAGAGTGCAGGCCGCGAGTCGCGAAATCTCCGGGGCCTTGTTCGCGCGGCTAGGTTGATCCAAAGAGAAAGTAGAGCTTATGACGATGGATTTTGACTCGGCCGTATTGGGGGACAAAGAGAGAGAGAACAAGGCGCCGTCGCACACGACAGGAATATTAAAATGACGAGTTAAAAGGAACCAAAAGAATCGCTGGCTTGTAGTAATTGAATGACCAAAAAAAGAACAAGAACAAAAAAGAAAAAAAAATCAAGATAAAAACTCCGGTATATTATAGAATGGGCAGATAAGTCGTGACGAAATCGTAATTTTTTTTTTCTTTTTCGCAAATGATTACAAAAAAAAATACAAAGTTCAAAGAGTCTTCTCCCATCTTGCTTCCCCCCCCCATGGAGGGTCTCATGTGATGACATAGCGGATGACTAATCTGGGCCATCTTTTGTTAAGAACGTCGACTGGGAGTGAATAAAATGCAACTGGCTATGAAAGGAGGGGCTAATGCGGGGTGCCTGCCAAATCAAAGGAACGGCTCGCGTCGTACAAGATTGTTCGTCTACATATCTACACAGTAAATTCTCTATATGTATTGGAATATATGACGCTGGCTTAAATAGCTAGACACAACTCAAAGATTCTGTAAACCATATCTTGCATGCGTCCGTAGTCGTGAGGTATATAGTACATCGTCGCCCTCAGCTGAAGCTATGATAGTCACAGTATGCTAAAAGATAGGAACCAGTAAGCTACAAAAAAGAGAAGGGGGGAAAAACAAAGAATCTGATGATCTCAAGAGTGAAAGGAAAAAATTAGACTGTGGGGTTCTTGATACGCAGCATACCCCAAATCTGCGATTAGGGCATCCTCCAGGTACAGGGGAAACTGATATATGTGTCGCCTGATTGTATAAACTAGGAGGCAAGTATACTGTTGTGAGAAAGGTTGACGGGCGTTGGTATCATCTTAGAGGAGGCGGAGTTATGAAGAGCCAAGAGGTATTGCAAGAATCGCTTTCAATAAAAAAGGCTGGCAGGAAAAGAAGAAGCTGGAGCTTATTGCAACGCGTCAAAAGACAGACGGGCACTCATCTAAAAGGTACCAGTCTGAGGGTTGCAATGAAGAGAGTTGTTGGTCTGGTATGTTGTGTAGTATCTTTACCTTCTTCGATACGTTCTGCTCTTCAATTTCCGGAGTCCGGCCCCCTCCTCTTCACTGAGAAGATGACGCCTTTATATCTCCATCTTCTATCTAGTCTGTCTTCCTTCCAAGCACGGTAACCCTAACAATCGCAAGTTCTACTTTGTACTTCCTCTTGGGAGCGTATACTTGTAAGTTCGGTACCTCCCCAAATATACACCTACATCACCATCTCTACGTCTAAAATTGCGCCACTCGGTGCTGGCGACCAACTATGGGCGCCCAAAACCGTAGTTAGTACCAGCTCCGAGAGTAATAGCGCTATCAAACCGATAGTCCTCAGAGTTGGCCAAACTCTAAAACTCCCAAGCTCTGCACCAAAGCGCTATTGGGGTCCCCCCCCCTCTCCCTGTGTGTGTGTGTGTGTGTATAATTTTTATCCTCTTTGCTACCTATCATGGCACAACTTTCGAGTTCGGAGCCCTCCTCATGATCGGGAATATGCCGCTTTTTCTACCTCCATTTTATATATAGCTGATGTGTCCTCCTTCCAAACCCGGTAACCTAGAAATTCCGTAGAGTAAGTCCAAATTCCACACCTCCAGTACCTCGCACCTCCTGTTGAAGCTGGTACTATCTATAAGTTCGGTAACCCCCGATACCTACCTTATAGTTAGCACCATCTCAACCGCAGGCTGAGATTGCACCACTTGATGCTGGTGACTAACTA
>CM069901.1:0-17847 GCA_036034705.1 Thielaviopsis punctulata | reverse complement strand
ACTATGGGTTTGGGCCCCCATAGTTAGTCACCAGCATCAAGTGGTGCAATCTCAGCCTGCGGTTGAGATGGTGCTAACTACAAGGCAGGTATCGGGGGTTACAAAACTTAGAGATAGTATCAGCTTCAACAGGAGGTGCGAGGTACTGGAGGTGAGGAATTTGGACTCACCTTACGGAATTGTTAGGTTATCGGGAGGACACATCAGCTTACATACTTGCAGTACATAGAAAAGGCGGCATATTCCCGGCCATGAGGAGGAACCGGGACTCGGACCCTTGAACGGTATCGAAGAGTATAAACATCATACACACACACCCAAAAAAAGCACACACACGCAGCATTTGGAGAGCAAAACTTTACTGCTGGCGTCGTATGCGAATATTCCACATGGGATCCAAGTAGGCGGAAGATAAGTTCAATCAATCAATCAATCAATCAATTCTCTATAAGGCCAACCAACAAGAGCCTATAAGTGAATCGCATATCTGATGGGCGACGGTGCGTTTCATGTTATTTAGGCATTGGAATGGGGTAACGTGGTTTTCTGGGCTTGGGTGTTGTATTCATTGAACCAGATTTTCAGACACGAAAGAAATCAATGTACATACATACACATGTATGGTATGTACTTGTATACTTTGTGACTCGTAAATACGTACACACATATATATACTGGTAAGTATATATGTATAATAGTACAGAGGGAAGCGTCTTTCACGTTATGGCATGGATACGAAGCCCTGGAAATGAGGGATATGGATGGAAGGGAACTAGAATAAATCCAGTGACCCTCTTTTTGCAATTAGAAGAAAGCAAAGCAACAAAAGGGTCAAACAAGTTGCCAAAAAAGGGCAAATTGTGAGCATGGGGAGGGGCTTGCGCGTTCGAGTTGCGTAGCACTGAACCCTAACCCTTCTACGCATGTATTTTTGCATGACAAGAGCCCCCCCTTGTTTTGGTTTTGCAGGGGGGCGGGGGCGAGACCCGCATTTATGTGTGGCTATTTTGTTTTTGGAAAGAACGAAGAAAAGAAGCGACGAAGAAAGAGAAAATCAAATAGAAAGAGCAAACTGGAAGCCGCGGAAGCAAAAGATTTTGTGGTACTTTCCAATGCATTTGAGGCTTTAGTTCCCTTAGTTCCACAAATATTATATTGTATTTTCTCCAACAACAGTTGCTTTATTCTTTTTTATAGTGGCTGATGCTCATTTCTCATTTTAGCCTCTTGTCAAATAAGAAGGGCCAGATCCCTGCTTGAGCCAAGGCCTTTTACATTGTCCTGCAATAATTGCAATACTACACAGAGTACTCTGTATGTACATACCACTCTTTGGTGCGTGCCTTGCCATGTCGTCTTCTTTCTTGTTCTCATTCCCTTGTTTTTTTTTTATATTTTATTTTCTTTTCTTAAGTCTAGATTTTCCAAGTCAAGATAATCAAAAACGTAATCTCCATTTGCAATCTTGCATTTCCATTCCGTTTTCTTGTAATCGTCATTGCTTTCTTTTCCTTTTCTTTCTTTCTTTCTTGCTCTTCCTCATTCTTCTTCTTTAGTTTGTTGCTCTTGTTTTGTGTCTAGTCGTCTAATAATACTACCGGAGAGTATTATCGCAGTCGATCCAGCTTGACCATTTTCATTTGTCTCCTTTTGTTTTATTCCCTCGTTTTTTTTTTCTTTTTTCTTTTCTTCTTTTTATTCCTTTACGGCCCATCTTGACCGGTTTTTTATCCTTCATTTTTATACTAGCAACCGGCTTTTGCGCTTTTCTTTCTTCTTCTTTTATCTCGAATCGTCACTCGTTATTTTAAATCATCATTTCCAATCCGACACTCGTTTAATACAATAGAATAAAACAGAAATAACCTAGAAAATTATCACAAGAAGACCAAAGTATAGAAAAAAACGGAAAAGAAAATTAAAATAAAAGAGCCGCGGCTCAGCTTCATCATGGATTTTGATTTCAGCGCCGAAAACATAGTCATTGAGACGACCAGTGAAGACATCTTTCGCCAGGGTGAGTCGTCTTACTCGGCATTTTGAAGATCTTATCACTACACCATGACTAACGCCCTTCTCCAGCCCTCAAAGCCCGCGATCTCTATCCTCGAAACGACAGTTCCGGATGCGCTGTCTGCCAGAGCGGCGTCACTCTGAAATGCGATGCCTCGTGCTACTCCAAGCCCGGCTACGAATGTGTCCAGGTCGTCTCCGTTTCCGACTGCCGTGAATGTCCCGGCACCAAATGTCGCGAATCCGCCACCGGTTCCGGCTCCGCTGGTTCCTCGGACACCACAGCCGCAGCATCCGGCGGCGGCGGCGGCGGTGGTGGCAGCAAGTCACCCAACGCGGGCATCATTGCCGGTGCAACCATTGGCGGCATCGTTCTGATTTCGCTGGTCGCCTTTTTCGTCTGGTTTTTCTTCATTAAGAAGAAGCGCGCGCAGCAGCGCTCATCCACGTACTCGTCGATGGGCAATGAAAAGAATCCACACATTCGTGTCGATGCCGCTGATGATGCGGCGACACGGAATAACCGCTTGTCCTCGCACACGGTGCACTCGGTGGCGTCAACCGTCTTGACGCGCGCCTCCAACATTATCCAGATTGCCTACATTCCTGGCGTAACCAACCGCGCCAACTCCAACGCCGCGTCGCCCACGGTTCTTGTGCCGCCCGTGCCGCCGATCCCCATCCAGGTCACCGAGGCCGGCTCGTCTACGCCGCACAACTTTGACGACGAGCACTACTTCATGCCGGGCGACTTGCGCGCATCTACGTACTCGGACATGTCGGGCTTCTCCGACCGCACGTCCTACGCTCGTCAGTCGTATGCCATGCGCAACAGCGTCGCCTCCACTATCTACGGTAAGGGCGCCGTGGCCACATCGGCCGCCCGCATTGGTATCAAGCCCGCCATGGTCTCGGTGCGCTCGGCGCCCGGATCCAGCCCCGTGCCGCCCATGCCCACGCTCGACGCTGACCGCTACACGCCGCGGCCCAAGAGCCGGGCCGAGAGCACGTTTTCCGTCGGCTCAACTTATGTCAACTCGGCGTCAGCAGCCACCGCAATCCCCATCAAGGGCCAGGCCATCCGTGTCATTAGCAGCAAGAAGTCGTCGGGCAGTATGAGCGCTGATGCCAAGCCGACAGTGGTCACGGTCGGCGGCGACAGCGGCTCAGGCAAGACGGCGGCGGATCCGTTCTCAGACCCTGAAGAGCGGCCGGTGACTGCGGCGCGTATGAGTGCAGTGATGGAGGAGGAGCCGGTGATTACGAGTCCGGACAAGCGCAAAGGAAAGCGTGACTCTAGTCCGTTTAGCGATGCGCACGCGACGCGGGAGTAGCAGGGGAGGGGGGGCTGGTAGGGTTAGGGTTTTGAGAGAGGGGGGGGGGGGGGGGGGCGGTTGATTTATGATTTTATGATTGGTGTTCTAAGCTGTTTCCGTTCTTCTTCTTCGTCTTTCTATTCTGTAGCTAGTATGTATCCGATTCTTTGATAGGTTCACTTCTTTGTATATATTAACGAGTGTGTTTTCATATAATGATTCATGTGATTTTCAGACATTTTGAGTGTATTTTTTCTGGTATAGATTAATTAAGATATTCGACATATATTGCCAAATTTCTCAGAAAAAAGGAGAGAAAAAAAGAAGCATAAAGGAGAAAGAGAGAGGGAGAGACAGAGAGAAATACAAAAGAAAAAAAACAGGAAAAAAAAAAGACAACAGCTACTAGTACACAAGAGGATAGCTGACAAAGACAAGAGGGGTATATTTTGCAGCAACAGAAGAGGAGCAACTGAGTGACTGGATACTAGTAGAATAGGAGATGAGAGAGAGTTGTATATGAGTGTGCAAAAGAAGGATATAAAAAGAAATAGAGAAGAACCCCTTCTCCCCCTAAGAGCACGAGTGAAGCGAGGATGGCAAAAAAGAATATAAAGAAAATAAAGAAACCTCCTCCCCCAAAGAAAAGAAGAAAAAAAAACAAAGAGTCAAGCGAGGACAGTAAGAATAGAAAAGCGAGAACAGGAAGAAGACAAGAAGAAGCAAGGACAGAAAAAGAAAAAAAAAAGACACCGACTACAAGACGACACAGCGGTGCTTCTGGCGGTAGTAGCGACTGTTGGCCTCGGGAGCTCCTCCATTCAGCGGCTGGCGCGACGATTTGGCCGTGTTTTGACGGTTGTTTGTCTGCTGCGGAGGACGCGAGGCATGTTGGCGCTGATCTCTCAGCTTGCGCACAACATCGTAAAAGGCCTTTTCGACATTGACGCAGTTCTTGGCCGAAGCTTCGACAAAGTCACAGCCCAGCTCGCGAGCCAGGGCGTGGCCCTCTTGAGTAGACACCTCGCGTTCCGTCACGCGGTCGCTCTTATTGCCGACGAGCATGACGGGCACGGGCAGCGGCGGCTGGGGCGGTTGAGCGGGAGATGGCGGGTACGAGGACGAGGTGGAGCATGACTCCTTGACGCGTTGGATCTGGTTGTAGAACTTGCGGATGCGGGTAAAGGAGGAGCGCGAGGAGATGCTGTAGACGAGGACGAAGCCTTCGCCGTCACGGATCCATTGGTCGCGGAGGGCGGTGTATTCTTCTTGGCCGGCGGTATCGAGGACTTCGAGCATGCAGGGCTGGCTGTCGATGACGACCTGCTTGCGGTACGAGTCTTCGATGGTGGGGTCGTACTGTTTTTGTGGGATTTTGTTAGTTTTTGTTTTGGGGTATTGAAGAGAGCGAGTCTTGGTGAGAGTGATGTCTGGTAGGAGCAATGTCTCGTGAGAGCAAGTCAAGCCATGAAACCTCGAGCGAAGCGAGGAACATCAAAACACAGAATGTAACGAGGACACAGCAGAAAAAGAAACAAAAGAACACGAGCAAGCCGGGAAAAAGAAACCTAAAAAAAACATACAGTCTCGACAAAGTGTTGCAGACACAACTGGATAGTCAGCGCCGTCTTGCCTACTCCTCCATCTCCCAACACCACAAGTTTATAAAGGACCATACGACCGGCCATTGTGACGGCGGGTCTGAGAGGAAAACGTCGAGAGGGGATAGGGAAAGATTGCAATGGAGATGCAAGCTGGAACAAAACACAGAAAGCGACAACAGCAAAAGTCCAGGGAGGTAGACGTCGATGGCGTAAGAGCTAAGAGGACAGTGACGTTGCAATGAGGGAGGCGGCCGACAAGTCAAGACAAGAAGAGTATATGTATATGGATGGAGCAAAAGTCGAAGAATCCGCGTTAGATGAAGCAAGCTGGATCCAAACGAAAACAGTCGAAGAACCAGAAATCGGAGGCGTCGGGCCCGACAAAAAAGGGCTGTGGGGGGATTGATTGAGGTGATGGGAACGGGACTCGGAGGGGTTTGAGAGCGAGGGACGGATGGAGAGCGATGGAGAGGAGAGAGGACGAGTAGAGAGAGGGAGGGATAGAGAGGACGAGTAGAGAGAGGGAGGGATAGAGAGGACGAGTAGAGAGAGGGAGAGGCCAAAAAGCTGATTTGGAGGCGGATGGCGATGGATGATGAATGTTGGGGTTGATTGGAATTGATGATGTAGTCAAGTTTGATTTTGAGAGATGGAGGGAAAAAAATAAACAAGAATAAAAAAAAAAAAAGGGAATAAAATTGGCGGTGAAAACCCGAAATGAACAGGTTTTTTATCAAAAAAATACAACAATAAGCTTTCAAGAAACTCTAAAGAGAGGAGGAAAAAAAGATTTGACACCAGGCAGCTTGTCTAGAGCTAAACGTGCTCTTTGTTTTAGTGTGCTTTTTTAGGGGGTTACAGACGATGTACATACATAACAACCAGTGCTGCAAGCCTTTTTGTAATCCGTCACGTAGGGTTATTATGTAGGGTTACCCCCCCCCAAGGCTTACTGTACCAGTACACCACCTTCACTGACTCGGCCTCTTCAAGCAGCCTGAACTCAACTCACTAATCTTCTCCTTGCAGCTTTCGCTCAACATTCACACTGTCAAGAAAGTGACTTTGACGTCACTGCTGGTTACAGCCGACCTTTTGTTTTCCCATTTCACCCTTGACTACATGCTGATTCTCACCTGCATTCTCGAAAACCTCTCGATAAGGAATTATGTATGTACAGGCATAGTGTTTGCAACATCGTCTTCAAGGGCACAGCGGCCACGCTCGATTCAGATCCTGCCCATTATTACATCAACGCGCCATAGTCATAATACGTATAAGCAACACAATACATTCAAAGCACATCGCGTAAATCCTTCACCTCTGTATCCGGCCGCATCGCCACTGGCTTCCCCTTCCGCCCCCCAAACTTCCACTCCTGCTTCAACCCACGCTCCTTGCCCTCCAGCGCATCGCCAATGTAATCGCCAATCACTGGAAACATCTTGAACGCATGCCCCGAATCTCCCGTCGCCAGCAACAGCTCCGCATACTTGGGATGTCGGTCAATCAGAAAGTGCGCATCCGGCGAGTCTGTGCACCAGCACACCTTGGTGTCCACCAGCGGCCGCCCGCTGAACTGCGGCATCACCGTGTCAATGTAGGCGCGGATGCCGGCCGCCGACTCGGCAGGGATGCCGTCGGATGGGTGGGTGCTGGCGTAGCGCGGGACTGAATATGGGACTTTGGAGCCCGAGGCATCAGTGTAGGTGGCCGTGCAGTTCTGGTAGCCAGGAGTGTTGTCGCAGATTTTGATGCGCCCTTTTTTTTGGGTGATTGTTTGGTTAGTTCAGGAATTGCAGTTGAGATGGAAACAAAAAGGGAAGGAGCGAGTGAATTGGGATGAACCGTTGCAAAACTTGACGAAGCGGGGAAAAAGGAAAAAGGAAAGAACGAGGGGAAAAGGAAAGAACGAGCGAAGCGAGAAACAACAACAACGAAAAAAAAAAACTCACTAAATTCGCCATCAGGCTCAAATGCAAAACCCAACTCAAAATGATCAATCACCGGTATCCCCCGCCACTCCCGCGCCTCCTCTTCACTCAACTCAATATGTCCCACCGTCCAACACTTGCTCCACAGCTGCGGTGCCAGCTCCGGCAACAACTCTGGACTTGCCGCCCCCGTACACAAAATGTACTGGTCCGCTGTCAACACATCCCCGGCCTGCGTCCGGACACCGACAATCTTGCCGTCACTCACTTCGAGGCCGGTCATGGTGCCGCGCGGCCCGGAAATGAAACTCACCCCCATCAGCGACGCGGCCGCCGCCCACTTCTCCAGCGCTTTGCGCGCATGCACCCAGCCGCCCTGGGCGTTGAACAGGCCGGTCCACGAGTCGAGGCCGACGGCGCCTGAGAGCTGCGGGATGAGAGAGACAATTTCGGCGCGGCCAGAGACAAGGCGCGCACGGTCGGCTTGGCCGGCAGATTGTAGGTTTTGGTGGGATTGGCGGAGGTGGTCGAGGGCGGCTTGGTTGCCGTTTGTGGTGGTTAAGCGGCCCTTTTTAGGGTTAGCCATATTGCACAAGAGTAAATTGAGGAAAGAACGACTCGAGCAAAGCATAAAAAAAAACAGCAACAACTTACAGTCTCATGAAATATACCGGCAAACTCAGGCGCCCGCCACTTCTCCAAGGCCTCCAGCGCCATCTTGGTATAAAAATCATCATCATACTCGGTCCTCACAATCTTGTTCAAGTCATAGCCAGCAGAATCAACACTGGGACACAAGTTGCGATCAATGGCAGTAATGTTCTTGTAACCGCGCTTAGCCAAATGGTACGCGGTGCTTATGCCAAAAGTACCTCTATATATTTGTGTCAACCTTGAGTGGTAAAGATGGGAAAAACTAAAAAACTTACGTGCCGATGATGAGAATGCTGGTGTCTGGTGAGAGCATTTTGATTTTTGTTGTCTGTATCTGCGTCTCTGTTGTCTGTATCTGCGTCTGTCTGCTGTCTGCTGTCTTTGACAAGACAATCAAGTCACATTAACTCATATAAATACAAGTTCAAGTCTTATCTTATCCATAGCCGCTAATACTACATCGCTAATCCCTGTCGTCTTGGACCTTCCTCTCTTTTTGCATTCAAGAGTAGGATCAAAGGATCTTATCAAAGTTACTACTCGATACATACATACTCCAATCTTGAGATATGGCGATTTATCAAAGACAGACAAATTGAGCGTAGTAACAAAAACAGATCCAAGGCAAGGAAGGTCCAGGCGCCATGTCGAGTGGTTGATAGAGACATGTGAAGATCTGGGGAAGGTTGAGATAAGCTTGATTCGTCACGAGAAATATATATATTTAGTGACATTCGTTGTTCTTTTTCTTCAATTTGAGTTTTGATTTTCATCGTCAGCATCAGGAAACCAAAATGTCAGATCTTCTGGATTTAAAGGCTGGTCTTTCAGACGTCAAGTCTGGTCTTTCAGCAGGTGAGCAAGATCCTCATGGTTCCAGTCACACATCAAGCTAACTCTAAAAGACCCCCAGTCTACAGACTTCGAAAAAGCTGAGGTCTCTCCCATCATTCCCAACTCTTACGACATTGACTCGGATAATTCTCCCTTTGCCGAAGTCCGCGCCAACGTGCCAAATTCCGATGACCCACATCTCCCCATCAATACCGTCCGTGCCTGGCTCCTCGGCATCATCTTTACCATGCTTGGCACCGGAATCAACCAGTTCTTCAGCATGCGCTACCCTGGTGTCACCATTTCCTCACTAGTGGCCCAGCTGCTGGCCTTTCCCGTCGGCTGCTTCCTAGCCCGTGTCCTTCCTGTGTGCTCCGTCACGCTCCTCGGCCGGAAGATTGCCATCAACCCCGACCACCACTTCAACATCAAGGAACACGCCCTCGTCACTATCATGTCCAATCTTTCCTTTGGTCCTTCATGGGCCACCGACATCATCCAGGCTCAGAAAGCAAAGGCCTTTTACGGCCGCGACACCCCTGTGGGCTACCAGATTCTGCTGGCCCTGACTATGCAAATGTTTGGCCTGGGCATGGCCGGCTTGGCCTACCGCTTTATTGTAGAGCCGCCTCATATGATCTGGCCCTCGACGTTGGCCAATGCCGCGCTGTTCCAGACGCTGCATGGACGGGAGAATGTGACTGCGAATGGATGGACGGTGTCGCGGTATCGGTTCTTCATGATGGTGTTTGTGGGAGCATTCATGTGGTATTGGCTACCAGGGTTTTTGTTTACGGGATTGAGTACGTTTGCTTTTATCTGCTGGGCCGCTCCTCGTAAGTTTCTTCTTTTCACTTCGCGCTTTACACTGCGCAACATCAAACCCTAACCGCAAAGCTAACAACAACAACAGACAACATCATCGTCAACAACCTCTTTGGCATGTCCACTGGCCTCGCCTATCTCCCCACCACCTTTGACTGGTCCCAGATTGCTTACAATGGCTCTCCGTTGGTCGTCCCATTTTGGGCCCAGGCCAATGTCTTTGCTGGCTGGCTCGCTCTCTTTGCCCTAGTCTCCCCTATTCTTTACTACACAAATACTTGGTATACCGCCTATCTCCCCTTTTCCGGTGCCAACACCTACGACAATACTGGCGCCGTGTACAACGCAACTCGCGTGGTCGATGCAAAGGGTAACTTTTTAGCTGAAGCGTACCACGAGTACTCGCCCATCTTTATGCCTGTGACTTTTGCTCTGAGCTACGGAATCTCGTTTGCCACCATGACGTGTGTGCCAACTTATGTCTTCCTCAACTACTGGCGTGACATCATCGGTGCTTTCCGGCCCGACCGCAAAAAGGATATTCACGTGCGTCTGCTAGCCACCCACTACTCTGCTGTTCCCTGGTGGTGGTATGCCATTATGACTGCCTTGGTTTTGAGCTTGACTATTATGGTACAGGAGGTCTGGCACACCGAGATGCCTGTATGGGGCGTCTTTGTTACCTTTGGCCTGGCCATGATCTATCTTGTACCTACCGGCAGTGTGTATGCTGTGGCCAACCTGAACAGCAACGTGCTGACTGTCCTGGGCGAAATCATCTCTGGCTACCTGCTTCCCGGCAAGCCCATTGTCATGCTCATCTTCAAATTCTACGCCTACACTGGTCTCAGCCAAGCCATGATTTATGCTGCCGACATGAAGCTCGGCCTGTACATGAAGATCCCACCGCGCACGCTTTTTGCCGCTCAACTGATTGCCTGCATTCTCGGCTCCTTGACCCAAAACGGTGTCCTGCTGTGGATGCTCGGCCACGTCGACGACATCTGCGATGCCCAACAGCCCAACGGCTACACCTGTCCCCAGGGCCGCGTCAACTTTTCCTCGAGTATCATCTGGGGCGCCATCGGTCCAGCTCGCTTGTACAGCGTCGGCCGCATCTACTCGGGTCTTTTGCATCTCTTTTGGCTGGGCGCACTGCTGCCTGTGCTGACATTTTTTGCCAAGAAGCGGTTCCCGCAGAACAAAATTCTACAAAACTTGCACTGGCCGCTGTTCTTTGCCGGAACTGGAAACGTACCGCCAGCCACGGGCCTGAACTATACCTCGGCATTTGCAGTGTCGTGGGTGTTTAACAGGTACATCAAGGGCAAGTGGCCGCAGTGGTGGGCCAAGTACAACTACGTTCTGTCTGCTGCTCTTGATTCGGGTCTGGCTATCTCAGCCATTGTCATTTTCTTTGCTCTTGTCCTGCCCAAAGTTAGCTTGAGTTGGTGGGGAAACAATGTGCAGGGTACAACTGCCGACGGGATGGGAACTCCATGGAAGCCGATGCCGGAGAGCGGTGTTTTTGGTCCTTCTACCTGGGCGTAGCTTTAAGGGAATAGTATGAGTCTTTTGTTTTAAATAAATTGTAGTTAAAGGAGAGAGAAGAGAGAAGAGAGAAGAGGGAGAGTTTTAATGTTAGCGAAATTGAGTTTTGTTTGTCAATAACCCTAACCCAGCTCACTGCACGTGATTGTCTCCAATTCGTTGAATCTCCAATCTTCGCCCGCCGCTTATCTTCTTCCCCCACCTCCCCTTTCTTGCGTAACATTGTTCATCTTTTGTACCACAAACAACATGCAAACAAACGTGCCCTCCGGACCCACTCGCCGTTCTCACCGTGGTTGCACCCGCTGTCGCTCTCACAAAATCCGTTGTGACGAAGCCCGCCCGCGCTGTGGCTCCTGTGTCGCCCGCGGTCACAACGACTGCTGCTTTGGCGTGAGACTGAAATGGGAAAGTGACTATGTCGGCCGTGCCTTTGGCCGCGCTGGCGTTTGGTCCAAGTCTGGAATGGCGAAAACCCCCCGCGCGCGCCTGCTGGAGAAGGACAAGCGCTGTCTGTTGCGTGTGCCCGTCGTGTATTCATATGCCTTTTTGAATGCTTCGCTGGCGCATCTGGCTACACACACGGACCAGCGGCAGCAACTAGTGGCGCGTCTGGACCATGAATTGCTTGCGTTGGATGTCGCCCGGCCCACGCGCCCGCCTCCATATACCACATCCTATGATACCTACCTCCTGTCCTACTATCTTGACCGCATTTGTCCCCTGACTATCCCTTATCGCAACTCTCCATCGCCATTTTCTGCACTGCTCCTGCCACTCGCAACATCGGCTTCCTCATCTGCCCTGCTCGAAGCCATGCTGGGTATTGCCGCTGCACATCGCTCCCGCTTCGAGCCAGAGTATGCTACTATTGCTTTGACTTATGCCACTCGTGCCACGCGCGAGTTGCGCCTGCTACTCAAAGACAAGAGCTCAGCCGAAATTGCAGCTGATCCAGAGCCGTTGGTTTTGACCATGTTGCTGTGCCAGTTGGAGGTGACGCGTGATGCCGGGAGTCAGTGGGTTGTGCATCTTCGAGGAGCAAGGGATTTGATTCGCTGTCGGCGGGACTTGGCTTTGATGCTGTCTTCTTCTGTGTCTTGTCCAAAGTCTTTTTGCACATCTCCAACTTCATTCTCCTCAACCTTCAACACATTGCCTCCAGTATCCACTGCCACAACGCCAACACCTACCGCCTCCGCCCTCCAAATCATCCATTTTGTAGAACGCTACTTTGCTTTCTGTGACGTCATGGGCCGTACCGCCTGTGGCGAAGAACCAATTTTTGGCACAGACTTTTGGTCCTCTCAAGAAGACGACCTTGATGACTGGATGGGCTGCTCGCCCCGTCTTGTCAGCATCATAAGCGATATTACAGAACTCAGCTGGAAATACCACCGTCGCAACTCAATGACGCCTAACGATCATTTCATCCTGCACAACGAACGTCAACGTCTTTATAATGCTCTGCAGCAGCCGCTCAGTGATAGTGACACCCTCGATGATATTGCCCGTGCTGGCATCGAATTGAAGCGCTTGACTGTCCAGCTCTATCTGCACTCGGCTCTCGATGATACTACGCCCACAACTCCTGCTATTCGACAAGGTGTCCAGCAAATTCTCCGCCTGATATTCGTGCTCTTGCAAGCCGGCGTGCGCGCTGGCCTCACGTGGCCGCTCTTTATGGCTGCATGCCAGCTCGATCCAGCAGAGGAACTCGAATGGGCCACAAAGGACTTGTGCAATGATGTGATTCCTCATTGTGCACGTCTATTCATCTTGTTTGCCTTGGACCAGTTGCATGATTCCTTATCAAATGTTGAGCGCACAAGAGACGTTATTCAGCGTATCTGGATGAAGAGGGAGTTAGCATTAGGTGAACAGAACTGCCAAATGTCAGTTTCGTTTAACGACTGGGCAAAGTTCGTTGCTCCGTTTTGCCATAATATTAGTTTAGTATAGTATAATGTGTACAAAATATACATTCTAATATCATGTAATCTTGCTTTGAACACCCCTTAGTTCTTTTGTTTTTGTTGCGCGCTGTGGACGGGAATGTTAGGTTTCGGGCCTCAATGGTTGGATACATCTGACGAAGGAATACGCTTAGGGTTATTACGAAAGGATGCGGGCCACTATGTAATACAATTGAAGGTTTCTATGAATGCATTTGGATAGTTCATTCTTGCGCTTGAATCAAATCCATGTATTGTTCTCGCCATCCAGGAGTTTATCTTTATACATGTGGATTTGTTTGTATTATATCGTTAATGTCCCTTGCGGCTGAATATGAATCTACAAAACTGAGCCTCTGATGTGTCTAACCTTGCTCTTTGGGATGGAAGAAGAGCTTTAACCCTGGGCTGGTATCTCGTCTCCTGTTTTGGTCCCACTTCCCACTCTATTTCCTGTCGCCCAAAAGACTAGGGCCGGTGGGCACGAGAAGTTACTTTTGCATACTGTAAGAAAATCATCTCCAGCATAATCATAGCAACCATACTGGCAGCTGCAACACTCAACAATGACCAAAAGCCTGTGGGATACTTGGGCTTCTCGCTCAATGTAGATGTACATACGACCCGATCAAGCCGCTGATACCATCAATGCACCAAAAAGATAATGAAGATGGCACTTTCGGCAGGGGCGGGACAGTTGGCGGCATTCCAGGTATTGAATCCAGAACGAATTGGATACGTCTTGTTACCTTTCAATAGGTGGAGTAAAGTCCTGGATGAAAAACTTATTCAAGAAATATCAGGCAAACAGCAAGTTAGTGATATCGTTCTCAATGTTGCGTATATTTCCAAAAAAAAAAACTGCATTTGAGGTGATGACTGATATTCCAGAAATACAGATCAGCAATCATTGAGACAATGTAACTAAATGCTGCACCGCAAATATATGGCGGGATTGTCAGAAGATGTGCTCTATTCGACGTAAAACCCATGTTCTTGACGATTTCAAACTTGAGGGCATAATGCGACGCACCTTGGGATCGGTCACCCAAGTCAAAAGCTAATCTTTCAAACCACGAGAACACCAAGGAGAGCGTCTATATCATAATGCACAGTAAAGTTTTGCAGTGTGTCAAGTTTTTTTTACCGAAGACTTAGGTAACAGGCTCCAGCAGGCGTGAGCCATTTTGACCTAGCCGGAGAGTTCGATAAGCGGAAAGCCATGGTACCAATGGCTACTGTCTCGACGCCTTCAAGAATGAAGATCTAGCGGCTGAATAATCTTAGGGTTAACAAAAATACAGGCACAAAAGCGTCTCTAAAATCAGCTTGCAAGACCTGCATCGCCATCTATGTTAGCAATTCTCAAAGACTGATTAATTAAGCTACGCCTACCGTACCTTACACTAGCCAGTAATCAATTCCAAACGCTTTTGTGCGTGCTTAACAAGAGTTAGGGTTCAGGGAGCCAGTGTTGGGCACTGGTGAAGTGGATGTTGCTATGTACATTATAGAATTTATGGCCCATGAGTGGGCCCGTGCTTTGGGATCAAAAGTGAAAACTCTGTTTTCTTTTTCACTTGCTTTTCTTTCTTCCCCCTAGGATACAACGGGTGATTCTTGATACCATGTGGCGAATAAAGGCTTAAATAGTATAGCCAATGCGCTATTTATTGCCCGGAGGCAAAAAGCCAATTTTTGGTAAATGCTTAAAGCTAGATTCTCCCTTGTTGCTCAGCTACCCATAGCAGAGTATACTGGTATAAACAAAGCCTACAACCAACAAGCCCACTTTTATCCATTCAATCCATCTGATTCTTACACCTTGTGCGCAAGTTGCCCCCCGACAGTTGCGCTGGGCTTGCGTCCAACGGTGTTGAAAACCATTGAAAAATCTGTTTTCTGCGTGGTGGCCCGAAGCGACTAATGATAAATCATCTTTTGAGTTTGATATATCGTACTGTATTATGTCTATGAAATTAACACGACCAACCAACGAAAAAAAACAGGCGATCGAAACTATGGCATATGTGGAAAGGGTAACGTACGAGGTGGTGATGACTTTATTATGTAGCCTAAGCAGCAGTAAAAGTGGGTATGTATCTAAGGAAACGTGAGCGGGGATAGACGCATGTGGTGGAAGGACTTCATGTCAAAAGTATCAGAAAAGTATTGAATACTATGAGATATTAGGCAAACGAGTATGTGAATCGCGTCGCGGTGATTTTGAAAGCTATCGATTTGATATAAAAATGTCTCGGTTAAATGTGCTGCAAAAGTTGAGGGATCGCGTCATGTGAGACTATGTATGTCCAAGAGCGGAAACTAGTGAGGGCGTAGCGAGCTGTCAATGCAACACTAACGCCACATCAAAAGCTTAATTTGACGGCATGCAACTAAAGCTGGACGTTGTGCGGATCCAATCCCAGTATCTTCAGAGTCGTATCGCATGCTGTTGTCAAGAACTTGATATACGTATAGACTTTCTCAGCACGGAATGTATTTCGGGAAGCAAAAGATTGGGATTCAAACCCTAATGATTCTGCTCCAGGGTTAATTAAGGTTGGGAAGATGGTTTAGAAAAGTCGTTAAAATCTAATTGCGTAGGTAAAGCGCCATAAGATATAAACATGTATAAAAGGTTTAAGCTTTTAGGCTTTCATATCCAGAAACTTCCAGCTAGACCTAGTGTTTGCGCTATCCGGCATATGAAGCTGAAGGTTGTGATTTCATTTTCATCCTACCGTGCCCCCTGGAAAGTGTCCTTGAGTCGACATTTCAGGAAAACTGGAAAGCTTACAGCAAGCACCACAGAGTTTGTTACATGGATGTAGAGTTGAACTATAGACGAAATACCTGCGCAGACTTCAGCCAAATACCTCTGGGAGTTATCGCGGTAATCCAGCCAGACAATGGCATTTCTGTGGACAAACTGGACTTTAATATGACTGACATGTTTCAATCTTGGTATCGCAAGGCTTGTTTAGTATATACCAGTAAGTCTCCCATTTCACTATCTTAACATTACTTAGGCTTGATAATGCAACATCTCCTTGCCGCACAATGGCCATTTAAAAACCAAACCTCCGGACCATCACGAATCTGTTTATCGCGCTTGAGCAGTCACGCGTCGCTCTTGAGCAGCTACCCTTTCAAGAAAGGCAATTAAGCTATGACCACTTGCTGATTTCAACCAATGGGCCCACCTTCCGAGCTTCTAATCAGCCAGCAATGGTTCCTGCCATCTGAGTACGTATAAAGTGTGCAGTTACTCTCAAAGGGCTGAGATTTCTTCTCTTTCTTTCCTTTCCCAGAGATACTTAGCATTTGCACAGCACATCACAAGATTTCCACCGTGACTTCCAATTTTCCAAAGAATTTTTGGTTTCCCACATTCACAAACACACTATCAAGATGTCTTCCACGCAGCGTGTATGTCTTTGGCACATTGGAGGCAATTGCCTCTGGTGAAGGTCCTTTCATTTTGTGTTTTCGCAGTTGCTAACTTTGTTTGTTTGCCTTTTTAGTTGAACTTCTTCCGCCTCGCCTAGGTATTTGCCGAGGCTGTCGACGACGAGTTCATCGATTCTCCCCGCCCTTCCGCCCCTGCCGCCTCCCCTACACCTCGCTTGTCTACAGGACAGGCGATTCTTGCAGCATGTCGGGTGCTGTATTGCCGCAGCGCTTCCTCCTTCATATCCAGCGCGAGCAGTCCCCCCTAGAGCTCGCCCGCTGGATCTCGGGCTTCTTCTCCCTTTGGAAGCCCCAGTCAGAGGGCCGCCTATGCTGCGCAACAGCAGCAACAGCAACAGCCTGCGCGTCGTCAGTCGGACACTGGCACGCGCAAGAAGCCCCTCGCTGCGCTGCTCCAGCGCCCTCGTTCCAACTCGTTGCCCCGCCCTGACAAGACCCACTGCCAATTGAAGCCGGCACTTAAGCGGCGTATCATCGACTTTGACGATGATCTCGAACCGCCCAAGCCCAAAAAGTCGGTTAGCTGGGGCTGGGATACTCAGGACCCAAAGCCTGAGGAGCCCAGCTGGTCGGATGAGTCCGACTGTTTTGAGTCAGATTCCTCTGACGAATGTCTATGGGACGGGAAACTCCTACACGACGCCGCTGCCCGTATTCTGTCAAGGACTGCTCGCGAGAAGGGGTGCGCTTTTACAGTCTGAGATAGATCGAGATTCGATTGAAGAAGAAAAGCTAAACTAAATGTTCTATCGTAGGAAGTCCTCCATTCTTATATCCTTCGACTCAGTCTGAGGGACTGAGTCGAGACCTCAATATCCTTCACTACTCGTAGCGTCCGATGTTAGACTAGAGTCAATGTCTCACTGTCAGTCGACGGTATTTCCTAGCAACTTAACCGTTTTCCTTAGTCGATCGATGGTTGTTATTTAGTCAATCGGCGACGCCCGTTAGTCAAATAGTTGCTAGTGTCTGCTAGCTCAACCCTAGCGTCTACCAGTCGTGGCTAGTCAATGATGCGCAGCGAATTTGATCATTCAATGGTCGCAGACCTTTACATGATCCCTCTCCACGAAGGTGGGTATTAACGCATTACTAGACGTAGTCGGAGTGTGGGTGCCGTCGACGTATGGGCTAATAGCAGGGAGCACAAGTTAAGATAGGCGGAGCGAGTTGGCAATAGACAAAGCAGGTTGACAAAAGGACAGAACAAGTTATCAACAGACGGGGCGAGTTGACAGCAAATTGAGCGAGTTACCAATAGCCAGAACGGGCTGACAACGGGACAAGTTGACAACAGACGACGTGATTCTGCGACAAGCGGGGTAAGCTGATGCTGGCTGGGCTAACTTGGCACAAGGTGGCGTGAGTCGAAATAGAGCAGAGCAAGTTAATGGATGCTGCAAGCCGGTGCTGAGTGAAGCAAGTCGATAGGGTAACATAATTGTCGTCAAGTAAGTCGGCGTAAAGCAGAGCAAATCATTACAACTAGGATCTAGGCTCGACGGCTCGACTCGATATAAGGCAGAACAAGTCGACATATAACTCAGACAGGAGCATACGAGGCGAGTCGACGTAGTGTGAGACGAGTCGGCAAATATAAGACGAGTGTATGCTAAGCAGAGACGATTTGATATAGGACAGGTCGTATCGGTATCGGGCAGGACAAGTTGGCGCAAGGCGAGACAGG
>CM069900.1:2996353-3017919 GCA_036034705.1 Thielaviopsis punctulata | reverse complement strand
TGCTGATTTAATCGGTGATTCCTCAAAATAAACATTGCTGGGAGCCAGTTACAGCAGAGTACCGTTTCAAATAGGCACAGCACTATCTATTACAGGAGAGCAATCTCAACTGGTAATGGTTGAACAAGATTCGAAATTCAGAGGGGAAACAAAACAGGTATAAAAAGTAGCTATGAAAACAAAAAGGCTATAAACAAAAACTTTGCAAAAGATCTTAGGATGCTAGTAAGGAGTATGCATAGCCTGGCAGCGGGCAGGCATTGATGAAACTAAGTCTATCAAGACTTGGTTATCAATGCTAGCCCACGCTGTATTCACAGCATCACGAATGTCATTGTATGACAGAGTATCCGGATAGTTCTTCTGCAGATAGTTCTTCATCCGGTTCCATACAGCTTCAATCGGGTTGAGATCCGGTGAGAATGGTGGCCATTCAAGCATCTGGATACCACGCTCTTCTATCTCACGTCTTATAATAGCAGAAGAATGAGATGATGCATTATCCTGCATGAACCAAAGATCTTCATGGCATTCATACTGGTTGAAACGACGCCATCCACAAACAAGAGGGATGATTCTTTCACTGTAACTCTCACCAGTAACTGTCCCCTACTTCTTCTCCTAGAAGAGTGAAGGGCCGTTGCCTGTTTTTCCAGAGAAACAGCCCCAGAAAATCCAGCCATTCTTCCGTTGAATATGTTCAACGACGCAGGTTGGCTCATAGTCCTCACCAGGCCGCCGGGTGACCCAGGTTTTGGTATTCTTGCCTCCAGTTACCCATGTTTCATCAGACCACAGGACATTATTCCAATCATCTAGTGTCCAGTGTAGATGAGATCTTGCAAAGTCAAGTCTTTTTACAGCAGTTTCTGCTGTAATAGGGGGCTTCCTCCGAGCAACGTAGCGCTTGAAGTCATGACGGAGACCTGGAGAGTGTCTTGTGTTTATTGGGTGTGTAGCAGCATACTGAACTTGGCGGACAGTGAGCTTGAGCATCTCAGCTATCTTTTTATTGGTAGGCCCAAATTATCGAAGTGCGTGGACAGTTTTTCGCGTCTTAGATGTTGTATTTGGAGATCGTTTTGACATGGTGAGAAGATGAATGAGAAATAAATATAGATGGTATCAAGTAGTAGTAATAGTAGTAAAACAAAAAGAAGCTATTGAGATACTGTTACAATGCATCTACCAGAGCTACTGACTTCTTTTTTTTTGAAATCATTAATCCATTACTTTGTAATATAGGGTTATGCTAGGGTTACGGGCATTCGTCTAAGAGAGATCTGGTGGAAATTTATGCGCCGTTTGCTCCCTAGTGCGAGGTAAGGTAGGCGTTAAATAGTTTCAGTCAATCTGGTGGAAGTTGTTGGAAGAGAATCACATTGGAAAAATCTGTTTTTACATTTCTTTGTTCTTAAGTTTCACATCGTTTCTTCACTTCACTACACCTGCGTCGATTTATCGCCCAAAACGTATCGTTTACCCGCTGTATTAACCGACATACAGCATATGGAGCCCTTAGGCTAAGAAGAGGTCTACTGACTTATGAAATACGTCTTGAAGTACCTCCTATCGTTGTACAAAAAAAAGTACTTTAAAGATCCCTGTAAATAAAAGTACAATATTTAATATCTTCATTTTCTCTTATGTCTAAGACTGGCATTTTGGCCTGTGCGTGTACTAGATCAAGCATTGCGGTCTAACAGTACAGGAGGGCGCAGAATTAAATAATCGAGTATTTTGTACTTGTACATACCAGTATGTTCAAGTACAGTATGCATGCGTATGTACACGTACTTGTGGTACATGCTAGGTCCAGGCGAAAACGCTAAACGCAGAACCATTATGAAGTGGTATAAAAGTGGAGACCTATAGCTAAGCATAAACGCTCAACGATCCAACGGGTGCCTGTTCAATCTAACAGACATTTACGATACCAAATTGATTGGCGACACAAGATCATTCGCCCTAATTAATATCATCAAATCACCATCTCCTTGTGATGGAAGCAAGCAGCACACAGCATCTGCTAGCGCGCCGCAGCACTGACAGCTCTTGCTCGTCATTGAGCGATGGGCCAGACCAAGATGCGTTTTTCAAAGATGCCACCAAACTGACGCGGTATCCAACTGCTCAGGCCGCTCCTGATGAGCCGATTGATTTAGAATCAGATGACGAATCAGTTGACACAGAAGAGGAGGATTACTATGCCCGAAATGAACATCTTTCGACAATCCTGCAGAAACCCGGAGCTGCTGCTCAAAGTCGCGTGCGCTGTTGTTTGATGGCTCTCGGATTCGTGGCCGCTGTGTGGGCGCTGGTTTCTATCATTGGCTTTTTTACATTCCGCAAGTACAAGAAAGCTCCGGCCACTGGCTTTTCGCCGCCGTGGTATCCTACGCCTCTCGGTGGAACAGCAGCGACGTGGGCAGAAAGCTACAAAAAGGCTCAGCTCATGGTGGCCAACATGACACTGGCGGAAAAGGTCAACATTACCACAGGAACAGGATGGAGTATGGGCTTGGCAGTCGGAAATACAGGGCCGGCTACTCTTGTTGGATTTCCACAGCTGGCACTTCAGGATGGACCGCTGGGAATCCGATTCTCTGACAACTCCACAGCCTTTCCAGCCGGCATCACAGTTGGAGCTACATGGAATCGCGAGCTCATGTACGCTCGTGGGAAAGCACATGGCCTCGAAGCACGTCTCAAGGGAATCAATGTCCTCTTATCTCCGTGCGTAGGCCCGCTCGGTCGCATGCCAGCCGGTGGAAGAAACTGGGAGGGGTTTGGAGCTGATCCGTACCTTCAAGGTGTAGCCGGTGCGCAAACCCTAAGCGGAATTCAGTCAGAACACGTCATGGCCACCATCAAGCATTTCATCGGCAATGAGCAGGAGCATTTCCGCCAATCGTGGGAATGGGGGCTAGCCAATGCACTTTCTTCCAACATTGACGACCGCACGCTTCACGAAATGTACGCCTGGCCGTTTGCCGATGCAGTGCGGGCTGGCGTGGCTAGTGTCATGTGCTCATACAACATGGTCAACAACTCGTACGCTTGCGCCAACTCCAAGCTCCTCAACGGCATTCTCAAAGATGAACTTGGCTTCCAGGGCTTTGTCATGTCGGACTGGCTGGCGCAGCGGTCGGGTGTGGCATCGGCATTGGCCGGTCTGGACATGACGATGCCTGGCGATGGACTCGGGTGGATGGACGGCAAGTCACTGTGGGGTTCTGAGCTGACGCGAGCAGTTCTCAATGCATCTGTGCCAATGGACCGGGTAAACGACATGGCGACACGAATTGTGGCAGCGTGGTATCAGTTAGGCCAGGACGACGAGACATTGTTCGATCGCAAAGGACCCAATTTCTCGTCATGGACGGATGAGCGGTATGGAAATACGGCGCCGGCGAGCCCATCGGAGCAGGAGACGGTGGAAGTGAACAAGTATGTCAATGTTCAAAAGGACCACAACAAACTGGCGCGACAAATTGCCGTTGAAGGGACTGTCTTGTTGAAGAATGAGGGAGTCCTTCCGCTGAAGCGTGATGGATCGGTGAGCTCTGGCCTAGAGTCTGACTTGGGGCCTGGCCCAGATTCCCGCAAAGTTCGCATTGCCGTTTTCGGCGAAGATGCGGGCCCTGGCCAAGGGCCGAACCACTGCAAAGACCGCGGATGCAATCAGGGCACCCTTGGGTCTGGCTGGGGCAGCGGAGCTGTGGAATTTCCATTCTTAGTGGCGCCCATCGAAGCACTGCGGCGTGAGTTTGACAGCTCCAAAGTGCGCCTGACTGAAGTCCTCACAAACGATCCAGACTGGTCAGACAAGGGCTTGCTAGAGCAGGATATTTGTCTGGTCTTTGCAAATGCCGACTCTGGCGAGGGATTTCTCACATGGAATGGCATCAAGGGCGATCGGAACGACTTGTTTCTGCAACTTGGCGGCGACGCTCTAATTAAAAAGGTTGCCGAGGGATGCGGCGGTGGATCGGGACATACAATTGTAGTGATGCACACAGTTGGCCCGGTGGTTGTGGAAAAGTGGATTGATCTTCCCGGCGTCAAGGCTGTGATCTTCGCCAATCTCCCCGGCGAGGAAAGCGGAAATGCACTCACTGATGTTCTCTTTGGTGACCAGAACCCTAGTGGCCATCTGCCGTTTACCGTTGGACGCAGTCTCCAAGACTACGGCGCCGGTGGTCAGGTGATGTACCTCCCCAACGGGTTTGTCCCACAGCAGAACTTTAACGAGGGCCTGTACATTGACTATCGGCATTTCGATAAGCACGGCATTGAGCCGCGTTTCCCCTTTGGTTTCGGGCTGTCGTACACATCGTTTAAGTTGAGCAATCTGCATATCGAGTCTGTTAAGGAAAAGTCTGCTCTTCCGTCTGCTCGGCCGAATCCGGCGGTTCAGCCGCCTAAATACAGCAAAAGGATTCCCAGTGTCATGGAAGGCGTGCTGCCAACAGGGTTCAAGAAGATGGAAAATTACATCTACCCGTACCTCAACTCGGCGTCTGACGTGGTTCCTGGAGCGTATCCGTATCCAGATGGGTATTCTACTAAGCAGCCTCTTTCCGAAGCTGGTGGCGATCAAGGGGGTAACCCAGATCTCTGGGAAGTGTACGCTATAGTCCACGTTGATGTGAGGAACACAGGGTCTGTGGTTGGAAAGGCTGTGCCGCAATTGTACATGTCGTATCCAGAAGCGGCGGAGACAAATCGCCGTATTGATTTCCCAATGCGTGTGCTACGTGGGTTTGAAAAGGTGTCGTTGGATCCAGGGCAGACCACCACAGTGCAGTTTAACTTGACTAGACGAGACTTGAGTTTTTGGGATGTGCAGCAGCAGAATTGGGTCATGCTCACAGAAGGCCAGTACAAGCTGTGGGTGGGTGAGAGTTCGCGAGGAGACGGAGTTGAGGGACTATGGTAGGAAGCGATGAGGGGAATTACATGTGTAGTATGAAACAATATAAATTAAATGTCGTAAACATGAGTAGCCTTGTACATGTAATTCTTATATATATACTCAAGAAAGTTCTGAGGCATTCTAAGCCTCTGTTGTAGGTGAGTCGGCCGGCGACTCTTGATGCGACTCTATATAGTCTTCGCTTTCTAGCTCTGGGCAATGAATGACCAGCGTGCCCAACCATCCCGCCACTGCCACAGTTGCAAACAGGCACCAAGCAATAACAGCACCGTGCTGCGTATGACTGACAGCCAAGGAAAATACAGAGCCGGCCACCACAGGACCTAGACTGCGGCCGGCAGCCGAAAGAGACTGGGCAAGGCCGTTGAGGGCACCGAGGTTGTGGCCATCGGGGCAGGAGTTATTGATCTTGAGGGTTAGCAAGAGATTGAAACTCGAGTAAAAGC
This sequence comes from Thielaviopsis punctulata, assembly GCA_036034705.1. Taxonomy (NCBI): domain Eukaryota; kingdom Fungi; phylum Ascomycota; class Sordariomycetes; order Microascales; family Ceratocystidaceae; genus Thielaviopsis; species Thielaviopsis punctulata. Next base: position 3,012,534 of record CM069900.1, on the reverse strand, counting down.
AAGGAGCAAAGCAAGGATAAAGCGAGGACGGAAGAAACAAGCAAGAAGAAAAGAAGAAAGACCTTACCAGTAACATGATACTAGACAAGCCTCCGACCACACACACATTCCGCATCAACAAAACCGCACCAATCTCTCCATACGTCAAGACATTCCTCCATGCCATCTCCGGCACATCCTTGTCCAGATATCCCACAAACGGCATCAATCCCAGGCTGGCTACCATGCCAGCAAGAGCCAATCTATACGTGCCAATGTTTCCATACTGGGCTTTTATGGACTGAAACAGAAAGGCCTGAAATGCCATAGTCACGACTCCAGCCAGACTCATCAAAAGCCCAATAGTGGCAGGGTCAAGGTCCCGACCAGCCGGCGTGCCAGACGCAGCAAAAACGGGATAGAGAGTGCCGAAAGCCACATTGCAGAGTTGAAAGACAAAGTAAGATGCCAGCAGGAGTACTGTAGTGCGCTGGAAGAAGGGGTTCGGATCGTTGGCCGAGTCATGGAACAGCGAGACACTACCAGACAACGAGTCGCGCACGTATATGCGTGGGCGCTGGGCTTCTTCGGAGTCGTGCCACCAGTGTTTGAGAATGCGCTGGAGACTGTCGGGGAGACATTCCCATAGACTAGATTTACGCTTGTCCTGGTTAGTTTCGGGCTCAGAGAAGCCCAAGGCCATGGCCACAATAGTGATGGCGAGAAGAACAGCGCTGACAATGTTGGGTGCAGCGTAGGGATGGGTAGTGCTGAGTTTTCCAACAAACAAACCACCCATGGCCGGGCCGGTCACTGAACCAATGGAGTACACCAACGGCAGCCAAGTAAATGCGGCGCTCTGATTGGACCTATCGGTCAAGTCTCCCAGCACGGTAGGAAAAATGGCAGCGTTTCCGTTGAGCAGGCCCATGGCAATCTGACATGCTACAGCGTGTTGGAAGCTGCGACTAAAGCCGAAGCCGATACAGCTCAAGGCTAAAAAAAAGGACCCCAGCATCAACACAGGCTTGCGACCGATGCAGTCAGATAAGAAGCCCCAGAGAAAATTGGAGGAGAGTTGGGCCAAGGCAAATGCCGAGGCCAACAGGCCAATGTACAGCGAGACCTGGTCAGGTGGCACGTCTGGAAAGGAAGCCATCATGAGAGGCAGATACGGACCCATGGAGTTCAAGGCGGTCTGTTCGCTGAGCGAGAGCAGCGCAAGGATAGCCAGCTGGGCATATGGCAGCGGCGAGGCGCGAGAAGAGGAGGAAGATGAAGTATTAGTAGTAGTGGTTGAATCAGAGGGAGGGTGTCTGTCACGTGAAAAGGTGCGCTTAAATAAAAGCCGCGGAGCTTGCAGCGAGGAAAAAGACGAGCGAGCCGAAGACGGACGGGCAGAGGGTGGGGCAACGGGAAGAGAGTGATATCGTGGAGTTGTAGACTCTCGACGGAGCAGCGGACGGCGCTCATGGCCGGGCATTTTGATTATATTGAATGGAGGTTGAAGTATAAATTTGAGTGCTGAGCGGGATAGAGAAACGTAAGAAAATATGATTGTAAATTTAACAAAAAAACAGACATAAAAGAATGAGTATGAATAATCAAGTAAGACGGGATGACGAAAGAGGAATGGTATGACATGTGAGAGTGTGATTAGGGTTGGTAACCCTGGAGGTTTTTATTTTATTTTCAGACGAAAACGAAGATAATAAACAGCCAAAGAAACCCTTGCGAGTTGTGAAAAGTGAAAATGCAAGCATATGCAAGTGGCAAACCTTGGACCCAGTTGTTTATGCGTTCACTTAACATGACATAACTAAGTAGGTTATGTATACGTATATACATGCTTGTATCATCAAAAACAATAGATCTGAGAGAAGATACAGATAGAAATAAAGATAAAAAGAAATAAATAGATAAATAAAACCACAATCGTACTGACGAACTCGAAAAGATAAGAAATTGACAACACATAACCAACCACCATGCATAATGGCTTCCTCTTGCGCGCCTACAAGTCTATTCCTTGTGTGTTTCTTTCTTTTTGCCTCGATTCTAGGCGGGCCTTGACATGCAACCAAGCAAACTATAAACAAAGCCATGATCCAATGATATCATGAGTGCAGGCCTCAACTGCAGAAGTTGCATGTAGCGAGCCATTCTTTTGTATGTACATACTAGTACATACTGGTAGTATGTGATTATCGCTTGATATTTATCTATATACGTACATACCTACATACGAGTATCTGTATTCCTTCTCTGCGCTTAAGTTGGTCTGATTCGCAACAAAATGACCTCAACCCCCTCCTCGTCAATCAACTCCTCGCTTCTCAAATACTGTGCCGACTCTTTAGTGAGTGAATGCTGCTGCATGTATCAGCTGCATCACAAGACGACGTGCATTCGCTTAGCTAAACAGCTGCATTGCCGACTCTACTTGAACGTGAATATTGAAGCTTGCTTGCGATGGCTCGAAGGATCCACCAACCCTAATGGATGTAACCCTTGGGCATAATTCCAAGGCTGGTTAGGCTGATAGGCTATGCCGAGTTAAGGTGACAAGAGATTGTATGGAACAAAGGGAGTAGGGAAGGGAAGGGGCAAATTTTGGGTTGTGTATGTACCATATGTATGTACTCATACCAATAGTTGTAGAGAAAAGGGTGTGTTACTTTCCGAGTTGTCGATATAGCATACACCGCTTCTTATTAAGAACGCCAACCAAAGTTTGTGCCCAACCATTTGTGTGGCCGGTACTTGTACATACATACATACAAGTAGATTCTTGTGTCATTTTTTATTTTTTTTTTTTTTCAGCGTCTACTTCTTTGTAAATATCGACCCGTTGACGAGGCCTTAAAAAAAAAAAGAAAAAAAACCCTGCATATAAAAATTATGCAATCATTGTTTCAACAACCCGCCCGCCCTGTTTTATTTCATCGCCTCGTTCTCCTCAACTTCTCTCCCTACTGACAAGAAACGAGAGTATATATCTCTGATCTGTCACTTTACATCCATCTATTCACTCTTCTCTTCTCTTCTTGTCTCTCCTCCTCTGCTTTCTCTCCTCGTCCTGTCTGCTTCCAGTTCCAGCCAGTGTCAAGTTTTCACTCGGCTCTGTTTCTGGCTTCTTTTGTTTACAGTATTTTGCCTTCCCTGGATACTTGCATTTTTTATTGCTGCCTGTGTTGTTCATCCACTGTCGCATCCAGTTTCCCTGCATAGCACATCCCTGCCTTTTTTTTTTATATATACATACATACACATGTACATATCCTTTCCTTCATTGCCGTTTACCTCTTATTCCTTTTTTCCCCTTTCTTTTTCGTCTTATCTTCTCTAAACCATCCCAATAAGCAATGTTCCTCAAACGCTTCATCTCAGACGCCGGCGAGCGCCCCCGCCACCCGCCGCGCTCCCGCTCCCCTTCTCCCCCCCGTGTCAAACGCATCGAAATGAAGGACATGCCCGATACGTCGCTGTCCGATGTCGACTCCACTCTTGATGCTCCCCATATGGCCGGCCCCGCTTCGGGCCCCGGCCCCGCTTCGGGCCCTGACCCCGCCCACCTTCGGGACCGTCTCTCCCGTGTCGCTGCCACCGACATCAACTTCCAGCCCGCCCTACCCATGCCTGAAGAAGGCGTTGTTGGCTTTGAGGAGCTGCGTGAGCGCAATGAACGCAAGTTGAAGCTTGGCTATGATAGCACTGGCCTGCCTATTGCCCGTCTGTCCACGATTGGCATGCCTTCTCCGCCTGCCTCGCGCCCTGTGTCACAGAGTATGCACGGTGGCTACTGCCACAACAACAACGACCAGGCTGACTTTGCCCAGACCCGCCACCTGCCGGGAGGCTACAGCGCCGGTGTGTCAGAATCGGAAGATGGCTCGTCGGATCTTTCGGTGCACACTTCTGCTACCAGCATGGCGTCGGAACGCCAGGGCAAGCCGGGAAGCTCTCGTCGTCGTGGTATGCACCGGTCTGCCACGGGCGGCTCGCGTCGTCCGGGCGTGTACTCTGCCGTGGCTGTTCGTCGCTCGCGCTCTGCTGGTGCTGTCTCGGTGGCCTCTAGCCGCAACCCCAAACGCCGCGTGCTGACCATCCAGGTGCGGCCGCCAATGACGTCTCCTGGCAAATCGCAACTGAGCCAAGTTTACAGCCCCATCGAGCCCACTGACGCCGTCAGCCGGCGCGTGTCGCGGCGCAACCGCAGATTTGCAGCCATTACTGAACAGGAACTGACCGAGCTCAAGCACCAGCATGAACAGAGCAATGCGGCGCTCAAGGCCACCCTCAGCGAGCTCGACTCGATGCGCCGCCAGCTCAACCACCTCAACCGGCGCCACCGACAGGAAAAGCGGGCGCTGGCACGCGAGCGCGACTTTGTCGGCGAGGATCTCGACGACACCCGCGATGAGTTGGCTATGCTGCGCGAGGACTTTGCCGAGCTGGAGATGGCTGCGCAGCAGGATCACGTGACTGCGTCTCAGCTGCGACGACGGCTGCAAAAACAAAACAATGCGTTTGCCGAGTTGCAAAAGCAACTCGCCGAACGTGAGGAGGCTGTCAAGAGCCTGGAGGAAGTCGACACGGCCGAAAAGGAGCGCATGCTGGCCGATGTGGCAGCGGCTAATGAGCAGTTGGAAACTCTCAAGGCTGACCTGACAGCCAAGAGCATGCAGCTGGAGATTGCGCAGGATACGGAACACAACAATTCCATCAAGGGAATGCAAATTGATGCTTTGACACACGTGGTGGCCAGCCTGCAGCTGCAAATCGAGGCGCTCAAGGCCGCCAACGAGGCCGGCGAACGTCGCAAGGCCAGTCTGGAGCAGGATTTGGCTGATGAAAAAGCTGAGGCTACTAGCAGGGCTGACAGGATTGCGGAGCTAGAAGCCGAGGTTACCGACAAGACTGGCAAAATCGTGGCCCAGGCTGATGAGATTGCCAAACTGCAAGGTCAGATCCAAACCCAGGCTGACAAGATTGCCCTGCTGGAAACCTCGGCTGCCGAGGCATCGTTGGCTACGGCGCAGTCACGCGAGGCGCTCGAAGCGGAACTGGCCACGACACAGTCGGAGCTGCGCATCACCAAGTCCGAGGTGGCTGCGCTTTCAGCCGCTGATACCAACGACGCCGGCCCGGACTTTGCCGCGCGTGTGATTGAGCTGACGGCTGTTGTCGAGACGCAGCGCATTGCCTCGGAGCAGCTGCAGGCCGATCTAGTCAGCGCCAACAAGCAGGCCGCACTGCAACAGTCATCGTTGGCGGCTGAGCTGGACATGGTGCGCACCAATCTGTCGGCCAGCGAGACCGAGAAAAAATGCATCGAGGAGAAGCTGAGTGCGGTGGCGAGCGAATCCGAAGCGTTGTCTGCGCGGGCTGCGGCGCTGGAGGAGGCACGGGCACAGGCCCACGTGCAGGTGGCTGAGCTGACGGACGACAAGAAAACGCTGGAATTCAAGCTGCAGAGCATTATGGACCGCACCAAGCAGCTACGCACCCGGCTGTCGGACAACTTTGCCGATGCCGCCGAGGACATTGCAGCGCTATCGCACGCCAACGAGTCACTGGAGGCACAGTTGGCCGATGCTCTGGCGCGTGTGACCCAGCTAGAGTACCAGTGCATGAATGCTGATGCGCACATGCAGTCGTTGCGGGCCGAGCTGGATGCCATGACGGCCCATGCAGCCATGCTGGAGAGCGAAGAGGTGCGCTACAAGGTGCAGATTGAGTCGCTGAGTGACCGGTTAGCCAAGGATAACAGAAAGAAGACCAGTGGCAGCAGTAGTACGGCGGGAAGCAGCAGCGGAAGACATCACCACCATCACCACCATCACCACTCGAGCGGCGGCGGTGGCGGCGGCGGTGGCGGCAGTAATGGAAAGAAGACGACGGTGGCAGCTGGACGGCACGAGGAGTTGGTGATTGTGCGGTCAAGCAACCGTGATAAGGGTTCCATGTAAGTTTGTTTTCCTTTCTTTTTTTTCTTTCTTTTTTTTTTCCTCCCTTCGTTGCATAAAGGGCTTTTGATGTTTCCTCGCTGTTCGTTGAGTTGCCCATTTAAGCCCTCCCCCCCAAATCTGTTAAACCCTATTCCTCAAACCCTTACTTCGGTTCAGCAAAAGCTAACAAACCCATCGTGTCAAGCACATCTTCAAAAAAGGACTGTTCCGCCCGCCGCCACGCGCATCGCAGCCGGAGTCGCAGTCGCAGTCTTAGCTGCAGCCAGCGGCGGCGGCGGAGCAGCAGAAGCCGTTATTAGCTGTGTTTTTCTTTTCTGTTGTTGTTGTTGGGAGGTTTCGAGTTTGATATCTTTGTTTCCTTTGTCATGACGTTGGCTATGTATTTGATTTATGATTTTTATGTTCATGTCGATAATATTGTTTTGCTCTGGTGTTTCGCATCTCCATCCTGGACGCTCGTAGTTCTTTTCTCGTAGTCCTCTATCCTCGACTCTCGCAGCTCTCCTTCCTCGATTCTCGTAGTCCTCGGACTCCTTCAACGTCAATCAATGCTACGTTACACAAATCTTACTTTTCACTTCGTCACTGAAGTTCAGTTCTCACAAGTCAAGTAATCATCTCATAAATCAATCAGCCCAATTAAAGTATCTTCTCGATCCACGCCCATTTAAGTCTCACTCTAAAATCCTCTAAATCCTCGGTCTCGGCGGACCCATTGGCCCTATCTAAGCTCATTTGAGCCGCAAGGGTTAACCGCTCTTATCAACCCTATCATGTTTTTTTTTGTTAGCCCCTCTTTATTTCTTTTTCCCAATGTACATACGCACTTTTTATTTCCCCCATGATGAAATTTTCTTTTCTCTTCATTCATCGTCATTTTCCTCATTCAAGGCTTTTGCTTGCTCCATCCTTTACTTCACCGATTTGGGCTCAAACTATAAGTCAAGCAAGCAAACAGCAACCTCGAGTTCAAGTCGCGTTTTTACTCCTTGGCCCTTCAATTTGTATGCTGTTCGTTGATTTCTCACCCATTCCTTGCCCACTGCTAACAGAATCCAGCGAACGAGCCTAATTCAAGGCTTTCGTTTCGTTTTGACAAAAAAAAAACCCCCCCAAAAAAAACTCGACCTAAATCCGATTCGAACCCACCCGGACAAATCTCCACTCTTCCATCTAATCTTCTAAAGTATAGTACAAATGTCTGTCGCCGAGTTCGTCCCCGGAAAGCCCTTGATGGTGGCTTCGGCTTCGGGTCCTGCCCCCACCAACGAAGAGGTTGCCGGTATCATCTCCACCATCTTCAACGCCCAGACCTCGCAGACTTCTATTGATGCCTGTTACGCCCTCTGCGACCTGCTTCTCAACTCCGTCGGCTACGTTGGCCTCACCCAGTACGGCGTGCTGGCCGAGGTCAAGAAGGCTGCTTCCGACAAGAAGAACGGCTTGCGCCGCGAGAGCGCCCAGAACCTTCTCGGTGCCATTTTCGAACGCTTCCCTCCCCGCGCCCGCATCTCCGAGGTTTTGCTTCTCATTGAAAATGACGGTCTGGTCAATGTTGCTCTTGACGCCCTTGCTGACAAGGGCTCTGTGGTTCGTGAGGCCGCTCAGTACGGCATCGATGCCCTGTTTAACAACCTCAGCGCCGAGGCCATGGTCGTTGGTCTGCTGCCGGCCCTGACCCGCTACCTGTCTAAGAAGACGGGCAAGTGGCAGGGAACTGTTGGCGCCTACGTGCTGCTCCAAAAGATGGCCGAAAAGGCCAAGATGGAGATTGGTGTCTCCAAGGAAGTTTCGGATGAAAAGGACATTCTCCGCGAGGCCATGGGCGCCAAGCTGGCAGTGCTTATTCCTATTGTCGAGGAGGGCATGCACGACCTCAAGAATGAAGTGGCCAAGCAGGCTATTTCTACCATGGGATCCCTGACTACGCTGCTGTCCAACGACGACGTGGCTCCCCGTATCCCGCTGCTGCTCAACTCGATGCAGAACCCGTCGACCGAGACGCTGCAAAAGGCCATCCACGCCCTGTCCATGACCACCTTTGTGGCCATTGTCACGTCGCCTGTGCTGGCTCTGCTGACACCCTTCTTGGAGCGTTCCCTTAACAACCCTTCCACTGCCCAGGAAGTGCTGCGCCAGACTGTGGTGGTCACGGAGAACCTGACCAAGCTGGTGCACGACCCCATTGAGGCCCGCACCTTTTTGCCTAAGCTGCAGCCCGGTGTCAAGAACGTGGTGGACCGTGCGTCGCTGCCCGAAGTCCGTGAGCTTGCCGCCCGTGCTTTGGCCACCATCCACAAGGCCATGGGTGACGACGACGTCAAGCTGGTTACCCGCACAACTGCCGCCGATGTTGGCGCCATTGTCGAGGCTGAGCTCAAGAAGAAGGGCCTCATGATTTACCTTAGCGCGGCTTACAAGATGGCTGCTCCGTACTTTTGCGAGCAGGTTGCCGAGGATGTCAATCACCGCCAGCTCGAGCGCATCTCCCACGTCATTACCCCCTACTTATCGGCTTTGACTCCCGAGGCCGAGGCCATAGCCAATTTTGTACAGGATCATTATATCGCCGAAGACCGCATCAAGAACGGCCAGCCGCCGCAGGATGAGGAGGGAGAGGTGGAGATTGTGAATGCCAACTTTTCTCTGGCGTATGGTGGCATGCTGCTACTGTCTCACACCAACCTGCGCCTGCTCAAGGGCCACCGCTACGGCCTGTGCGGCCGCAACGGTGCCGGAAAATCGACGCTGATGAAGGCCATTGCCGGCGGCAAGCTGGAAGGTTTCCCGCCGCAGGATGTTTTGCGTACGTGCTATGTAGAGCACAACCAGGGCGAGGATGCCGACATTAGCATTCTGGAATTTGTCATCAAGGACCCCGAAATCGCTGCGGCCGGTCGTGAGCGGGTGATTGAGGTCCTGGAAGAGTTTGGCTTTGACTCTGGGCCCGAGGGTCGACAGAGCCAGCCGGTCGGCTCGCTGTCGGGTGGATGGAAGATGAAGCTGGCGCTGGCACGTGCTATGCTGCAAAAGGCCGATGTGCTGCTGCTGGATGAGCCGACCAACCATTTGGACGTTGCCAATGTCAAGTGGCTGGAAAACTACCTCAAGACGCACCCAGACATTACGTCGCTGATTGTGTCCCACGACAGCGGCTTCCTGGACGAGGTCACGACGGACATTTACCACTACGAGGCCAACAAGAAGTTGGCGCTGTACCACGGAAACCTGGCGGCTTTTGTCAAGGTGCGGCCCGAGGCCAAGTCGTACTACACGCTGTCGGCGTCGACGGTGCAGTTCAAGTTCCCGCCGCCGGGTATTCTGACGGGCGTCAAGTCCAACACGCGGGCGATTATCCGCATGACCAACGCCAGCTACCAGTACCCCAAAGCGCCCAAGCCGTCGCTGTCGGACGTGTCGTGCCAGCTGACGCTTTCGTCGCGTGTCGCCATTATCGGGCCCAACGGAGCGGGCAAGTCAACGCTGATTAAGATGCTGACGGGCGAGGTGATTCCGTCGACGGGCAAGGTGGAAAAGCACCCCAACCTGCGCATTGGCTACATTAAGCAGCACGCGCTGGAGCATGTGGAAATGCACCTGGAAAAGACGCCCAACCAGTACCTGCAGTGGCGGTACCAGCACGGCGACGACCGCGAGGTGCACATGAAGCAGACGCGCATTCTGACAGACGAGGAGCAGGCGCAGATGGACAAGCCCATTGACCTGGGAGACGGCAAGTCGCCGCGGCAGGTGGAGGCGCTGGTTGGCCGGCAGAAGCTCAAAAAGACGTTCCAGTACGAAATTAAGTGGCGTGGACTGATGCCCAAGCACAACAGCTTTTTGTCGCGCGAGAAGCTTATTGAGCTGGGCTTTTCCAAGCTGATTCAGGAGTTTGACGACCACGAGGCGTCGCGCGAGGGTCTGGGCTACCGCGAGCTGCTGCCCAAGGTGATTTCGCAGCACTTTCAGGATCTGGGCCTGGACCCGGAGATTGCCAACCACAACGAGATTGGGTCGCTGTCGGGCGGCCAAAAGGTCAAGGTGGTGATTGCCGGCGCCATGTGGAACAACCCACACTTGCTGGTTCTCGACGAGCCGACCAACTTTTTGGACCGCGACTCGTTGGGCGGCCTGGCAGTGGCGATTCGCGACTTCAAGGGCGGCGTGATTCTGATTTCGCACAACGAAGAGTTTGTCGGCGCACTGTGCTCGGAGCAGTGGCACGTCAACAACGGACGCATGGTGCAAAAGGGCAAGGCAGCGGTGGCGCTGGACCGGTTCGAGGACAGCACCAACAGCGGAGCGGCGTCGGCCATGACCAGCGCAGCGCCCAGCACGGCGCCGTCGACGGTGGTTTCGGGGGCCGAAGATAATGGCGAACTCAAGTTCAAGGCCAAGAAGAAGAAGAAGATGACTAAGAAAGAGCTCAAGGAGCGGGAGGCACGGAGACGGCTGCGGCATATTGAGTGGTTGAGCAGTCCAAAGGGAACCCCTCGGCCGCCGGACACGGATGATGAAGCTTAGATGAGGGGGTTTTCTTTTCTTTTGAGGAAGGGGGGGGCTTTTCTTTCTTTTTATATGTAGTGAATTATTATTATTAAAAGTTTTTCTTTCTAGATATAACACACACGAAACAAACGGGAACCCGAAGCAACAACACAAGCGAAGCGAGGTAACAAAAACAAGAAGAGCTACCAGGAAAAGGTCATCAAGGCCGGATTCAAGGCTAGCGGCAACAGGAAATGAGAGGCTGCTACCGTCGCCATGGGCAATATCGCCACAAAATCCGTTATCCGCCAATCCCACGGCACAAACGACGCCCGAGCCAAAATCACCATAATCGTCATGAACGCCACGGAAAACGAGATTGAAAACTTGAAGCGACGCAGCACTTTGGGCACCTCGATGAAGAAATTGGAAAACTCTGCTTCCTTGCTTGTGGCTCCCCACGTCATGTTGATCTCAAACATGTGAGCCAACAGCGCCTGAGACACGTGCAATGAAAGGCCTCCCAGGAAGATGGCCAGCATCAGCGTCCACTTGAAGTTTTCCACCAGCGACCCAACCAGCGACCGGTCGCCGTTACGGTAGCGCATCACGGCCAGCGACACGTTGCCCAGTCCGTTAAAGACTATGACAATGGAAAACCACACGCGCCACGAGTCTAGGTAGTACTTATCCAAGTACCCGTTGAACCAGCCCATGGCGAAGTAGTTGACACATGTCAGAATCCAGGCCGCCCCAATCGCATAGTACGTGCCAATGTACGAAATCACCGTGACCTTGGACGTAAAGCGAATGTTGCTAAACAGAAACTTTCGGAACAGCGGCGTGAAGGGCCCGCGCCACAGCCACGTGCGAATAGGATGGAAGAGCAGCTCGTTACAGCCGTAGGCATACTTTTCCCAGCGCGCCAGCTCGTCGTATACCGTCAAAGACACACCCTCCTTGAAGCCATCGCCGGCCCAGGCTGCCAGCCGGATAATGTAGCCGGCACACTGCAGCCGCAGACTCATGTCAAAGTCTTCTGACACGTGCGACTCGGACCAAAACTTTTCGTATCCGTCTTGGTCGTGGTACGAGACCTGCTGAATGGCCGACCAGCGCAGAATGGCATTGTGGCCAACAAACGGAGCAACGTCGCCGTTGGACACAGTGTAACGGATGGCCGTGTAGATGAGATTTGTGAAGAAGGTAATGGCGTTTTCAAAGTAAGTGTTTGTAACGTTCATTACCCCCGACGAGAACTGCATGATGCCGACATCAGGCGACTGATGCATTTCAGACACAGCATCGAGGAGGCAGTCTGCTGGGACGCGAGTATCTGAGTCGACTTTCTTTTTGTTAGTTGACTGCGAGAGAAGCGAGAAAAGAGTAGAAAAGGAAAACTTACTGATTAAAATGTAATCACCAATCCGTACATTTCCATCAGCCCATGCTCTTCCCTCTTCCTCCTCCAAAACCTCGCTGAGCGCCTCGTGATACGCCAGGCTCTCATTCCGCGTGTCCCACGTCGGACCACGCTCAATCTGCGCCAGTTTTTCCTCAATTTTGCAGGAAATCATGAGGCCGTAGTTCATGTTGGACGCTTTCTTGACTGTTTAGGGTTGTCTGGGGTTAGCACATGTTATAGGGGGTTGGAGTTGTAAGTGGGGCCGGTTTTGTGGAGATTTGAAGTCACCATTTCGGGATGTTTTTTTTTTTTTTTGGGGGGGTGATCGTGAATAAACAAGCGAAGAAGAGAGAAAAAAAGTAAAAATAAAAATAAAAACTTACATTTGCCGCGACGTACAAAGCCATTCTGGCCATGGCCCGGTCGCGCCACCCATCCAATCCCATTATCAAAATAAAAGCCCTTGCGGGCTTCCTGATCCTCCTCGCTCAACAGCTGCATGCCATCATCATTGATAAACAAGTTGGCCGACCCGCCCTGCAGTTCATACGTGCTGATGGCGCGCTTGATGGACTTGACCGTGGGCGCAATGACAGCAGCGAGACCCTCCTTGTACACAGGGCACTGAATAGTCACGTGCGGCAACTCAGGCCCTCTCAAGCGCGGCGATGGGATGGCCGAGTAGAACTTGCTGTTGCGTTTCATCTGGCCAACGGGCCCAAAAGTCTGAGCTAGACACCCCACAATGACCTGGGCAAAGAAGAGGGTGAAGAAGACTTGGATGGGCGAGAGGACCAAGAAAGCAAGACGCTTGTAGTTCCCATCAACGGCAATTTCGACAGCTAGCTGGCGCCAGGCAGCACCGAGTGAGACAGCCACCAAAAAAAGGGTGAGGGCGACGAGCAATGCGTTTTGCAGGTGCACGGGGCGGTCCTCGGGGACGATTTGGCCACTCTCCTCATCGATGCGGACGACGCGTTCGGTGGCTTCTTTGCTGCTGTTGTTGCGATTGTCGTCGTCGCCATCGCCATCGTTGTTTTCGGAGTCGTGGGCCGTCTTCCACACGAGCTGCATGAGTTCCTCTTCAATAGCACGAGCCCGCGGAATCAGATGCAGGGCATCGTCGTCCCAGACAACCAAGAGACCTTCAGCGGCAATAAAAGCAGCGCACTGGTGTTTGCGGGCATTGGGCAGGTCTTGGATCGTGGGAATGATTTGGATGTGCAGACCGTTGATTAGAGGAACATCGATGGCATCGGGAGAGAGTTGGAGGAAGCTTCGAATGACACGGGAATTGACGGTCATGGCGGACTGGGGGGGAAGGATGTTAGTGGGTTTAACCCTAACAGTGAGAAAAGAAGGAGCAAAAGCAAGGAAGATAAACAAAATAGATCTGGAAAAATAGAAGAAACAAAACTGGAAAAAGAATATATAAGGGAAAAAAAAAAAAACTCACCTGGACATTCATCGTGTTTACGGCCTGCTCAAATTCAGAGTCCATCAACTCAGGCGGACATGCCAGATAATGGCCTCTTTCTCTTCTTAGCAAAATGCCCTCGACTTCACCTCCACCGTCACTCACCCACAGATTGGCACATTGTTGCTGGTACAAGTAGTTGACCATGACTTCATGGCGGATGTTGCCGAGCATGTTTGAAATGTTTGCCGAGTGGCGGGTGCTGGGGATACGGGGAGGATTGTTTTGAGGGGACTGAGGGTGAGAGGAGGAGTGAGGGGAAGAGGGAGAGAGAGAGGGAGACGAAGAGTGAGGAAGAGACTGAGGCTCAGTCTGGAGGGCTGTCACATAATGGGCGCTGCTCGCCGAGAGGGGCCGCGAATTAGGCGGATGCGTCGACGACGGTAGCGGCCGAGAAGACATGGCAGCCGTGGAGGTGGGGACATTTTCGGAGTGAGATTCAGAGTCGGGAGAAGAGGCATTGGAAAGGTAGACTCTGGAAGGCTGAGGGTGGGCAGAACCAGAAAAGGTGGGAGAGGAACTATTCAAGGCAAAAGACTGCTTATCGGGAAGCTTAGAGGGTTTGGTAGGAGCCTCGGCAGCGGGCTTTAGGGGACGGAAGTAAGAAGCAAGACCCATTTTGAGGTGTATAGCGGAAGAATCACAAGGTTGGAGGGATGTATGGAGGGTACAGTCAACAGGGAGGAAAGGAAACAAGGAAAAGAGAGAGGAAGAGAGAGAGAAACAGGTGGGTTTTTATATGTGGGAGACGTGTGCGACTATCGAGACATATGATGCTACAATGGTACAAACGGCCGGAGGTACTAAAAGAAACTAGGGAGAGCTATGTGGAAAAAGAAAGAAAAAAAAGGGAAGAGAATCAAGTGGGCTGAACTGAACAGAACATGATGGGAGAACAGCGGGCTGAGTGACATAGGACAGGACAAGAATCGGAGCAAGAAACGGCCTAGAGATGATGTCAGACCAGAGGAGACGCGGGAGGTTAGACGGGAGGAAATATTGTTTAGTGGCGAGTCTCGGAAGCGACTGGAGTCTATTGCCAGCGTCCTACGCCAGAGGTTGATGTCAGAGTGATTTGGATGGTTAGGTTAAGCTCAATAGAGGCTTAGGCGGGAGACTATTTTCTAGGATTTTAGGTTAGGGGCGGTTTATTAAGTATCAGGATTTTAGGTTAGTTTAGGTTAGAGACATGATTGTGTTCTTTTTCGAAGTTGACGTCAGGGACGATTTTTTTGAATTGGCCGAAGTGGTGTTAGTGCGGCAGGACTATTGAGCAAGAAAAGAGAAGGGGGGGGGGTATAGAGTTGAGCGAAGCGAGGAGGGAGGAGGTGAAACGTAGAGAAATCTACAATAAAGACATACGTATGTACATATACCAGTACAGTATACATAGACTACAAACAACATGAAGGAAAAGGAACCAGAAAAGGCCACAGAGGAAACAAGGTGCAGATACGAAAATGTAAAGTGGAGCGGTGATTTCCTTCTCTCCCTTGCTCCGCTTTCGATGTTTCCCATCTCGTAAAAAGAAAGAACAAAAATATATGTAGGAACAACATCAACAACCACCACCACCTCAGGTTACACATGATGCACCCCCCCCCCCCCAAAAAAAAAAAAAAAAAAAAGTTACAGGTATATTGAAGAGCCAATGTTCGTGCACATTCTACGCTTCATGTTACGTACACGTGAATTAATGCACCAAAAATAAAACAAAATTACAACCACAATCGAGCGAAGCGAGACACTAATACAAAAGAAACCACCCCCCGCGTACATGCATACATATGAGTACATATATACATATACGTAGATATGTATGTACTTGTACATGCTTCACAGTTCTCCTCCGTCACATTGCTGCCACATGGCCACCTTGCTCACCTCCATCTGCGGCTGCTTCCACGTCGGCTCCCACTGATTCCGTGCGGCCCAAAAGTCCTTGGCTGCGCTGTCTGCCTTGTTCTTCCATGGCTTGCTGGCCGAGTCCTCAAACCAGCCATTGTTGGAGCCCACGGCCACATTCAAAATCAGGAAAAACTCCTGGTCAAAGGGCGTCTGCGAGCGGCCCGTCTGCGACCAGGGATCAACAAGCCGGTCGCCGTCGGCATTGTACGAGGGGAAATTGCCGCGCTTCCAAAAGGGCGTCTTGAAGTTGGTGTACATGACCTGCATCAGACGCGTGTTGACATAGGTAAAAATGTACTTTTCCGACCACTCGACACCAAACGTGTTGAAGCCGTCGGCATACGTGGTGTGCAGGGCAGTGCGGCGCTTGCTCGTCTTCCACCAGGCGTCGTTTTCCGAGTCGGGCCCCCAGTGCAGCGACGACGTGACAATGTTGTTGCCGCCCTGCGGATAGGTGTAGTTGTTGCCGCGCGACTCCATAATATCAATCTCGCCCGAGGCGGGCCACGTGCCGTACGTGTCGACGGCGGGCATCATCCAGATGGCGGGCCACAGCCAGTCGCCCTTGGGCAGCTTGGCCGTGACTTCGACGCGTCCGTACTTGATCTGGGCCTTGCCTTTGGTGTTGATGCGGGCCGTGACGGCGGGGGGCACGGTGCTGTAGTTTCCGGCAGTGGTGTTTGTAGCGGCGACACAGTTGGCCGTGGTGTTTGAGGTGCAGGTGCCAAGGGAGAGCAGGTTGAGGATGTTGTCAGTTTCCATGAGCGTGGCATTTTGGGGGGTAGCTTTGATGAAGAGGTGGTTGTCTTTGACAAAGAGGTTTGTCTCCGAGGTAGTGGTCATTCCGAATTCACCATTTCTGTTTTTTTTGTTAGTATAATATTTCTTTTTTGAGGGGCTGGATAATAGACGGTGGAGAGTCACTCAGCTTGAGAATGGTGTGAAAAAAAAA
>CM069900.1:2967751-2995426 GCA_036034705.1 Thielaviopsis punctulata | reverse complement strand
TTTTTTTCTAAAAAAAAATACATATAATACATGTGTGTACAACCAACCCATCAACAATCACGCCCTTGTTTATCTGCGGCTCTTCTTCTTTTTCCCAAACTAATAAAAATACATAAATTCAGCCTCTCATCTCCTGGTCCATTTTCTCATAGAATCCGCCCCGTCTTTTAGGCTTCTTCTAGTCTTGCTTAGCTCCACTACTATATGTACATACATACATACATACATACATACATACTGCCTGACTGAACTAGTATGTACATAATACATGCAACCTGTGTTTGTCTAATGCAACTTGCAATCAAGCTGGACCGAGCTGGAGTCAAGGGGGCAGAACACCGCTTTTTGGTTTTTGGTTTTTTTATACACGTATATTTTTTATGCTTCGCTTGTACATACCGTCTTGTTCAGTCATGTTCTCTCTCTCTCTCTCTCTTCCTCCCTCTCCCCCTCCCTACTCATCCCTCCCCGGCCGATAGCTGTCCCCCGCCCTCCGCTCTCTCCTCTCCCGCTCCCGTCTCTCCCGTCGCCGTCCCGACCCCCGTCCGCTGCGTCGTCTCCGCGGTCCCAGCGGCCCTGTAGCTGGCGGCATTCGCTCTAGTTTTGCTCCCTTGAGCACAATCGACACGTTGACTGTTGCATTGTCGATTTTCCCTTCGTGCATGTGTGTAATTGCAGCTTCAGCATCAGCCTGGTTGTGGTAGAGAATGTAGGCCCGACCGCGGTGTGATCCTTTTCCCCCAAACAGTTAGCTTCTTTTGCTTTCTCTTCTCGCTTCGCTCGAGGCCCCAAGTCCTCGCTCTTTCTCTTCTCACTTCACTCGAGTTTGGTCCTCGCTTCACATGTCACCCTCTCATCAAATACATACCATTGGTTCTCGGCAGATCCAAGTCCTTGATCCGTCCAAACCGCCCAAAAATCTCCTTCAAATGCTCCTCATTGACCGACCGCGTCAACCGCTCCACCACAATCTTTGTACTATCGTCGGCAGCCCTGTTCTGGCTCTGGCTCCGGCTTCTGCTTCTGCTTCTGCTTCTGCTTCTGCTCCGACTCGGGCTGCGACTGCGGCTGTCCGACCACGCCCGACTTCTCGAGCGGCTTTCGCGACTGTAGCTACGACTGCGCGATTTGCTGCTACGCGAGCGAGGCCGCGAGCCAGCGCGGCTGTGCGACGGAGTGCGACTGAGAGACCGAGAGCGGCTGCGACTGTAGTAGGAGACTGAACGGCGGCGACGGCCGGGAGAATGTGATGCAGAGCCCGATGGCGATCGAGAGGGGGAGCGCGAGGCTGGCATCTTTGTTTTTGTTTTTTTGTTAATTTTTTTTCTTTGAGTGTTTGCTTTTGAAAGAATTTTGAAAGAAAAAAAAAAAAAGACTTAGCCTTGCATTGCATGTGAACAAGGAACAAGGCTGTCAAATGTCATCAAGGTTTAGACCCACCTTGACAGGCCTGTACCAAACCCTAATTCGCGACCCAGCTCCTATAACCCTAAATGCGGACTCAACCCCAATATTCAACTCTTTAACCCTTATCACAATGACGTGCTTCCGTTTTAGATGAATTCACGCTCTGTGATTGGCTAGATCAGCATTCACTGTAAATGACGTTTTTTTGAATCATGAAGCTTCTGTTTTTCTTTCTCTCCTCCTCCTTCTTCTCTTCTTCTTCTTCTCTTCTCCTCCTTCTTCCTCTCCATCCCCTTCCTCACGCTACAAAATGCTTCTAGCAGCTTTTTCCTGCTCCCAAAACATACACCTGGTTCTCGGCCCCTCGGCCGCCTTGGCCGCTTCCCGGTGCTCTCAAGCCCTGGCCGCTGGAGCTCAAGTCATTCTCATTGGCCCGGGGCCGGTGACTCCGGCCCTGCAAGCCCTCTTGGACGGAAACGGCGTGCGCTGGATCGAAGATGGCTTCCGTGAGGAAATGCTGACAACCCTTGGCCGGCCTGAGGTAGACGGCGTTGTGGATGCCGTGTTCGTTGTCGACACCAAGACTATCAACGGTATTTCTCCCTCGTATAACAAAGAAAAACAAGCTGAGCAGGGACAACCAAAGATGCTAATGTGAATCCAGCTCCCTCCGTATCTGCTGCCTGCAAAAAGCTCCGCATCCCCATCAACGTCATCGACTCCCCCTCTCTCTGCTCTTTTTCCCTTCTCAGTGTCCACTCTGACGGCCCTCTGCACATTGGCGTCACCACCTCTGGCCACGGCTGCAAGCTCGCCTCCCGCATCCGCAGAGAAATTGCCTCTTCCCTCCCGCCCGGTCTCGGCGCCGCTTGTGCCCGTCTCGGCCGTGTGCGGCGGCAGATTCTCAGCGAAGAAGAACTCCCCCAACTTTCCGAGACGGAAGAAGAAAGCACCGGCCAGTCCGCCTCGTTTAACAAGCTCGTCAAGGAAGGTTCGGTTGATGCTGCCCGCGGCCGCAGACTGCGCTGGCTGGCCCAGGTGTGCGAGTACTGGCCGCTGAAGCGTCTAGTGACGCTGGACGACGCCGGAATCGACACTGTCTTGTCTGCACCCAGCGATCCCTCAACTCCAAACTCTCCAAACTCCGCAAACTCCCCGGCCGCGCGGCGCAACAAGATCATCCTGGCCGGTTCCGGCCCCGGCCATCCTGACTTGTTAACCCGCGCTACTTTCCGCGCCATCCAGACCGCCGACGTGATCCTCGCCGACAAGCTTGTGCCTGCCGGTGTCCTGGCGCTGATTCCGCGGCGCACTCCCGTGACGATTGCACGCAAGTTCCCTGGAAACGCAGATGCTGCGCAGGCTGAGCTGCACACGCTGGCGCTCGAGGCGTGGCAGCAGGGCAAGACGGTGCTGCGCCTAAAACAGGGAGATCCGTACATTTACGGCCGTGGCGGCGAGGAGGTCATGTTTTTCCGCGACAACGGCGCCGGCGACAGCGTTGTGGTGCTGCCGGGGATGACGTCAGCGCTCTCGGCGCCCCTCTTCGCCGGCATCCCGGCCACGCAGCGCGACGTGTCGGACCAGGTTCTGATTTGCACGGGTACAGGCAAAAAGGGCGCTGCCCCAGTTCCGCCCGACTTTGTCCCTACGCGCACCGTGGTGTTTTTGATGGCTCTGCACCGCATCAGCGGGCTCGTAAGCGAGTTGACGCAGCGGCAGGCCGGCGAGGACGAGCGCCGGCGATTGTTTCCGCGAGACACGCCGTGTGCGGTGTTGGAGCGGGCGACGTGTCCAGACCAGCGGGTGATTCGAACAACCCTTGAAAACGTGGTACAGGCGATTGAAGCCGAGGGGTCGCGGCCGCCGGGGCTTCTGGTGGTAGGCGCAGCGTGTCGGGCGTTGCAGCGGGGGGTGCAGGAGAAGCAATGGGTCGTGGAAGAAGGATTCAATGGAATGGATATGGGAGTGGTCAAAGATATCGAGGCCATGGCGCTTTAGGGGTTGGGGCTTGGAAGTTTCACGTTTTTGTTACGGGGCGTTTTTTAGGGGCGTTTTACAATATGCGTATATCGGGCGTTTTTGGCGTTTACAAAATATTATTCAAAGTTAACCCTAAAACTACTCAAACTCAACCAACACCACTCCCGCCTTACACAACTCCCCCTCTCCATGAGCCAACTTTTTCACCACTCCCTCCTTTGGCGCCTTGATTACCGTCTCCATCTTCATAGATTCAATCACCACCAGCGCCTGGCCCTTCTGCACCTCTTGGCCCGGCTGCACATGGACCCTAAGAATGCGGCAGGGCATGGGCGCCACGACGCTTCCAGCAGCGGGCTCGTGCACGCCGAGGGCCGGGGCGAGCCAGGACGGCGGCGAGAAATGAAGAAGGGTTTTGTGTGTGTTTTGGAAGACGGTAAGGGCGGAGGGGTCGGTGGGGGAGGGGACAACAGTGGAAGAGATGCGCTGGGCAGGGAAATGGGTGGTGATTTTGGTGGGAGAAGAAGACCTGGTCAAGGAAGCGGGAGTGTCAGTTGAGCAAAAGAGATTGCCAAACGTCTCCGTCTGCCCATTCCGATAGACACTCACGTCGTACCGGCCAAGTCCCACGGGCACAACCTGGACTTTGACTTTTTCTTCCTTGTTGTTCACAGCAAAGACAAACTCTCTCTGGCCAACGCTTGTTTGGCTACCTGCAAACCCTAACCCTGTACCCAGTCCGCTGTGAGCCAGTCCACTCTCCATTTGAGCCAAGGCTGCCTGCACAAACACCTCACTCTCCACAGCCCGCTCAGCAAACAACTCGTCGGCATACTTGTTGACAAACCCCGTCTCCACATCTCCCTGGACAAATGCCTCGTTTGCACACACTCTCTTGAGAAAGTCGATATTCGTGCCGAGCCCGACAATCTCGTACTCCTCCAACGCCCGCTGCAGCTTGCGAATCGCCATCGTGCGATTCTCGCCGCGTACAATCAGCTTTGCCAACATGCCATCATACGCCTCGCTGATAGTGTCGCCCTGTACAAATCCCGCGTCGATGCGCACGTCGTCCGACGTCTGCGGTGTGCGCACGTGGTGCAGCCGGCCCGAATCGGGGAGGAATCCCATCTCAGGTTTCTCGGCATAGATGCGGGCCTCGATGGCAGCACCGCGCTGGGCGATGCGGTGGCGGATTTCGTCTTGCGTGAGCGGCAGTTTCTCGCCGGCGGCTACGCGGACTTGCCACTCGACCAGGTCTGTCCCCGTGACCATTTCGCTGACGGGATGCTCGACTTGCAGACGCGTATTCATTTCCATGAAAAAGAAACTGCCCGTGTCCGTGTCAAAAATGAACTCGACAGTGCCGGCACCCACGTAGCCCACAGCCACTGCAGCCCGGCACGCCGTGTCCCATAGATCGCGTCTGGTGGCTTCAGCCAGACCCGGCGCCGGCGACTCTTCCAGAATCTTTTGGTGTCTACGCTGTACGCTGCAATCCCGCTCACCAAGAGCGACGCAGTTGCCATACTTGTCAGCAAACACCTGCACCTCGACATGGCGCGGCCGCTGAATGTAGCGCTCGACCAGCATGACCTCGCCGCCATCGCCAAAGCTAGCGCGGGCTTCTGCGCGCGCGCTTTCCAGCTGTGCTGGGAAGTCGTGTGCGTCGAGCACAATGCGCATGCCCTTGCCGCCGCCGCCACGCACGCTCTTGAGCAGCACGGGGAAGCCGACTTTGAGCGCGTGGGCAAGCAAGGCGTCGGGCGCCTGATCCGGGCCGTGGTATCCCGGCACGCAAGCAACGCCGGACGCCTCCATGATTTCCTTGCTGCGGGCCTTGTGGCCCATATCAGCCATGGCTTGTGCGGGCGGGCCGACAAAGACGAGGCCGGCGTCTTCACAGCGAGCAGCAAACGACGGGTTCTCCGAGAGAAAGCCGTAGCCTGGGTGCACGGCGGTGATGCCGTTGGCCTTGGCGAGCTGGATAATTTTGTCAGCGTCGAGATAGCCAGTGGCCGGGCCGAGGTTGAATGAGTGCGAACCGAGCGCGGCATGTTGGGCGAAGACGTCGGGGTCGGTGTATAACGTGGTAGTGCGGATGCCGAGGCGGTGAGCGGTCCGGTGGATACGAACGGCGATTTCACCGCGGTTTGCGATGAGCAAGGAAGTGATTGGGGTTAGGGTTGGCGGGGAGGAGTTGGAGGAGGCCGGCTGAGAAGCTGTAGAGCTGGACGACTGCAACGACCCAGCCGACAAATGACGAGAAGCGCCGACAGATAAACGGGAGATACTGCGAGCTTTTGATTTCACGGACCGCATTTTGGTAGATTGTGGTATTTATGATGTGTATTGAAGGGGTAAAAATGGAAAGGGGAAAAGTCTCTGCGCTCTCTCTTTATCACGGCGTTCGTGGCTTTTACAGGCTTCCATCGGCTTTATTTTCACATGCACTTTCACCTGCCTCTCATTCAATTTGGAGTAGTTGCTTTTTTTTTCTTGCATGTATTTGTTACCTCTATCTTGCCCATCACAGCTGTTCTCCAAAAGCGGCAAGTAGTAGTACAAGGGTACATGTATGTGCTGTATGTCGGTTAATACAGTGGGTATACGGTACGTTTTGTAGGCGACAAATCGACACGGGTGTTATTAGGAGGTAATATAATTCAATGTAAAACAAGTAACAAAATAAACAGAACGAACAAAACAGTAAAGCAATATATTTTCAGATCATTGTCCTCTAACAACTTCTCCAGATATCTCAGTTTCCTTCGATATCTTCTTATACCACACAAATTTTCACTCTTCACCCGGCGAATACCCGTAACCCTATCATAACCCTATGTTACCAAATCCGCCACGCGGCATAAGAGAGACAACTTAGTCAGCAACCCCGCTTTGATATTTCTGCGTACCAGCTGGCGGCAGCTGAGAACGAGTGGCAGAGCTTATCCCAAGCTTACATACATACCAATGCATATGTATGTATGTACATACATAGTGCTACTAGCTTTAGCTATGCAGGCGTTAAAGCTGACATCATCGCTTGATATTTTTTTCCCGTTCACAATAGACTCATTTTGTAAATACACGTTTGTACAAAGAAACAACCCGCAAACACCAGACAACAAAACCGCAAAAACATCAACAAACAAAGAAAATGAGTTTTCCTCTCACCTCTGAAGCCTCCCTCGGTGACGTGCACCCAACCACCACCGCCAGCCTTCCCCGCGATGTTGTGCAGTGTCTGGAGAATGCCCGCTTTCTGCATCTCGCCACCTGCATCAACAACACGCCGCATGTGTCGCTGATGAACTACACATATCTGGCGTCGTCACCGTTCTCATCGACCCCAGTCGTAATCATGACGAGTAATCCGGCTTCGAAGAAAGTGCAAAACATGGAGGCCAATCCGACAGTTTCTCTGCTAGTGCACGATTGTGAGCTTTCCCTCTCTTGTTCTTGATTTAATTGTTTTTTCTACTCAACCTATACTAATTACATGTAACCAATAAAACAGGGGTCTCCCATCGCCCTCCCACTACCGCCCGCCGTCTCTCGGGCCCTTCGTCTTCGCCCACTCGCGAATCCCGCTCCTCCCTCGCCACCCTCCTCGCCAACCTCAACTCCAGCGCCATGTCCAGCATCAGCGCCACCATCAATGGCTCCGCTCGCATTGTAGACCCGGGCAGCCCCGAGGACGAATACTTTCGCCGCGCCCATCTCGAAAACAACACCTTTACCAATGACGCCGTATCGTTTGATCGCAGCAGTGGCACTGGCGGAGGTGCAAGAGACGGCAGCGCGGCAGAAAGTCTAGAAGACGGTGGCCGTGGATGCTTTGTGGCGGGCGAAGAGGTGCGCGTGATTGTGGTGGATATCAAAGAGGTGCGCGTCAGTGACTGGAAGGGCACTGTTCGGGATGTGACGGTGGTGGCGGATGCTTAGGGTTACTTATGGGTTAGGTCAAGGCACGTAACATTGTAGGGCTGTTTTACAATGGATAGATACACATGTAAATATGTGCTATCTGCATACAAGAGTATGTACATATGTACAGATTTTGCACTAGTTTTTCTCGGTAACACAAGGTAGCATTCAACAAGGTAACATCCTAGGCGGTCATCAACAGTTCCATCTCGTCAACCACTACATACATACAATACATCGTACAATTCTAGGACATGCTCGCCCACTCCACCACCTCTAGCGCACACATTACCAACACCAACGTCGACGGCAAAATCCACACCACATAACTCTGAAACAACACACGAGACATGACTCCTTCGTACACATTGTTGATTTGGCAAATCTGCGCCAGCTGCAGCGCCGACGGAGCGCCCGTAAGCAGAAAACACACAATGACAAAGATGGGGTCGTCCAGGATGCTGACGGGCACAAACTTGGCAATCAGTGCGAGAATGGGTGCCATGATCAGCGTCGGCAGCAGCATGCGGCTAATCAAACAAGCTACCAGTAGGCGCCCGCCGAATTGCGCTTCTTCCGGGTCGGCGTTGGTCGTGTTTTGTGTGTTGCGCGCCAAGTTGGCGCCAAGAATGACAAGAATCAGCGGCACGGCTACGCTGCCCGTCGACTTGATGGCGCTGCTGACTGAGTTATTGACAAAGGAGCCCTCGCTGAAAAAGAGCTGCTGCAGAGCCGGAACCGAGGCCACAATAATGGCAAGAAGCATGGCCCACAGAGGTGGGTTCATAAAGTCCCACACGCCATGGCCGAAGCGCACGAGCCCACGCGCAATCTTAACGCCAGTGGTGCGAGCAGACAAGGATGATGATGCTATGTCGGTGTATTCAGGAGTGGTAGGAAAGGCGTCAGAGTTCAACAAAAGCGGGCGCTCTGAATCAGACGAGTGCTTGGGCGCGGCAAACTGCGCATCGTTTTCGTATTCTTGGTCGTCGTCGTCATTGTAGTCACCATTGTCGCTATAAGCAGGAGATGAGCGCGACGAAGAAGCAATAGGCGTACGACCGGCAGGAATGTAGCCCGAGCCCAATCCCGAGCTCGAATCCGAGTCTGAGTCTGCATCCACATTCACACAAGTCTCTGCATTCTCCAGCAGCTCGTCATGGTACTCGGGATACTTGCCCTTGGGAGCAAGCAGCACGTGGTAGCCCCAGCTCCAGCGAACAAGCTGGCCAAGCTGCTGGAAAATCAGCAGATACAAGATACCACGGGCGCCCACGTCGTCATCGTTGTCGTTGGGCAAACGGTCCCAGTGCAGGCCCTTGAGGGTTTGCGATAGCGACAGAACCAAGGAAATAGGCAGCGAGTTGGAGTTGCCAAAAACGCCCATGGCAGTAACAAAGTTGGATGCGCGGCTGTTGAAGCCAAAAGCCTTGGCGACGATTCGCGAAGTGGACCACGAGACAAAAGTCATGATGCAAAAGATGACGGGAATGATGCTGAGGTCAGCGAGCTTGTCCGGGTTGAGCTGGGAGGCGAGCTTGTTGAAGACTGTGTGTTTGATTTGTTAGTTACTGATATATGTACATGGTTGTAGCAAAAGAGACACATATATATATATATGTAGTATACCTACTTAGACAGGGCGTAAAGAGCATCATGTTCAAATTGGCCAGAAACTTTTGCTGCTCGGCATCAAAATGGCCCAGACGCGCAATCACATATCCAGGCAGACTGACACACACAACTTCCATAACAGCCGACAAGACCAGCACCATCAGGTGGATGAAGTCAGGATGCGACGAATGGCCGCCATCGTTGGACATTAGGGTTTGGGCCATATGAAGATGAAATGAGGCTCTGTTGTGTGTTTCTTGGTTTCTTGGGGGTGGGTGGCGTAAGATTGATTCTAAAATAGAGAGGTATGTATGTATGTATGTATGTATCACGAGCCAGTCGAATACAAGAGAAAGAAGGAAGAAAGAAAGAAAAAATAAAAAAGAAGAAGAAGAAAAGAGAGTGAACGAAAGACAAAGAAGGGGAAATACTTATAAGAGAACGAAAATACAATAGTAAAAGAACAGAAAAAGAAAAAAAAAATGGTTCTAAAAGAGAGACGGGAGGAAATGAAGTGTACAAAAGATTGAAAGCTTAGCTTAGTGAAAATGTCAGAACATTTTGGGAAAAGAAAACGCAAAAAGAGTGGAGTAGGGGAATAAGGGAAGAATACGCGCGGTTGTTTTTTTTTTTTTTTCGTACGACTTTCATCTACAATACTCAGTATGTGCTGTTTCAATTGATTTCCATTACAGCCTCGTTTCCGTTTCTTTCGCCTAACCCATTTTCCTGTATTTACTTGTTCTACAAGATTACTTGTTCTACCACAGTATGTTATGTACGTAGTACCAAACCAGTCAGCGGTCAGAATACCGTCACGTTCTTGGCCCCATATCTCGCCCTTCTTCTAGTGCTACTCTAGCGCTAATTGCCAAGTCCTCTTCATGCAGAGCTGACGCAAAAACTACTTGTAAAAACGGTGGCGGCCTCTATTAGAATTTACATATCTTAATACATTGCAGCGCCACGCCCTCCTGCTGATAAGATCAACTTGGAGTTTATCTAGGGTCTGTAACCCTGGACTTTACATACTATTACATACTACATACATGTACTCTACTTGTACAGCCTCTGAGAAAAAAGAGTTTACGTATCTTGAAAAACGCATGACGACGTAATTGCGCATGTCAAATGCGTCAATTCAAAAAAGTATATTGAAATACCTCAAGCTACAAACCAACAACAAAGAAAGGGTCAACGACAAAGACAGAGCGGATACAAGAAAACATACCATAGTTGTCACCATTTCCTTGTTCAGAATATGACGACACAAGTATGTAGCTTCCGCTTCAAAAAGGGAAAGAGTAAAATTCTGCAATTCTGCTGCCTAGATTTACCCACATCTCCAGAATAGCTTCCAGCAGTTTCAACCTTGACATACAAGGACATAGCAGTATGTATGTATGTATGTATGTACATGCATAGCTTCCAACTCACTTCATTCAGATTCAGCCTTTAATACACAATCCCTATTAATCCTCAAAATGATTTGTTTCACGTGCCAATTGACCATTTGAATCAATCAAACTCAAACTCGCAAATCCCAGTCGTTCACGCCCATACATACATACATACATACGTACATACAAATTACAAATATACATATGTATGCCTCTGATCTGCTATGCTTGCTTGCGTCTCATCTGCCTGCCTCCGATCTGCTTCCAGCTTCCTCTTCTCTCCCCTCCTCACTTACATACATGTGCATACCTATACCTATTCGAGGCCCGTTCATTCGCTCTTATCGATAACCATACCGTCTTCCTTCTCTGCTTACGATTGAAGGTTTTTCTTTCTTCTACAATCATTTCTGCCCTGCTTACTTGAATGACCCTTGATATTTCTTTTATTCTCAACATTCATTTTGACATTCATCTGTCTCTCTACTTACAAATCTACACATAGTTCCTATCTCATTCTGCTACCTATACTATGTACATACCAGTACATACACGAGCCAACTCTTCTACCTCAGCCTAATCATAAATGCCGCTTCATCCTTCAAATCCACCATTTCGATCGAACCTTGTCTACATACATACATACATAACATATTAGCATACATACGTACCATATGTACCTCGTTGGTCTTCTTTTCATTGTCTTTTTTCCTCATCCTTGTTCCTTTTTGCGTCTTCTCCGACTCAATTTTTTCTTTTCTTCTTCTTCTTCTTCTTCTTCTTCTTCTTCTTCTTCTTCTTCTGCTTCCTCTACTTCTCTTTTTTTTGCAGCTGCTTTGCCTGCTTTTTATATCCCTAGCCTCAATATCAAGACCTACGATTCATTCATTGCACAGCGCATTCTTCTGGCCTAAATCCCAGTATTGCCAACTTCATTTCAGCCTGGCCCAATCTCCAAGTTAATCAATCCTAGCCAGCCTCACTTGCTTATTTTGCTTCTACATACATTACCATAGTACATATTCACTGTGTACTACATACCTACCACCTTCAGCCGTACATAGTACCACCTCCCAATTATAACTACGGCCATGACCGCCAGCAAATTCAGCCCCCGCGAACTCTTCAAACGTACCTTTTCCGGCTCCAAGTCCCCGACCTCCGAGTCCGAAGACAGAATGAATGCACCAAGCTCGTCTTCGCCCTTGCCCTCGCCGGCCCTCACTTCGTCCTCAATTGCTGCTTCTAGCCCGTCGACTGCTTCAACCTCTCCTTCTGCCTCGGCCGCCGCCCCCTTTGCCGCCTTTGCTCCTGCGTCAGCCTCGGCTTCAACTTCGACTACAGTTTCAGCCTCAGCTTCTACCTCGTCTTCGTCCTCGTCCTCATCCTCCCTCGCGTCCACATCGCCCTCAAACGCTGCTACCTCGCCCCTATCAGACAATGTCCGCCGTATGCCCTCGTTGCGTCAAGTGCCCGAATCAGGCCCTGTACACACTTCATCCAATCCCCTGGGCATGCTTAAGAGCCAGCGCCAGCCTTTTGGCGTGTCACATTTGACAGCCTCTGCATCTGCCAGCTCTACGCCTACGCCGTCCGGTCGTGGTACTCGTATGCGCGATTTGATGAATCGCCGTGCTGCTGCTGCGTCTCCTGGAGCTCAGGCTGCTGGTTTTTCGGCGCCCCCGCCTGTGGCCCCAAGACTTGGCTCGCCTCAGCCAGTGCAATCCACTGCCGCTCCTAGTCTCTCGACTGCGCCTGCGCCTGCGCCTGCAGTCTCAGTCTCAGCCTCAGCTTCAGCCTCAGCTTCGGCTTCAGCTTCGGTCTCTACATCCAGCTCTACATCCACATCCCCACCAGCTTCATCTTCTGTCACTCCTAACGGCACCGAAACACCTGCTCAGCGTGAAATGAATCCAAAAGTACCAATGGCTACTCCTCCTATGAAACTGCAAATGCCTGGAGGTGCTCCTCCCCCCATGAAACTGCAAATGCCTGGAGGCGTTCCCGCTATGAAGCTACAAATGCCCGGCAGACCGGCAGCCCCCGGCCAAAGTCACTCAGCCCCGGGTGCCACCAAGCCCGGAGCCAAGGCCAAAGATCTTGCTACAAGACGCGGAGCCATGATGAAGATGACACTAGACGCGTCAGACATGAACAACGGTCGGTCATTGTCAATGGCTGCGAGGGGCAGTCGGCCGGCAGCCAGCACGGCAACAGCGGCGTTAATGGACAAGGCCAATGCCAAAAAGGCGAGATTTGGCGGGTCGCAGCTCGACGAATTCCGCGAATTCATCAACCCGGAAGAAGGCTGGCTCAACTTTGACGGATCGGCCACGCTAACCAAGGACGGTGTGCACTTTGCCAATGGCAACACATACCGAATGTCGCTGAACGAGATTGAGTCGCTGGGCGAGTTGGGCAAGGGCAACTATGGCACGGTATACAAGGTGCGGCATGCCAAGAACAGGCAGGTGCGCATGGGCCCGGGGCTTTCAGGAGCCAAGCCGTTGTTGAAGCATTCGGCAACGGACCCGACGCCGGTCTCGCAGGCTGGTGGTGCTGCAGGCAAGAACGACGATGATGAACTGAGTGGCACGATCATGGCCATGAAGGAAATCGGAATGGAGCTGGACAAGGCCAAGTTTAAGACGATTGCCAAGGAGCTCATGATTTTGCACCAGTGCTCATCGCCATACATTATTGATTTCTACGGGGCGTTTATGCAGGACGGCTTTGTTTACATGTGCATTGAGTACATGGACGGCGGATCGGTCGACAAGCTTTACAGCGACGGGGTGCCGGAAGACGTGCTGCAACACATAACGCTGGCCACTGTGCTTGGACTCAATGAGCTCAAGGAGAAGCACAACATTATTCATCGTGACGTCAAGCCGACCAACATTTTGGTGAATACGCGGGGCCAGGTCAAGATTTGCGACTTTGGAGTCAGCGGCGACCTGGTGGCTAGCAAGGCCAAAACCAACATCGGCTGCCAGAGCTACATGCCACCGGAGCGTATCAACAGTGGCACGGTGAGTTTAGCGGGTGCTGATGTGGACGGTGGGGGTTATGGAGTGCAAAGCGACATTTGGAGTTTGGGGCTGTCTATTATTGAGTGTGCACTGGGCAAGTATCCGTACGATGTGGACGCGGGCATTTTGGTGCAACTAAATGTAAGTTTTATTGTCTTTGCTCGCTTCATTCTCGCATTTAGAGAAGTGGTAACTGACTGAGCAAAAAAGACAATTGTCAAAGGAGAAGCGCCTAAACTGCCCGAATCCGGCTACTCTCCCGCGGCCCACGACTTTGTAGCGCGCTGTCTGGCCAAGAACCCGATCCAAAGACCGTCGTACACGGTGCTGCTCCGGCACCCCTGGCTGGCGTCGGTCATGAAGCCGGCGACGATTTCCGAAGAGGACGAGGACGTGGAAGCAGTGACGGCGGGGGTGGGCGGAGTGGGACTGGGAACGAGCAAGTCGCATGTGCAGCAGCCGGGAGACAAGTTGGTGGCGGACTGGGTCAAGACGCAGCTACGCAAAAATGGGGTGAGTGTTTAGGTTAGGTTAGGGTTAGGGGTTAAGGGGTTTCCCGTCGTATATTTTGTTTTCCTGTTGCTTGGGAGAGAGGATCTTGATAAAGGAGGCGGCAGTTTTGTATTTGTTTTTACCATACCATATGTTTTCCCCCTCAAAAAACAACGCCAGCTGGTCTAAGGTACAATAATGTTGCAATGCAACCGTATATGAATAAAAACACACTATTAAAGTAGGGTCCACCTCCTTATCTCAAAGCTGAAGCTCTTTCCGCGGAGATTCCAAGCAGCCGTACTACGGAGTACATATGTACATACATACTCTGTATGTATGCATATGTACGCAGTATGAACTGCGCCAGTTGCCCCTCTCTGGTCTCTTTTCTCACCCTGGCGGCCCCACCTTTGATAGAGGGAGGTTATGTCAGTTAAATCTGCTGGGGAACGGTAGTGTTTTTTAGTGGTTCCTATTGTACCAGTAAAGATTACTTGTATAAGTTGGTCAGAGCGTTATACTTTAGCTACGTGGTCAAGGCTATCGCGATAGCGATAAGGGAAGGAAGCTTGATGGATGCGATTGCCGGCCGGTCGAGATACAGCACAAAGCCGGAGCTGCAAGGTTGGGGGTTGTATTTATTTCTCTCAATTCCGGTCTTTTCGTTTGGCTTTTGTATCCTCCGTTCTCTTCCCCTTACCTGATTCTTGCTGCGCTCGTTTTCTTTTTACATCTCCTCGCTGCGCTCGTTCTCTCGGACAAGAATACATATATACAACAAACAAGCACATAAACCCCAAAATGGCCGACCCTACAGCAGACATCGTCTCCCTTCTCGAACACGACCACAAAGTCAAGGTCGCCGGCATCGACGCCGACGGCATTCTTCGCGGCAAACTCATGTCCAAGAAGAAATTCCTGTCCGTCCTGTCGTCGGGCTTTGGCTTCTGCTCCGTGATTTTCGGCTGGGACATGCACGACGCCACGTACCAGCAAGAACTGTCCATTAGCAATGCCGCCAACGGATACCGCGATATCGTGGCTGTCGTCGATGTCAAGAGCTTTAGACGCATTCCGTGGGAGGACAATGTGCCGCTCTTTCTCGTCAACTTCTATGACCCCGACACGATGAAGCCCGTGTGTGCGTGTCCGCGCAGTTTGTTGGCGGGCCTGACGGAGAAGATGGCGGCAGCGGGGTTCGGCGCCATGGCCGGAGGTAAGTTTTTTTGTTTTTGTTTTTGTCCTCGCTCCGCTCGCATTTGCTATATCCTCACGTGACTTGTTTTCACAACACAAAAGACCAAAGCTGACATATAGCAAAAAGCCGAATATGAATTCTACACCTTCAAAACTCCCGAATCCGATTCCTCGCCCGCAGACTTCCTCAAGACGAACCCGCCCTCAGCCCTCAAGTCTCTGACCCAAGGCATGTTTGGCTACAGCATGACCCGCCCCGTCCACAACAAAGACTACTACTACGACGTCTTTGAAACCTGCCGCAAATTCCGCTGCGATATTGAGGGCTGGCACACCGAGAGCGGCCCCGGCGTCTTCGAGGCTGCCCTCGAGTACGGCGAGATTGCCGAAATGGCCGACCGCGCCAACCTCTTCAAGTTTGCCCTCAAGGCCACGTCCACCAAGTACAACATTGTGCCGTGCTTCATGGCCAAGCCCATCCACGGCCTGCCGGGAAACAGCGGCCACGTGCACGTCTCTGTGATTGACAAGGCCAGCGGCAAGAACCTTTTCGCGCGCTCCGAGCCCGACCCGGACGCCGCGTACCCAGACCTGGCATGGCTAACGGACCTGGGCCGCCATTTCCTGGCCGGCATGCTGGAGGGTCTGCCGTACGTCATGCCCATGCTGGCGCCCACCATCAACTCGTACAAGCGCCTGGTGGAGAACTTTTGGGCGCCCGTGACGGTGTCGTGGGGCCTGGAGCACCGCGGCGCATCCATCCGCTTGATTGCGCCGCCCACGAGCAAGCCGGCCGCCACGCGTTTTGAGATTCGCACATGCGGAGCCGACGCCAACGCACACCTGGTCATGGCGGCCATTCTTGGCTGCGGCTGGCGAGGCGTCGAGAAGAAACTGGAGCTGCCGTGCGGCCCGCTGGCCAAGGGAGAAGCCGTGGGCAGTACGGCCGACAAGGGCGAGAGACTGGCAAAGAGCCTGCGCGAAGCCACCGAGCGGTTTGCCGGGCGGGACAGTGTGGCGCGTGAGGTTTTTGGCGATGCGTTTGTTGACCATTTTGCGGGGACGCGGATGCACGAGGTGCGGCAGTGGGAGGAGGCCGTGACGGACTGGGAAATGCGGCGGTACATTGAGACTGTTTGATTTGTGTTGTTCGTTCTTCTTTAGAGTCACCAGCGTTAATTCTCAACCTTCAACTCTTTTCTTAGCCTTGACTCCTCCTTAGCCCCCCGGCCGCCGGTTGAAAAAGTAGTGAATGCTTCCCGCGGCCTCACGCCCGACTATCTGTGTCAGTTGTTCCATGCTCATATTTGCCAGTTGTCTAACATCACGAGCCTGTTCCGTAATGAGTCCCAGATTCACCGGTGTGACTCCCGGAACAGCCATGACCATGTTCTGTAGCACACTTCCCAGCCCGCCATCGCCAACCTCCTTTTCACCCGACACAAGGCCCGCTTCAACGGCCGCGCGGGGTTCGGGCTCAGTTTCCTGTGTTTTCAAGCTCTGGAAGATTTCGGCAGTTTCGTAGGGCGATGACGACCATATGATGCGCAGCTTGGGAAAGGCGAGGGTGAGCAGGACGAGTTTCGTTTGCAAATCCGCTGACGGGCCGGATGCCGAGACGTCGGCGAAGCGCTCGAGCGTAAACGCCTCGGCGCGCGCAAACTCGATCAACAGCACGGGCACGGCGTAGTGCCGAAACATGCTCTCGCACTGCGTCCAAAGGCGGCCCGAGGCAAGCGATGCAATAAGGTCAGGAAGGGCCTTGCGCTCGACACAGATGCGCGGCGAGAGAATGTAGTCGCCGACAGTCAAATGACAGGGCACGACGGCGATGCCGAGGCCGTGCAGCAGCGGGGGAAGCGAGGAGCGGAATTCGCGAATGTCGACGACAACGCGCGGCGGGACAGCGGGGGCCAGGGAGGCGCCGCCGGCGATACGCGTGTTGATGCGGGTGAGAAAGGAGTCAGCCGGGGTAGCGGCAGATGTGCCCTCGGATTCGTCGGTGAGCGTCAGGGCCATGGATGCACGGTCACGGATGAGCTTGGAAAAAGCGTCCTTCTCGCGGCGCACGGCTGCAAGATAGCGCTCTTCTTCGACGCTGTCGGCGTAGTACAGCAGGTAGGAGCGCACGTCACGGTCAGCGTGCGAGGAGCGGTAGACTTCAATGCGACGGATAAAGGGGGCGTCGACATCGTACATGATAATGTATCGCGGCTTCACTTGTTCGAGCATGGCGTCGTCGGCGTCGCCATCGTAGGCGTGCGTGATGATGAGGGACAACGGAGGGAGCAGGCCGTAGTGCGTGGATATCGAGGAAAAGTCGTCAGTAGTAGCCCCATCGATGCGCGTGTCGACCTCGCGGAATTCCGCAGTAGAGGCCTGGTCGTCTGCCGACACCTTTCCCGCCAGATCGGTCAACTGCTGCGCCGTCTCCGTGTCAGCCGCTACAACGCCGGTTTCTGAGCGCACCGGCCGCGTAGAAGACGACGACGAGCCAACAACGCCGCCACCGCGGACGCGCCGTCGCTTGTTGGCAGTGGACGTGCTGGAAGAAGACGAGCGGCGCTGGCCGGTAGTCAAGTCCACAGCTTTGGCGAGGGCTTTTTGGGTGTCAGCATAGAGGGCGGCTTTCATACGCGAGGCTTCTTTTTTGCGGGCAAGATAGCGGCGAAGTTTACGGCGGAGCATGTAGGCAGCGGATTCTTCTTCTTGTTGTTGTTGCTGTTGTTCTTCTTCTTCCTCTTCCTGGAAATGCCGGGAAGAATAGTCGTGTGGACGAAGGTGCTTGGTTTGCAAAAAGTCTCGCAGCTGGCGACACGTCTCTGAGGCTTTGCACATGACCAGAATAGCTCCTGAAGAATCGTCTTTGGGCGGACCGGCAGCCTGCACTTCCTTGTCGATTTCATCCAAGACATCCGACAAGACAGCCCACTTTGGCAGCTCCTCCAGCACAGGGCGCAGCGAGTCAATGTCATTTCCGCTTCTCGTCAGGCTTTCAGCAGCATACACGCGTTTTCTGGCCGTTTCAAAAATGACGTGAGTGGCATCAAAATAGAACCAGGGCGACTCGCTGCTTTTCAGGGATCCCGGGGCAGGCGAGTGGGCTTCGTGCACGGCATCTAAGTGCTCAAGAAACGCTACGCAGTCGTATTCCAGCACGTAGCGCAGCAAATCACGCAACACAGAGAGGTCGGCGACTATGCGGCGTGTCTTGGCTGTGATGCGGTGCCAGTTGGGCTCAAGCTGACGACGAATCATGACATCAAACGACTCCATCATGACCGTCTTTGCATCCCAGTCTTCCAAGTCCAAGCCCAGACTGGAATTGGTCTTTCGAATCTCCTGAATACACAGCTCGACGCATTCTTTGATGGCGTTTTGAATGTGCATCATGGCGGGTGTCAGCGGCACTTCCAGCTCAATGACTTCGGCCCGGCGCTTTCCCTCCAGACTAGCTGCCACGGAAACCTGGAAGCGCGGCCAGAGAGACACGGAGCGGAGGAACAACGAGCCGAGCATCTTGGACAGCTGCGAGAAGCCGCGGGTAAACGACTCGGGGTTGTCAGAAAAAGCCTTGAGAAAGCCGGTGCGGTTCTTTTCGCGGTACACGCGCAGGATAAAAGCCTCGTTGCTGGTGGGGGTGAAGCGGTCGGCATGGATGGCCACGATGCCGGTAATGGCATCCGCGCGAATGATTCCCGAGAGCATGTCGCCAATGAGAATGCGTGGAGTCACAGCAAAGATTCCGCCACGCTGGTACGTTTCGGAGCGGGCCATGGGGGCGTCCTTGGCGTCAAACGTCGTCAAGCCACGGGCGCGAGAGGCAGCCAAAGAGCCGCTGGTGATTTTCTGCTCGACCAGAGAGCGGCCAATAACGGCAGTCTCGCGATCGTTGGCGCCCATTAGCAGAATGAGATTGTTCCCAGCGGCATCGTAAGAGTGAAGGAGGTTTGTGACGAGCCGGAGAAGGCCGAGGCCGCGGGCCATGACGACTAGGGCATCTTGAGCGCGAACTGCCTGGAAGATTTCTTGTTGAAATTTCTATTGGGGATGGGGGTTAGTCGGAGCTTTAAGGGTTAATGAGAGAAACGGAGATACATACCAAAGGAAGAGAGAGCTTGACGGGCGGCAATAAGCCCGGAGTTGGAGTCTGGGCCGGAGCTGCGGAGGAGGCCATGTTACGGCATCCTTTTATGAGTTTGGATTGAATGAAGCCGAGGCTGAGGCTAAGGCTGAGGCTGAAGGCTGAGGTTAAGAATTGAGACGAAAATTAAATGAAAATTTTGCTCTGATTTGGCTGCCTAGAGCTCCTGCCCTTGATTTCGAGGTCAAATGCCAAACGGCAACTACATACGTCATTAGGTGTGACAGCCTCGCTGACTAATCTGCAAGGCTGTTATCGCCCGTCCAGCATCCGTTATCAAAAACGGGTGATGTGATCTGATTGTTGCATCCAAGCGATGGACTTTTCCACGGAAATTATGACTGTCCTCAAGATAACCCTTTCAATGGGGAATGGGGATCTGATCTGCCTGTTTGATTCCTATAGGAGTTTTGCAAAGTCATAGAATACACAAACCGGATGTAGACTGGGCCGGTTCCTTATTTCAATTATCTTGTCTTTATCGACAATACATTACATAACTACATAGTATGTATGTACATACATGTATGTATGTACTACGTACGCAGTATGTGCATACGTATTATCTTATCTATGCTACAGAAGTGACTGCCCCGCCGAGACCCGCTGCGATTACCGCTGAAGATGGCGGGGAATCTTTGGTAGATTGGACATGTAACTTGTTTATATAGTTGATAGTTGATAGTTGGCATCTTTTCCCTCTATTTCCCTTCATCTCCTTTATTTTTCTCTGCATCTCGCTTCTCTATCCAACTGGATTTTACTCGTTTTCGTGTCTTGTCTTTATATCCCACAAAATGCCTGGACGTCTTGCTGGAAAAAACGCCGTCATCACGGGCGCTGCTGGGTGAGTGCATACAAACCCTGTGGCTAACTCTAAGTCTGCTAACACACAATCGCGAACAACAGTGGCATTGGTCTGGAGACTAGCATTCTCTTTGCACAGGAGGGCGCCAACATTCTAATGGCTGATATTTCGGCGCCGGCGCTGGAAAAGGCCAAGGCCAAGGTTCTGGAGCTTGTTCCTGGAGCCGGCAAGGTTGAGACTCAAGTAATTCCTCCTCCCTCTGAGCCCCGTTGCTCTCTCTCCTCAGCCCCTATGTCCTTGCTCTCTCCCCTCAAAAACTCTACTAACCATCTCACCTAGACCTGCGACGTCTCAAAAGAACCCCAGGTCCAGGCCCTCTGCGAAGCTCTCGACGCCTGGGGCGGCCTCGACATCATCTTCAACAACGCCGGAATCATGCACGCTCAGGACGACGACGCCGTCAACACCCCCGAAGCCATCTGGGACCTGACGCAAAACATCAACGTCAAGGGCGTGTGGTACGGCAGCAAGCATGCCGTGCTCGCTTTCCGCCGCAACAAAAAGACCAAGGCCTCGGTCATCAACACAGCCTCGGTCGTTGCTCTGGTCGGCGCTGCCACGCCGCAGCTGGCCTACACCACATCCAAGGGCGCCGTCTTGGCCATGACGCGTGAGCTGGCCATTGTGCACGCCCGCGAGGGCTTCCGCTTCAACTCGCTGTGCCCGGCTCCGCTCAACACGCCGCTACTGCAGGACTGGCTGGGCGATGACCAGGCCAAGCGTCTGCGCCGCACTGTGCACTTCCCGACTGGCCGTTTCGGCGAGGCCATTGAGCAGGCCAAGGCTGTCTTGTTCTTGGCCAGTGACGAGGCGTCGTTTGTGAATGGACACGACATGGTTGTCGACGGCGGCATGACCAAGGCGTATGTGACTCCGGAGGGGCCGAGTGCACCTGCTCCGACCAACAATGCCCTGAAGACCTCTCTGTGATTTCTGTTTCTGTTTCTGTTTCTTCGCCACTGTGTTTGTTCGGGTTTCGGGGGGAGGGGAGGACGAGGTTCTGTGTGGTCAATTAGCCAGTTGTGTATATATGTTGTATAATAGAATATATTCCCAAAACGGCACAAGAAATGAGAGTAGCAAAACCGAGGTAAAGCGGATTCATTTGTTGTTATTTCCGTATGCGTCTTGCGTTTTTTTTGGAGTAAGTCAAGTCTCCAAATTCCCATGTGTGGCTCGGTTCGGCACGTAATACATAATATGTACGCAGTACCGTATGACGGCCCAAGAATGGCTTGGTGTTACTCCATTTTCTGTGCTTTTAATATGCTTATCGTGCCGTCTTTTTTTTCGTTTTTTTTTCCCTTTTCTCCGCAATCCAGTCGTCTCTGTCCCTCAACCAGAAATCTAGCGCAGTGAGGCAAACAGAAAAATAAAATGCAAGTTGGAAAAATCCCGGCGTTGGCCTCCGCCAAAAAGACCCACCTCTTGCTCCGGCCCCTCTTTTCTCGGCTCTCCTCCCGGCCTTTCTCCACTTCCTCCGACACCCCCCTCAAAACCGCCCTCCGCGATGCCATCCCGCACAAACTCGACCTCCTCAAGCGCCTCAAGTCCCACTCTGACGTGTCCATCGGCTCCCTGCCCGTGTCATCGGTGATTGGCGGCATGCGCGGCCTGACTGCCCTCGTCTGGGAAGGCTCCAAGCTCGACGCCGATACGGGCATCCGCTTCCACGGCCGCACCATTGCTGAGTGCCAGGAGTCCCTGCCCAAGGGTCGCAGCGGCCAGCAGATGCTCCCGGAAGCCATGTTCTGGTATCTGCTGACGGGGGCGGTACCGAGCACGGCGCAGACGCGCGCCTTCAGTCGCGAACTGGCGGAGAAAGCGGCGGTGCCTGAGTATGCGCAGCGCATGGTGGCCGGGCTGCCGCGCGACGTGCATCCGATGACGGCGTTTAGCATGGCGGTGGCGGCGCTAAGCCACGACTCGGTGTTTGCGCGCAGGTATGCCGAGGGCCTGGATAAGCGGGAGTACTGGGAGTATGTGCTGGACGATGTGGTGTCGCTGGTG
This sequence comes from Thielaviopsis punctulata, assembly GCA_036034705.1. Classification (NCBI taxonomy): domain Eukaryota; kingdom Fungi; phylum Ascomycota; class Sordariomycetes; order Microascales; family Ceratocystidaceae; genus Thielaviopsis; species Thielaviopsis punctulata. The sequence goes on along the minus strand of CM069900.1, from coordinate 2,973,346 downwards.
GCCAAGCTGCCGACACTGGCAGCCATGATTTACGCGCATGCATACGGCGAGGGCGTGGAGGCGGTGCCGGCGGTGGACATGCAGGGCGACTGGGGATATAACTTTGCGCGCATGCTGGGGCGCGGATCGAGCGTGAAGGAAGACGAGGGGTTTCAGGATTTGGTGAGGTTGTATTTGGCGTTGCATGGAGATCATGAGGGCGGTAATGTTTCTGCGCATGCGACGCATTTGGTGGGGAGTGCGCTGAGTGATCCGTTTCTGAGTTACAGTGCGGGATTGGCGGGACTAGCAGGTCCTCTACACGGGTAAGATTTGGTTTGGATCCTCGCTGCGCTTGAGGTAGAAGCTGTTTTTCTTTTGGGGGCGGGAGGGTTTGCTTTCTCGCTTCGCGTGCGCCGTACAACTATCGCGCTTTTCACTGTACTAACACTTTTCCTAGACTGGCCGCCCAGGAAGTTCTCCGCTGGATGCTCCAAATGCAAGCCTCCATTCCCTCGTCCTACTCGGACGCCGACATTACTGCCTACCTTTGGGCCACGCTCAGGTCGGGCCGCGTGATCCCAGGCTTTGGCCACGCCGTGCTCCGGCAGCCCGACCCGCGCTTTTCGGCGCTCATGGCCTTTGCCGCGTCGCAGCCGTCAATTGCCGCCGACCCGCTGTTCCGCCTTGTAGCTGACAACGCGCGACTTGCGCCAGCGGTGCTCCGCGAGCACGGCAAGACCAAGAATCCGTTTCCGAATGTCGACTCGAGCTCGGGCGTGCTGTTCCACCATTACGGGTTCAAGGAGACGCTGTATTATACCGCCACGTTTGGGGTCAGTCGCGGGTTGGGCCCGTTGGCGCAGCTGGTGTGGGATCGCATTTTGGGGCTGCCGATTGAGCGGCCCAAGAGCATTACGCTTCAGGGGTTGTTGGATGTGGTTGAGAGCAGGCAGAAGTGATTAATTAATTGAGAGAAGGCAAGGCTGATGCTGCCAAATCAAGTTGGTGATAGCCGACCATGTTGAGAAGCGGTTCAATCCAAAGGGTACTCTCGAAGAAAGACTGGAATCAGGTACGTACTATGTATGTTCATAGTACGTGCATATATAGTACTGCTAAGCAAATAACCACAACATCAATTGACGAACAATCTAGGTAAAACAATCTAGTAGTAAAAAACAACCTCGCAAAATAAACTCCAAACCCTGAATCTAAAACCGCCCGCCATCTAGCGTACTGTGCGGCTCCGTTGGCGCCCGCGTCTGCAGCTGGATCGGACTCTCGCCACCCACACGCTCATACCCATCGCCTCCAAACGTGCCGCGCGTCGGCGTCCCCGGTGCATCATCTCCCGCCACCGGCGCGGCATCCATGGGTGTCCGGCTGTCATCCTGGTACAGCGGGCTGCCTGCCGCGCGGTCTGTAAAGGGATTGCTGCTGGCGGTCACGGGGTGGTACTCTGTGTCCTGGGCGGCCAGCCGATTGTACTCTGCGCCAGTGGCGGCGGAAAAGGCGTCTGGGTTGACACCGCGGGCGGCCATGTCAGAGTCTTCTCTGCGGGCCTCCTCTGCAATCTTTTCGGCGGCGGCGGCCTCGGCGGCGCCGCGCTGGCGCTGGCGCACAATGTAAAAGGCCAGAGCGCCAACGGCACCGAGGGCGGCGGCGCCAGCACCAACCGCAATGCCGGTCTTGACGGTAGGCGAGAGGTCGCTGGTAGAATTATCAGAGACGTTATTGATTGCGTCGACGGCGTCGCTGGTGCCGTTGATGATGGAGATGCTGTCGGCCATGCCCGAGTGGCCGTTCCACTTGTACTCTTTGCTACCGGTAGAGTAGTCGGTGATGGACACACTCTTGACGTACATGGAGTAGGGGCCCTTGGAGTAGTCAGTGGTGCCGCCGGCCCACTCGCGCGTGCCCTCGGGCAGACGCGGGTCGCCACCGGCCCAGATGCCAATGTTGAACTGCATAGGAGTCTGGGGGAAGGTGTACGAGTTGTTGGCGTCTTTGGGGAGCACGGTGCGGATGAGCTGGCCATCGAGATACCAGCTGAGGTAGTCAGCAGTCCAGTCGACGGTGTAGTTGTGGAAGTCATCCTGCAGCGACGTGGTGGAGTTGTGGTAGCCACCGTTGTTGAAGTCCTCGATGCCCTTGCCAAAGTAGTTTGTGGCGGCAGTGAAGGGCTCGGTGCCCTTGAACTCGTAGTCGACCTCGTCGAGATCGGCCGAGAGCCACATCATGGAGCTGATGATGCCGGTGCCGTTGGCGCAGCGCATAATCATTTCAGTGCGGCCCCAGAAAAAGTAAAAGTTGCTCTGCAGGGTGGGCGAGTCGCCCATTTTGGCCACGGTAAAAGTGGCGCCAAGCTCGGGGTCGTAGGTGACGCCGCGGACCTTTTGGATCCACAGCGACGAGTCGGGCTCCGAGGTGAAGTTCCATGAGTGCGTGGTGCCGAGAGCGGGATCGTTGGGACAGGTCGCGTTGAGCGGGTTGCACTTGGTCGTGACTTGAGCGACGACAGCCAGTGGAGCAGAGAAGAGGGCTGCCAGCAGGCAACTCGGGCGGAGTTTCATGGCGGCGGCGAGTTGAGGGTGAGAGAGAGAGAGAGAGAGCTGATGGAGGGGGAGAGGAGGAAGAGGAGGAAGAGGGAAGAAGGGAAAGATGAAGAAGAAGAGGAGAAAAAGTAGCGAAAGGCGAGATGAAGAGGAAGCCAAGGTTTGGTAGTACGTAAAAGTACATACCAGTACATACAGATCAAGCAAGCCAGTGAGGTTTAGCATGTAAGTAGGAGTAGGAGGATAGCTTGTTTCAAGGCCTCCCCTCCCCTTGTGTGCACTGGTACAAGCATGTATGTATGTAATAATATGACATAGACCTCGTTGCGCTCGTTTAGGTCTTCATATTGATGAAAATGAAGGTAAAGCATCCATCCCTCTCTTGTGCCCCCTATTCATTTTGATTGCCTGGTTGTGATGTATACATACATACATACATACATACATACTGTACAAGTATGTACTGGTATACCAGTAATAGAATAGAATGATGAACAAAAGAGCAGCCCTCTCTTCCTCTCATGGCCACCTCGAATCCTTGGCTTCTTGGCTTCACCTTTTGGGATTTCATTTTCTCATGCAAATGACGACCTGCATGTCTCTGGGCTGCTTAGTACAAGCAAGCCATGTCTGTTTTAATTGCTGCTATTAGTAGTACCAGTCAATAGAAACTCCTTTTTTTTTCTCCCAGATGTACGCAGTATGTATGTACCAGTACATACGTATGTACTCTGTACTGTATGTATGTATGTATGTATGTATGTATGCATGTATACTACGTACATATGTATGTATGCAACCATCTGTCAAGACGTATTCGTCGCTTTCTTCTTTTCTCTCTGAAACTTTATTTGCGTCTGACAGACCTTCTTTTCTCATTTGACAGACTCAAAAGTGTTGGTATATCGCTGTACGGGCCAGTCAAGTTCAGTTCTCGGATGGGCCACCCTCTTCAAATCAGGCACTTTTACCGGCTGAACATGCAGCCGGAACAAGGACTACAGAGACAAAGATACATATGTACATACATACCAGTATGTACATATATAATAATCAAGAACCAATCGCTTGGCGTCATGTCCGATCTTGGCCCTAATAAAATCAAAAATCCTTGTCTGCAAAAAAAGGAACAAAAAGGAGAAAAATGAGAAACAAAAGGAGTTTGGCGTTTTGGTCTTCTGCTACAACTCAAAACTTAATCTCCGCCGCTCGCTCCTTTGAGAAAGATTTTACCGGTAGTCACGTGACGATGGTATTCTGCCTCTATCACGTGACGATTACACCAGCAACTCTTAGCCTGAGGCTCAAAGGATTTGGCCCTAGTCGGCTAGCAACTCAGGACCCCTGCAGGTTATGTATGTATGTATAAACTGATTTCATCCTAATTGGATTTGCCCTGTGCTCATCTCGTTGTTAGTGAACGAACGCATCGGTATGGTAAGTTCTGGCTCGCTCTGCCGATATTTCCAGATATGTACATAGTACGTCATCTATGTATTTACTTGTACGTACCATACATACATACATACATACATACGTATGCCTACCATTGTCCCATGTCTGAGAATTCTACGGCTCTTTGCTACTTATTGATGGTATTCCATCATTTTAACGCCTCCCTGATGCTGTTGCATTTGCTTATGGCAATACACACATATGTATGTATACATACGTATATGTATGTGGAGGCTTGAAACTTCATCTTAAGGTCCTCGTATGTATGCAATGCAGAGTCTTGCCCAAGGGACCCGAGAACTCTACTATTAGACTTCTAAAATCAGCAAAATCTCTTGACACAGGTAAATTCTATCTTGTCTAACAAAGAAAATCCTCATTGGGCATCTCAGCACCTCAAGAGCGAGCTCCAATTACGTTTCCACTCTGTCCATTTGAAAGAAGTACACGACTGCGCCCTTGACATCACAGAGACTCTTGTATCTGACGTATCTCGCAACCTAATAAACATCTTGTATAGAGCGAGCAACAAGTTTTTTTTCAATCAGTTAGGCTTCTCCATTCCTCATAGTGCCCTTTGTTCTGCAAGTACAGAGTCAAGGTTGTCTGTTTCAAGGGAGCACGTCTGCATCTGTTACGTTAGCATTTAGGATGAATGCGTTTGTATATGAGGTAAGAATCTCCAACGCGTCATGTGCACCACTGCCACCACGCGTTGAAGTACTCGATGACCTTCTTACTACATATGATTAATTGAGTATTTATTATCCTGTCTCTCACTACATATGTATATACATAGATACCGGTGTGTGATACTTGTATGAGGGGAGGGACACAGTGATAGCAAGCTCTATAGCTGTGTTTTCAATTGATTGATTGATTGAGTCTTTATTATCCTGTTTACGCGTAGCTTTATGCTACATACGACGGCTTTTCTTGACTAAAATATGTACAGGAGCCCATCAACAGCAAAACCATGCATGCTTCTCTACCCAAAAAAGTGAAATGACACCATAACGTTCCCAGCGCGAGGCTGTCCTTCCCTGAAGTAGAAATAAGAGTGGCCTTTCAACAAGGCTCGTAGCACCCATCCCGCAAACAAAACGACGAACACGAAACAAACAGAAACAAAAACAAGGGGGGCAACACAGAGAGAAGACGAGAGAGATCACGAGGACCCGGACTCGTCAGTGGCTTGCGCATCATGGTTAGGAGCTTTGCGGCGGTGCATGAGCAACCGCGGAGGGGACTTGGCAACTTTCTTCGCCAGAAAGTTCATACCCTTCTTCGTCACCACGAGCTTCTGGAAGAGGCTCGGGTGGATTCGCTGGGGGTTATGTCGGCAGACCCAGATGTGCTCCGGGGAGGTATCTGAGCTGCAGAGGGGGCAGGTGAGGACCGCGTCTTCGTGGCCAAAGCGAGTGTGGTAGGCTGCGAAGTCACCATGTCCGGAGAGAGCAGTAAGTACTGCTCTCGCATGGTTCCTAGGCACATCCTCCAAGAGACTCTTCCAAGCCTTCTTGGGCGGCTCGATTTGGCGTCCGAGGTGCGACCTCATGAGATTCTTCTCCCGCCACCAGGCACGGAACTTGGTTGTCAGATC
>CM069900.1:2914672-2951578 GCA_036034705.1 Thielaviopsis punctulata | reverse complement strand
AAAAAACACACAGCACTACGAACTCATCCCACAGCCCGCGCTCGCCGCCGCCGAAGCCTCTCTGCGCCACGAAATCGGCCCGTCCATCAACACTCTGCTGACGCGCGCGGAGCAGCAGGTGGAGCGGACGGCGCGGCGCATCGAGACGCTCAAAGCGCGCGCGGAGCTGCAGCAGGGCCGACTGAGCGGGCGCGACGCGGCGCAGCGCGAACAGGAGCGCGAAGACAAGAGGCGGCGGCGCGGGAAGAGGCTGGAGGGCGAGGCGCGGCTGCGGGCGCGCGTGGTGCGGCAGAAAAAGGAGGGGCTCAAGTATAGCGTGGAGAGACTGGAGCTGGAGGTGTTGCAGAAGCAGAGGGAACTGAGGAAGAGGCTGGAACAGTGATTGGGAGAGATGGAGAGAGAGCATTGGACTAATTCGCGACCGTCACTGTCGATCAAACACTGCAACTTCGTCACATGCGCTCATGTAGTTTACGCTCAGTCACTATTGATACCAGGCAAAAAGAGAGCCAATACACGTATGTATGTGGATGTATGTATATAAACAACTCAAAACAAGGGACAAAACTAAACAGCTGAAAATAAAAACCAGAGACATATGGCATAAACCAACAGTTATAAACCTTACAATATTTCACTCCGTAGTACACAGGAAACAAACTGATACAAAAAAGATAGGAGAAAAGGGCAGATAAACGAGTGGAAGAAGAGAAGAAGAGGGAATGCATCTGTAGAACAATACACGACACTGGCAAAAAAAGGGAACAAAAAACAAACAACAAATAGCAAAGAATTGGTCGTAATCTAAACATCAAAAGCCCGCTCTTTCGTCCTCCAAGCCGTTCATGAGAGGCTCTTTGTTTTTCATCTATACAGACAAAAGCCAACGAAAAAAAAACAAGCGAGAAAACACAGAGGCAAGGAAGAGACAAGTAAAAAGAGGCAAGGTGGAAGTCGTCGGAATGGGAACACGACTGTCATATAAAAAAAAGGAGGAGGAACAAAAACAAGATATAAAAAGGGGAGGGGGTGCAGCAGCCGGACTTGTATGACATTTCGGTGCCGGTGTTTCACTCGAGCACTTTAAGGTCATTTCATTTGTTCGGGTTATTTGCTGTTCCTTTTATTTTTTTTCATCCGAGTGTCGATCAAGAGGGGCAGAGTCAAAGGTGGTGGTAGTGTCATTGGTGTGAGAGTGTAAGTGTAGGAAAGCAAGAGGTAAAAAGTCTCCGAAGTATAGAGTTGGCTAGTTGCAGACAAAGCAAGGAGAAAAGAAACACAAAGAGGTAATCAAAAGCGAGACAAGCAGACGGCTGACTGGAAGAGTAGAGACGACAAGCAAAAGAAGAAGAAGAAAAAAAAAGAAGAAAAGAAGAAGAAGAAAAATTAAAAAAAAATAAAACACGCTTATAACAAAATGAGATAGTTGCTCGGCGCAATGCCCGTCTCGCCCGTTTCTTTCCGTGCTTGCCACCAGCGGCCACTGACATCGCTGATCTCAAGAACTTCGTGCTTGGAAAAGGAGATTTCGTTGGCATCGTCCGGGTTGGCCTCGTAGCTGTAAATAGCCTTTGCGCGGTACGGGTACTCGGTGGGCGGCACAACCTCGGCATCTGCAGCAGCCATGCCGGCGGCCTTGTTGGCCATGGGGCTCATGCCGCCAAAGCCAGCGACAGACGCGCGCCCGCCAGCCGACAGACCGGGCAGCGGCGATGAGGTTTCAAAGCCGTTGAGCTGGGCTGACGTGGTGTACATTTGCGGCGGCTGCACCGAGGTCGAAGTCTCGGGACGGCCAGTGTTGCCGTAGGTGGCCATGTTTTGTTGGCGGTTGAGAGTTGACTCCTTGGCCAGGGCAAAGGAGTCGATGTAGGCGCGGGCGACGGCGGAAGGAGCGGAGCCAAAGTAGAAGATCCAGACAATCTAGCAGCGGGGTTAGCTGGCGGGAGACGTGCGATAGAGGGGAGGAGACACCAAAGAAAGGATGTGTGAAAAGACGGGACATATAAAACAGGAAAAAACAACAGAAAAAAAAATACCTGAACAATACACAAAAGAATAAAGCCGGCAGCGGCAGCCTGGAACGGCCCGCGGTTAGAGTAAATCAGGTTGTCGACCGAAGACGAGCCCAGAATCAGGCCGGCGGACAGGTAGCCAACCAAGGCGACATGATAGGTCTGAATGGAATCCGAGGCAATGACAACAAAGACGCCGCAAATGACAAAGAATAGGTAGACGGTCGACCACCAGGCAAAGGGAGGAAAGGCGCGGTTGGTGGTTTGGATCTGGCTGATGATGCTAGCGATAAAGACGATGGACCAAGCGAGCTGCACGAGAAGGTGTTAGACGAGGTGTTAGACGAGGTGTTGACGTAGGAGTGCATTGCATGATGGGATGCATGTTAGAGGTGTCAGACGGCCGAGCAAAAGGCGTGAAGCAGAAGACATCAAGCAGAAAAAGACGTGAAGCCGAAGAAAAGAGAAGAGAAAAAAAAAATAACATACCATGGAAATCGATAGAGTGGCCAGTGCAAAAGGATCGCCAATGACATTGCCAACATTGATGCGGCCACGGCGGCCGTACTGGACGCGAGTGCCCTCCATTTTCTGCAGAGACGGCGAGTTGGACTGGTAGTAGGCTTGCATGAAGCAGGACGGGGACAAGCAAGGCTATGCGCTCGACGCAAGGGAACGCACGGCAGCGGGACAGGACAGGACAGGACAGGATAGGACAAGACAGGACAGAACAGGAAGTGACCGAGGCGATTAGATTAGATCAGATTAGATAGGGTGGTATGGTGGTTGGGACGGGACGGGACGGGGCGGGACGGAACGGGTCGAGCCGAATCGAGTCAACGGCGCGGCTTGGGCGGGATCGAGGGTTTATGGTATACGTATAGGATCGAGTGGCGATGTCGAGTTTGGCAAAGCGCCGAGCCAGGTTGGACGGACCAATCGAGAATCAAAGTGGCAAGCAGGCAAGCAAGTGTTGAGAGTGGTAAACAAACAGGCTGGCGTCGAAGAAGCCAGAGCCAAGCGGAATCGGGGTTGCAGGCTTCCGCGGAGCGGATTGTGTGGAATTTTTATTAAGGGAGGAGAGCGAACAAATGAATCGGGATGGAATCGAGATGCGACGCGGGTTGAACCAGGCGGGGAGGACGAATTACGGGCGACGAGAAATGGGGCAAGAAGAAGAGAAGAAGAGAAGAAGAAGAAAGAGAAGAAGAAAAGAAGAAGAGATAAAGAGAATAAACGAGAGAAGAGAATCAAATGGTGTTTTCTCTCTTGGAGAAGGCCGGAAGAAAGAAGAGGACAAAGGAAGAAGAAGAAGAAGAACGAACGAACGAACGAAAGAGTGAATGAATGAACGAACGAGGCCGAGTCGGGATAAAGTGAAACCAAAAGAAAGGAAATAAAGAACAAAAGAATAAAATAAAATACGAAATAAAGAAAAAGAATACAAGGCAAAAATAGAATTTTTCGCTGGCTGAAGAAAAAGCAAATTGCGCTTCTGAATTCAAAATTGGGCTTTTAATGCGTTTCAAGGACACAATCTAGACTTGGATGTATTATGTATTATGTATGTATGTATGTATGTATGTATGTACTATATGCATATATATAGCCGCCGAAGCCAAGACTGCATTTGTGAATATGGTGTGTATAGAAATACATACTGGTACATACATACATACAGCAGTTGCGAATCAAAGGATTTGGGCCACTTGAATCTTGGTACATACGTATACATGCATATGATATGGTACAAGCCACTGGTGATTTTACTTACAAGTACACGCGTATGAACAAAGCTGAACATATTATACTACATATGTAAATGCATGTATGTACTAGACTAGTACCACAAATGCAGGGCGAATTACTTATATGCAGGTCCAGGTAAACGAGAAGAAGATAGAACAGGAATGATATGCACAAACTACTACTGCATTCAGAGAAAGGGTCTGACCTGACCTTGACTAGAACAGGGTAACGACGCAATTTGCAGCTGCATGCTGCCCAGGGAAGATACGGGCGATGCCGTTTAGTGTAGGTTCAGTTGTACCTACATAACATACATACACTACAAGCTACTTGAAGTACAGTACCATACCAGTACATATGTATGTACATACATACGTACATATATGTATCACACATGGCTTTGTGCGTAGTATATTGTCCCTTTTTCTTAATCTGCCACCCCCTGTTGCTTTGTGTGCTCAGCCTTTGTTATTGGTTTTTGTTCTAGCACGCTATTCTATTCTAGCCCTTTTAGTTAGTTTTTATTTTATGTTTCTCAGGGGTCTCTTATAAACCCTAAAGTAGAAGAGACGCAGGTCACGTGATCCTCAAAAGGGTTATTGACCTTTGAAAACGATCATGTATATGTATGTACATACATATTCGACTCTTTTTTTTTCATGCTCAAAAATCACCGCACTTCTCCAGTCGACTGACTATTCTTTCTTTCAACCCAAACAATCCAATGTCGTGATTGCCGATATGGACGACAAACAACCCAGTGCTAGAGCCCCCTTTCGGCTTGTTGATCGAGAAGCCATTGAGCGACTCGTTGAATAACGCGCTGAACGCGCCGAGAGACGGAATCACGAGACCCCCGAACAACGCGCCAAACAACCCACCAACGAAGACAACCAAGCTATATATCATCCAACAGAGCCCTGCTGCCAACGATACCATTTGGAACTGGATGTCTTCCACAATATTGATACAACTTGGTACGATCTTGATCTTTACAAAGTGCTTTTCGAGAGGCACCCTCAACATCAAACAGCAAGGAAACACAACAAAAATTTGCTGCCCTCTCTCATCTCTGTCACCAGACTGAAGGCCGGTGGACAAACTGGCCCACAGCTCTGTCAAAAGCATCTGTTGTACCATGGCCCAAAACCATGGCTCTTAATATTGCTCAATGTTGCGGTGAGGATCGTGAGCTTATACACTACAGCGGCATTGTTTCCCGGAGGCACAACCTACCGGAAGGCGCACTTAGAGAGTCAAAAACATTTTTTATCAAGGATGAAATCTGCCCAACACACGACATCTCTCAGCAAAAAGAGGCACTTTTGTAAGGTTGATTTATGCAGCTGAACAGTCCGGTACTAAACGACCTTGCCCTATCGACAGAGTTTACCGGCGTGTGATTTTGGGTTGTTATGTACATAACTGAAAATTATGAGAGCAGAGAGAGATGGGAATTCGGAACTAAACATCATGTAATCCACTATGTATATACATACAGCTGTATGTATGTATGGTATAAGTATGTACATATGTATTTGTACTTGTATAAAGTACTTGTGCTGATCACGTGCCAAGCCCGAGACACAGGCTCCTGCCAAATCAAGTTTCAGCAAACAAAGCCGCTGCTTTCCTTTTTTTTAGTACTTGTACATTGTACCATACAATACACATACATACATATGTACATACATACATACCTCCGTACTACATACATACATATGTACATACGCAGTATTCTTTTCCCCTAATACACCATCAAATCTACACATCCTGATCAATATCTCTTATCGCGTCTTTTCCTTGCCTGGTTGATACTTGTAGATTCATACATACAAAAGCCCCTTCAACAAACGGTGACGTCAATCAGCTTAATCCTGCAGCATTTTTATTCGGTATCTTTATTTTTCTTTTTTCCTTCCTTGTTATCCTATGATACAACGCTTGTTCCTTTGATCGCGACGCTCTTTAATCTCTGCACAGCCTTTGCTATTGTTTAGCTGCAGAGTTTGCGACTGACCGACCTACCAACCAACCAACCGACTGACACGACCCTAACGACTCGACCCCGACTCGATCCCCAGCCGGCGACGACCGTCCGACCGCCGCCTATACATACATACACCTGCGAGTCTCGATGACTAACTATCAGACTATTGCAAGACCCGCAGAGGACGGCTCTGACAACATGGCAAGGTGTGTGTTTCTTTCCTTTACTTGTGCTCCACGAGCTCAAAAACACAAACACGTTCTGACCTTGAGTAGATCCCGCAGGCGCAACGCAAAAGACGGCGGTGGCGGCGAGGCCACCATCAAATCCTCCATCATCAACCTGCTGAACACCAGTGAGTTCTGAACCTTCCGCCCCTCCCTTCCAAACCCACTCGCCCACCGAAACCCACATGCTGACACCCGCTGCTATCTACTATCTAGTCGTCGGCGCTGGAACCCTCGCCATGCCCGCTGCCATGTCGCACATGGGAATCATGCTCGGCGTTTTTGTCATTGTATGGTCTGGATTCATGTCAGCCTTTGGCCTCTATCTACAGTCGCGTTGTGCCCGCTACTTGGACCGTGGAAAGTCGTCGTTCTTTGCTCTGTCGCAACTGACTTATCCCAATGCTGCCATTGTGTTTGATGCTGCCATTGCCATCAAGTGCTTTGGCGTCGGTGTTTCGTACATTATCATCATTGGTGACTTGATGCCTGGTGTGATTCTTGGCTTCAACTCGGATTTGCAGTCGGTCGACTACCTGATGGACCGCAAGTTCTGGATCACCGTTTTTATGCTGGCCATTATTCCCCTAAGCTTTCTGAAGCGCCTGGACTCGCTCAAGTACACCAGCGTGATAGCCCTGCTGTCCATTGGCTATCTCGTGATCTTGGTAGTCTACCACTTTTCTGCCGATACTCTGGCACCTGCAGGCGACATTCGCGTTGTGGGCTGGGAGAGCCCTGTGGCCATGCTGAGTGCACTGCCCGTGGTTGTCTTTGCCTACACGTGCCACCAAAACATGTTTTCCATTCTCAATGAGCTGCACGACAACTCGCCCAGCACGGTCGGCACTGTCATCGGCTCCAGCATCGGCTCGGCCGCCAGCATTTACATTCTTGTGGCCATTACGGGCTACATGACCTTTGGCAACTCGGTAGTGGGCAACATTATTTCCATGTACACGCCCAACATTGCCTCCACCATTGGCAAGGCCGCCATTGTGGTGCTGGTGACCTTTTCTATCCCGCTGCAGATGCACCCGTGCCGCGCGTCCATTGACGCCGTGCTCAAGTGGCGCCCCAACTCGGCAAACTCGCGCAGCCAAGCCCGGCCTGGCGGCGCCCTGGCTGCTGCCGGGTCGCGTCCGCTGCTTAATCCCGCGGCTGTGCCGGCGCCGGCCAGCGACCACCCCGAGACGGCCATGTCGGAGATTCGCTTTGCGCTGATCACGACGACCTTGCTGGTTATGAGCTACATTACGGCCATCAAGGTGAGCAGTCTGGACCGGGTGCTGGCGTACGTGGGAAGCACGGGCTCCACCAGTATCAGCTTTATCCTGCCCGGCCTGTTTTACTACAAGATTAGCGACCCGGATAGCATCCACCACCAGCGTCTGGCCAAGGAGGACGACGACATGGATGGCCATTTCGAGGACGAAGATGACGAAGACGACGACTATGGCTACGGAGATGTGGAGGGGGCGGGAGTTGGACAGCGGCTCGCGATGTGGCGGCGGCGGTTCCGCATCGACTTGGACCACGTGGATGCAGGCGTGTTGCGCAAGATGGCACTGGGGTTTACGTGTTACGGGGTTCTTGTCATGGTGGTGAGCTTGTCGATGAATATCTTTATGGGGATCGGCGGGCATTAGTTAGTTAGACTATAGAGTATGTGTTGTTGGTTTTTTTTTTTTCTCGCCATGTCTTCTTTTCAAGTAACAAAGTATATATATATATGTGTGTGTATATGCATAAAAGAAGGTGTTGTACAGAAACAAAAAAATATAAGTAAAAATACAAGGATACAAAAAAACAGGTGGTGATATAACTCTTCCGTCGCTTTGGTGGGTGGGCAGAACCGGGTTGTGGAGGAGGTCTCCAGAGCCCTACAGCCAGGCCAGGCCATTCCCAAGCCAATTCAAGCCTGGGCGTCGTCTGTTGGCTTGTCGTGGGCCTTTGGCTCGCCGGACGGATCCAGCGGCATTGTGGAGGGCTTTGGCTGGCCCCAGATTTTCTTGGGCAGCAGGCCGACCATGCTCAGCAGGCGCCAGGCGGGGTCGCTAGGCTGGGCGCCGACGCCGAGCCAGTAGCGGGCGCGCGTCATGTCGAGGCGGATGTCCTTGTGCAGCCGGCCGGAGGCGTCGTAGGGGTCGGGCCGCGGGATGGGGTCGTAGGTGCCGATGACTTCGAGCGGGCGGGCGTTGCGCGCCGTGCTGTTGTTCCGCGAGAGCGTCGGGTTAGTACGGGGGACGGGCACGGGGATACGGGGGACGGACGGACGGACCGTGCGTGGGCGACGACAATGTTGTATACGGGCTGGTTGCGGCGGCCGAAGCGCGCCAGGCGGATTTTGACGACCATTTTGGGTGGGAGTTGGATTCGATCAACGCTGTCCGCCTATCGGGAGGGGCCTATTATCGTGGGAGGAGGGGGCCGATGATTGTCAGGGTACCAAGGGAGATAAGTAATCCGAGAACCTCCTTGATGCCGCCGCTGATTTAGTGATTGGTATCGCGGCAGAACTTTTGATTCAACTGCCGAAAAAAATAGCCTCGTTTGTCTTTGTGCAAAAGAGAGATAACCCTGTTTTGAGGGTTAAACAAAAAAAAACAATTAATCGTCAAAAAGGCAGAAAAGAAAAAAAATTATGAAGTATCCAAGTACAACAAAAACACTGGAAATACCAAAAATCAAAAATACAAAGTCGTTGATTTTGTGCCGTTGTTAACGCAGTACATACATATCTCGCCCGGGAAAACTTTTCTCCGTACAGTGTGAACCCGACCCGGGATACAGTGTGGTACAGCTAAGCTTGCTTAGTACAGCAAGTACTTGCTAAATGAATCCATGAGCGCGGGGCCGGGATGTTTATGTAAGTGGCAATAGCTCGCCCGTCTCACCATCTCACCACTTCACCACCATACAACTCCCTGTACCTCTTTCTCTCCTTTTTCTCTGTCTGTCTCCTCATTACTCACCGATCAAACACAAGATGCCCATCAAAGTCCGTCTCCCTATATCCACTAAAAAGAAAGAAACCCACAACTCTAACCTCCTCCCAAAACAACAGACCATCAGCGCAAAAGCCGCCGCCGCTCTCGACAAGGAACTCATGAGCTCCGGCGCTTTCTCCATTGACCAGCTCATGGAACTCGCCGGGCTAGCCGTCAGCCAGGCCGGTACGTCCCCTCCTTTTTCTTTTCTTTCTCTCTCTCTCTCTTTCTTGTGCACTCTCAACTGACCCCTAACACACACACACACAAAAGTCTACAAAGTTCATCCCCCCGAACGCGGTCGGCGGATCCTCATCCTCGTCGGGCCAGGAAACAACGGTATCCCCCCGCTCCCTTTTGTTTTCTCTCCTTAAAAAAAAGGTGGCTGACTAACAATACAGGCGGCGATGGCTTGGTCGCTGCTCGCCATTTACACATGTACGGCTACTCCCCGACCGTGTACTACCCCAAGCGCTCCTCCAACGACCTCTACCAAGTGCGTCCTTCCAACCCGCTTCCACCCTTCTCCACCCATACTAACCCCCCCCGCCCCCTCAGCGCCTCACCAAACAACTCACCGACCTCTCCATCCCCTTCACGCCCGCCCTCGCCCCCGCCCTCCCGCACACCGACCACATCCTCGATGCCCTCTTCGGCTTCTCCTTCACCGGCCCCGTGCGCCCCCCTTTCGCCGACGCCATCGACATGCTCGCCCGCACCCACCTGCCCGTGACAAGCATCGACGCGCCGTCGTCGTGGAACATCGACCACGGCCCGCCGGCTGCGGGCGAGGTCGGCGCCGAGTTCGTGCCGCGCGCCCTGGTGAGTCTGACGGCGCCGAAGCCGCTGGTGGGATACTTCTCGGGGAGGCATTTTGTGGGAGGCCGGTTTGTCGGCAAAGAGATGGCGGAGAAGTATGGGTTTGATGTGCCGCCGTACAAAGGCCTGGAACAGGTGGTGGAAGTTGATAGAGACGGGAACCGCATTGACTAGGACGTTCGTTGTAGGGTAATGTGTCAGGTCAATTAATGAATCTCAGTGTTTGTGTATGTACATGTATCCAATGCTGTGTCTTCTATGTAATGTATATAAGTGTATCTCTTGTATAAAACCAGCGGCCTTCACAAACCTTCACCCAAAGAAACCCCAAAAAAGGCCCAATGCATAAGAAACAAGCAAAATGTAATGGAATGCTTTCGTAATTGTGTATATGGATGTATAAACGATCAGGGAAAACCAGAAAGAAAACAGGTATGGAGATGCTATGAAGAGCAAGAAACGCAAAGGAACAAAGAGTGAAAAAGCAGAGAAAAAAAAAAGAGAAAAAAAAACAAAGCTTCTTCGTTGATGCAGAGAGAGATTCAGTCCGGGCTCTGTGTCCCGCCGTTGCGTCCCCTTGTATCATGCCGCTTGATGCCGAAAACTCTGGCGGCAAACTGCGTGTGGGATCGTGTCCCTCAAGTAAATCAATCATTCGACTCTGTGCAAAGGCTTCGTCTGCCATTTTGCCAATGGCGTGTAGGAGCAAAGTCTCGATGTGAACATGAATAACGCC
This sequence comes from Thielaviopsis punctulata, assembly GCA_036034705.1. Taxonomy (NCBI): domain Eukaryota; kingdom Fungi; phylum Ascomycota; class Sordariomycetes; order Microascales; family Ceratocystidaceae; genus Thielaviopsis; species Thielaviopsis punctulata. The sequence goes on along the minus strand of CM069900.1, from coordinate 2,941,055 downwards.
TTTGAGGCTGAAGACTGCATCCAGCAACTGAAAAGTACAGCTAGATGCACCATGCACCTCGATAAAACCAAGACGGCCTGGCACGGCCCGACGCGACACAACATAGCACAGCACAGCATAGCACATCCAGCCAACAGCAGTCCTCAATGGCAGTCCTTAACGGCAGTGCTCCGTCTCACACCAAAAGAGACCATCCTTGAACCAGCCCGGCTTGCTGCTTCATCCACCCTTGCGCTCCGATTCTTCCTTGGGCAGCTGCTCGGCATGTGAATACGCTCCATTGGCCCGGTTCTTGGCCTCTGAGTTGCCGCCCTTTTTGCGGCCCTTGGGTTTCATCCACTTGTTGCCTTCAGATCCATGTGAGTGGCCACGAGGAGTCGCCTCCTCCCTATCATGACTGGAACTCGAACTGATGCCGTTGCTGGTTGCCAAAGTCTCTCCTGCATTGCTGCGACTCTTCTTTCCCAATGGACCCTTGGAAGCCCCCTGAAACGGTCCGTTGCCACTGCCATTCTGTTTGCCATTACCACGCCCATTGGCCTTGCTTTCTAGACTACTGCTAGAAGCCTTCTTGGAAGCTTCAGACTTCGAGTTACCAGACGAGCCTTCTTGGCTGGGCTTGGATGAGGCCGACACAGGCAGAGGAGTGGGTGTAGGCGTAGGTACAGACACAGACACAGGCGTAGATACCGAGCCCGAAGAAACAGCCAACGCTGGGAGAGGAGCTTCATTCTTCTTGGGCTGGGAGATGGATGGCTTGATTTCTCGAGCCGGAGAGACGGTCTGAGACGCAGATCCAGGTTTGGACCCAGACTGAACACATTCTCCGGGTACCACGACACTCGACTTTGGAGGCTGCTTTTGCTGCTTAGACTGCACCGACTGTTGCATTGGCTGTTGCTGTTGCTGTTGCTGTTGCTGTTGCTGTTGCTGTTGCTGTTGCTGTTGCTGTTGCTGTTGCTGCTGCTGCTGCTGCTGCTGCTGTTGCTGTTGCTGTTGCTGTTGCTGTTGCTGTTGCTGTTGCTGCTGTTGCTGGTGGTGCTGAGAGCTAGCCATAGCCTGCTGCTGCTGTAACTGATTTTGAACCATCATGGCCATCGTTGCCGAATACGTATTGTAGTCCATTGGCACCAGAGCGTGAAGCTGAGAAAGCATTGGATTGTGCATCACTCCATGACCGTTTTGCATATACTCAAAGCCGGAACCCAGAGGAAACATGGGGTACGTCGTATGCGTCCGCGCTGCCGCATGGCTGTCGTCGGAAAATGGAACAGAAAACGGATTTACCGGAGCAACGTTAGTCCCGCAGACGATAGCTGGTTGAGACGAAGCAGCAGGCGCCACTGGAGACTGTGTCGTAGAGCCACTACCGGAATTGGAAGCCGCAGCAGGCGTCGATGTTAAGCTAGACGAAGATGTTGCCATAATGCTTCTGATTCCAAGTCCCGACAGGGGGTCGTAGTCGACATTGTTAGGGGTTCCCGATGTTGGGCCATCTATCATTGACACAGCTGGTGTGGCCTGGTTTTGTCCAGCACTGGTGCTCGTCTTGAGCGAAGATCCCGAAATGACAGGTGCACGTGCAAGCGACCGACCAAAGGCTTGGTGCTGCTGAGACTGAAGCGGCGGAGAAGAAGAAGAAGAAGAAGACGATGACGGCGGCAAATGCGCTCCATTGGCCGAGACAGTGCGGCCATGGCTTCCAACCGGCGACGGTGAGCGCGACGTCTCGTGAAGAATGCGGCGGTTGACCACTTGATGGACATCAGCTGGCTGGCGAGGGCCCGAAGTTGTCAAAGTCATGGTCGGCGGTGGAGGCGGCAGCAACGAAGTGACAGCTGGTTCAACATCGGCAGAAGTCTGACTCGGCGCGGAAACGGGTCCTGTATCGGTGGGTCCTGGGCCCTCATGTGATGAAAGAACGGAAGAGGCGGCGGTGGCGGCGGTGGCGGCGGCGGCCTTAATAAAAGCTTCGTCAGTACTACCGTTCTCAGTAGGCATGAAATAAGGCATGACCATGGTCTTCATAATCAATGAACGTCCTGCAAAGCTCGGATTGGAAAGATAACACGGGCCAACGGCAGCCAAGGGCTGCTGTGGCTGTTGCGACCAAGATTGAGACTGCAAAGTAGCAGCAGACCGCGACGCCGGCTGAGACGGAGACTGCACTGAGCTCCCAAAAGCATCAGCAGCTGCACCGCTAGAACGGTGCAAGCCGCGGCGAACATCTGCAGAAGCGGCAGCCGTCACAGGCACAACAGTAGTTATTGGCACAGACATGGGCACATTCACAGATCCAGGCATATGCATCGGTATAGACACCGATACAGGCACAGGAACAGACATAGGCATAGACACAGGCACGGACGTGGACATGGGCATGGTCACAGAGGGCGTTGAAGTCATGGGGGACATAGACATGGTATAGGCCGTCACAATCTGAGTGTAAGGAAGCATGCATACCGAAGTCGAGGCAGACGGAGCGTCCGCCGAGTTGGTCCGGGGCTGGTCATTGGAAGAGCTGGTAGTGTTGGACTGAACTCTGTGGTGATGGTGCTGCTGCTGCTGTTGTTGTTGTTGCTGCTGAAGCGGTTGAGCTTGAATCGCTTGTGTCTGTAACGATTGCGTCGACTGTTGCACGGCTTGTGCCATGGTAGGTGTAGGTATGGTCGATGTGGCGTACATTCCTGGAACAAGGTATGACATTGGTACTACCGACACTGGTACCTGACCAGGACCCCATTGCACCTCTTGGCCCATTGCAGGGACCATGAACACTCCGGGTTGAACATGTGGTTGCTGTTGTTGCTGTTGATGTTGCTGCTGCGGCTGCGGTTGTTGTTGTTGTTGTTGTTGTTGCGACTGCTGCTGCTGCTGCTGAGAGTGATGATGATGTTGCTGCTGTTGCTGTTGCTGTTGCTGTTGCTGTTGTTGCTGATTCGACTGGTCGTAGTTAGCTGTGGCCGCGGCTCGTCTGTTAGAAGCACCGTTGCGCATATTCGAGTGTCTAGATCGATTGCCATGGCCACCTCGGTTACCTCTACCGCCGCCGTGGCTCTGGCTAGAGCTGACAACCGCTACTGGCCGCGGTGCCTGGCGTGTAAAAACTGGCCGTTCTTCTTCTTTGGGAAAGACGTATTGCTCGCAGCACTCGTCTAGTTTGGCCTCTGACACCAGGTCAAAGGCACGGCGAATCTCCTCGTGAAGCCCGCGAAACGAGTACTCGTCGGCCGTGTTGCCCAGATTGCGGCTCGTGTTGAAGGGCTCTTCGACACAGAGCTGGTTGTTGAGAGTGTGATGCCAGCCCTTTTCGACCTTGGACACCGTCACGCCCTTGCGTACTGACAAAACATCGTCGTTGTAGTTGAATTCATGGCTGTAAAAGCGGAAGAACTGAAACAAGAGACTGCCGACACTCGACTTGTTCTTTTTGCACACTCCGCGCATCTTGTCAATGTCGTCGGCAAACGCGCTCTCGCTGGCCCCCGACTTGCGCGGCAACCGGGGGTATTTCGGATCGTGGAGCGTTGGAACAACCGGGGGATCCCGCAATTGTAGAAAAGCAATAATCATGCAAATCCACGTGTACGAACTCAGCGTACCACCAAAGGCTAAACAGAGAGGGGAAAAAAAGGAGACATGTTAGGGACGGCCAACACGCGGTAAACAAGGATTTCTTTTGTGTGCCAACATACCAGCGTCATTGATGATTCGTCTCCTGGTCCAGTGCTTGACGGCCAAAGCCATGGGCCGTATCCGTTCGTCCATGTTGACATATGTCCGGACCATGCGCGTGTTGTCCAGGGCAAGCGTGTTGTTGACATTCATATCACAGGCCAGCTTTAGCTCGGGGTCCCAAATCTTGACAATGGGAACCTTGGCCGCCGAGATGCACACAACCTTTTCCATGCCGCCTGAAGATCGTTGCATTAATTAGTACATAGCCGCTTTTGGAATAATGCGTTGCAGATGCAAGCAAGGAAGCAATTAAACTTACGCTTGGCCAAAAGATCGGCAATTTTACAGACGTCTTCCATTTCCTTCCATGTAGTAGTGATGCATATGTCGACTATCCAGCTGTTAGTTGTTGTCTTTTGCTTGTAGAGCAGGAAAAGGAAATACCATCAGAATCATCACAGCATAGCAAGTTGCCCGAAGAGCCAAACAAATGCACGCGAATGTCATGGCCCGGCCACTCCTCGTTGAATATCCGCTCCAGCTTGTGAATCAGCTTAGTTCTCCGTTCTTCGTTGTCGGGCGTCGGCACCAATTCCGCAAAGAGCTTCATGACAGCAGCCGTCAGCTTCTTGTCCTCTTCGGCCGTCAACTCGCTCTTGACTTTGTCCAGGTCTATGCGGGGCAGCAGATCGCAGCCATTGCTGTACGGTATGCGGCGGCGTTGGTTGAACTGGGCCGTCTCGTACGGACATGTGTTATCGCGGGCGGGAAGCGGACGCAGCGACGGTAATGACGGCGTGGTTTCCGAGTACACCGATCGCGGCGAATTGTTTGTCGCGGCATTCGGAGACGGGTCTCGGGATTCAAAAGTAAAATTTCGACCATGCTGATTGGGCGTAGACGGCACCGAGCTAGAGTGCGTCGTGTTTTGGCTTTGCAAATGACTTGATCGAGTAGGCAGCGTTGATTTTGGCGGCAAAAGCTCCGAGCCTGCAGGCTTTTCTTTTTCAGTAGGCGTTTTGCGGCCACCGCCCCCACCAGCCGCCGCCGCGATTTTCGACGAGCCAGAAGGCTTCGTTGATGACGAGGCTGACACTGTCGTTGACAATGCTGAGACTGGGGGTAACACCGATGAAGAAGATGCTGCTGCTGATGCTGCTGATGCTGATGACGTTGATTTTTGGGTCAGAGATTGGCCAAAAGACGAGACTGGCGCAGATGTAGAAGTGGCTGCTGCAGTAGCAGTAGCAGTTGCGGGTGCAGGTGCAGGTGCAGATGCAGAATTTGAGCTTGCAGATGCGGCAGGGCGACTGGAAGAAGAATTGGCCTTTTGATTGCTGCCGTTGCTGATGCCGTTGCTTCCATTGCTGTTGTTGTTGTTCTTGTTCTTGTTCTTGTTGCTATCGTTATTGCTGCTGTTATTGGAATTGGCATTCGAATTGGCCAAAGATCCCCTTGACGACGGCATTTTCGACGCACCAGTCACAGCGACAGAAACGGGCCTTTTTTCGGAGTGTTTTAAAGGCGAATCGTCCAATTTTTCTTTGGAGGGAGAAGCCAAGGTGGAATTGACGTGATTGCTAGAGGAACCCGTGTTTGCAGCAATTCCTGAGGTGCCACTACTGCTATTACCAGGGCTTTTGCTGCCGTTGTTGTTGTTGTTGTTGTTGTTGTTGTTGTTGTTGTTGTTGTTGTTGTTGTTGTTACTGTTGGTGCTGCTGCTGTTGTTGTTGCTACCGGTGGTGCCGCTGACACTGCTGCTCTTTTCCAAAGTCAAAGTGTTGATGGGCCTATTCGCATGGCCGGCCTGGCCGTGACTTGCTTTTATGGGCGAGGTAGGAGTGTAACTGTTTGAATGGTGGTGGTGGTGGTTATGGTGATGATGGTGGTTGTGGTCGGTTTTGAAGGACGACGAAGAAGCCGACGTGGACGTAGAGGTTGGAGTCGTGGAAGAAGTCGAAGTCTTGGAGGCCGCTCGAGATCGAGAAGGCGTTGCCGTCGATTGCTTGGAAGCAGATGAAGCAGCAACCACGGCCGAAAAAGAAGCCTGGTTAATGGGAAAATGGGACTGTAGAGGCGAAGTGTTTGACGACGATGCAGATGTTGGTGTTTGCTGCTGCTGCTGCTGCTGCTGCTGCGGCTGATAATAAGAAGAAATTCCACCGCCCCGACCGGGAGACACTAGATTGTTGTACTGCTGGAGTCGGTCGTAGAAACTGAGGCTGTTCGGGTTGTGGCTCAAGGCCAGATAATAGGGAAAAGTACGGTGGGCCAGTAGCGAAGCGTCGGTCTGAAAATGAGTGTGCGAATGTGGATGTTGAGGTGGATGCGAAAACGACAATGGGCCGTAGACCTGGTGGGCACTGGCAATGACACTGGCACTGGCGCTGCTAGGACCAGAGGCGCCAAATCCAATGATGGAAGACGAGCCCGTATTTCCCACTGACACTGACACGGGCACTGGCACTTGCACTGGCACTGACACTGGGCTTGAACCAGGGGGAGAGGGCCAGGGAGATGAAGGATAAGAGCTATCTGCCGTGGTAGTTGAGCGACTGTCCATTGACTTGACTGGAAGCTCGGGCTCTACTGCCAACAAGGAAGGGCAGAGAGAGCAGTGCTATTCGTTGCTGTAAGAGGCGGTGATAGTAGCCGTAGAATGCTGTCCAAGAGACGCTTGCTGGTTTTTTTTTTCTCTTGAATTTTCGTGGTCCTTTGTTTTTTTTTTCTCTGATTTTTTTTTTTTAGGACGAGGGAGGGGAGGGAGCGCGATGGCAGATTTGTGGAAAGCCGAAAAGGAAGCCCGTTGGAATTTTAGGGCTGTTCGTTCACAAGGAAGACAAAAAAAGTAGACTGGAAAAAGAAAGAGAATCAAGAAGTAAGCAAAAGCAGATAAATGAGCATCAGAAAGGCACGAAGGGCTGACCAGGAGAAACAAAGGACCGATCAAGAGACAAGGCAATGTACAAAGCACCGAATGGAACAAAGAAAGGATATCAATCAGGGTGGCACTGTGCTCAGGGCCTGAGAAGAGAAGCTCAACGGACGGACGGCCGCTGTAAAAGCCAAGGAAAACGTTGGTTGCTGGACTGAGCGAGCGGGCGTAAAAAGGGTGTATGTACGTCGTAGTAGAGATAAACGGCACTCTGTTTAAACTAAATGCAACTCGGAGCCGTAGCTAGTAAGATGCAAAAGAGTGCCTTTGTCAGTCACGTTCTAGAAGAAAAAAGGTGGAAAGCTGATGGGATAAAGGAAAGAAAACGCAAGAAAAAAAGGACCAAGGCAATAATCAATCCTGTGACGGGGGGGAAATGGCCGTCTGGGGGGGTGTGTGAGAAGAGCCGGGCCAGTAAGCAATAACACAAGTTGAAGCGAAGTTAAGCCAAAGGTCAGGCCCAGAGTTCAGTGCAGTAGGCAAGTTACATAGAAGGGGGGAGGGGGAACTGGAAAATAGAGCGAATGGCCTGAAATGTAGCAAGGAAAGCAATACGGATGGGTCGGGGGCTGCTGTCGGGATAAAGAATAGAAGAGCATTGGCTGCATTGGCTGCTGTCAGGGAAAGTGAATAGAAGAAGCCTTGGAACTTTGTACAGGACAACTCCGAGCAAGGCACGTCCCTGCTTCTGCTTCTTCCTTTAGGCCCAGCTTTGAGTTTTCAGGGCTTATAGTATTGTACTTGTACATAGCAACTGAAATCTGTTTTTCCGCCCTGGTCTTCCATTGAGTTTCCCTTTTAAGGCTTTGGAAGCTCTTGGTTTCAGGGCAAAGGTCAAGGTTAATTTTTGGGGTCATCCAAAAAGTAAAAATGACTTTGCTAAAAGAATTAGAGTAGAGAGCTCCGACTATTGCACAAAGACAAAAAAAAAAAGGCGATGACAGAGGAACGGGGGGAATAATGGGGCATTGAGACAAGAACGAACAAAACGCTAAGAAAAAAGGCATGAGGTGGTAATGGAAGAAGATGAGAAAATAGCTATAGTGGAGGGTTGTTGCATATAAAACGTGTGTAGTTGAAGGCGCGATATGCAGCATAGAGTGTGTACAAGTATATGGCAGTTGAATGCATAATATAAGTAGAGCGTGTACTATGTATAGTTGAAGGCGTACATGATACATATGCATCAAGGTTACGGCGTAGTGAGGTGAGGAGCGAGGAGCGAGGAAAGTTGAGATGGTGGACAAGGAGAAGCGAGGGGCCCGCCAAATTCAAAGGACTATGTACAACCCACTACATACATATACTACTATGCAGCTGCCGTGGTAGCGGGTTTGCAGTGGTTGCGTGTCCGTGCTCTTGTGTTGGAAAGCCAAAGCTCAACGAAGGAAACAAAGCAAGCCAGCGTAGTAGGCATAGTGTATATGTGCGTAACGCACAGCATTGTATGTATGTACTATGTACTTGTGTGTACATATAACATAAACACAAATACAAGCATAATGCCATCAGAGTTGTGTACTCACCTCGAAGCCAATTCAAAGTGTAGGTGCAGCAGGGAAGCAAGCAGGTATGTCAGTCAGGCCTGGATGAGAGAAGCACTGGACAAACAGCAAGAAACAAACAAGCTCGTAGTACGTATGTAAGCAAGAAAGCAAGCGGATAAACAAAACTATAAAGAGCCGAAAAAAAGAAAAGAGAAAAAAAGGCAAGTGTTTGCTTTGTCGTTGTTTGTTGGCTTGACGGCAGGATTCGCAGTGGGAGGAACTAGACTAAGCAACACAAAGCACACGACGACGAACAACCCAGCACGGGTAAAAGAGAAAAGAATAGATCGAAATGAGTCCAAAGACGCAGGGCCAGGCGATTGCGTAGTAGTCGTGATTCGTTCTATTGTGTTGCAGTCGTGGGAAATCGTTAGGTTCGGGAGTTGATGTTTAAGGTTGGTATGTAGTAGTATTGTGTAGATATTTGGTGGAGCAATGCCGTCAAAGGACAAAGAACAAGGCTGCCAACCAAGGCTATCACAAGAGCAAATATGTAATGATAACAATAATAAACCAAAGCAGAGACGAACCTGCTGGAAGGGAGAAAGAGAGGAAAGAAAGAAGAAGAACAAAAAAGGGACAACGTTTCCTGGAGAAAAAGAAGGGTAGCAGTGGGTTAGTTTTTATTCAGGATGACAGGTTGGTATGTATGTATGTATGTATGTATGTATGTATGTATGTATGTATGTACTTGTATTTGTACGAGACGCATGCAATGCACACCTAGAGCTTCTATGCAGGAGAAGCCAGGGGGGTTGAGCAAGACAAGCGCAAGAAAGCAAGAAACAACAAGAGAGGCTTTGGCCAAAGGGGACCAAAGGATTTCTGGCAAGAACAAACAAAGGCAGCGGAAGTGAGTCCTTGGGGAGAAACAAGGCATGGAAGAAAAGTATAAGAGAAACATACATAGGGCTTACTCAACCAAGATTGAAAAAAGGTCTAAGTGGTCTCAGCTAGAGTGTCTCGACCCAGACCAAGTTCATGTTCTTTTATTTGTTTCTTGCGGAATATTCTTTCAAGACCAGGAGCTCACTGGAAGCTCCTGACACGTGATAGAACAATGGTGGGAGAGAGAGGGGAGGAGAAAAGACCCTTACAGATTACATACATACAGAAACAGTAAGCGATTGATTGTACAGCCAGGTATAGGCCTGGTAGCGAGTGAGTGATGAGCGTGGATATAACGATAAACACTACTTGTTGGAGTGAGAAGCAGTCGGTATACAGAACGACGAAGCCAAAAGCTGACAAAAGCTGGTGGGACGTAAAATGTTAGCGGAAGCTGCTTTTGAGAGTGGGAGGGCCCAAGAGAGTAAAAGAAAGAAGAAGAAAAAAGATATTGTATACTGAAAAAGGGTAGTGATATGACAATAGAATCTTAGAGTCTCGTTTCAGTGGCCCTTGTTTTCCGGCTGTGTAATCGCATACAAAGAGATGAACAAGTAGACCACAAGCATGAAACCAGCGGCGTCTAGGTTGTACTTGTAAGCGAAAGAAGGCGTATAAGGGCGGGTGAGTGTACAAGAAAGCGTGTGCAAGAATGGGGTGTGATATGGGTCAACTCGGCCGGGGACAGGTGTCAATGGGAGGGACAAAAAGACAAGCTGCAGAAGACCAAAGGCGGGCGGAGCTTGGATTGCCGGTAGAATGCTTTTTTGGCGGAGAATAAGCAGGGGGGGCAATGAACGGGGCGGGATCGGCTTCGGGATTTGAAAGCGGAGAACGAGACGACAGAGAGAAAGAGAAAGACAGCCTATTACTTTTAGAGGGCGAATTTTGATGATGGGCAGGTGAATACACCGAGAAGAAAGAAAGAAAGAAAGAAAGAAAAAATAATCAAAGCCGTCTTATTTCTTGGTAGTAGTACAAAAACGCAACGAAAAAGAGAAGAGATTAATGATATGATTAAACAAAGAGGAACATTGGAGACCAAAGAAGAGAAGATAGAGCAAGAGATATCAAAGCAAGGAGATTGAATTTAATAGCAACGCGCAGCACTTGAGAGAAGATTCCAGGTAAGCAAGACAGAGAGAGAGAGAGAGAGAAACGGCTAGATGATCAGTGAGCAAAGACAGACGGCCAGACTTTTTCAAGCAGAGCTGAAGAATAAAGAGAACGAGATGAGAGAGAAAGAGAGAGATCCGGAGAAAGGCAGAAAAAAAAAAGAAACAAGGCTGAGAGAAAATGAATGCAGAACAAGGCAGGAACGCAAATTTTTTATCTTTATTGAATTGTTCTTTCCAAGTCTTGTTTGCAGTAGCAGAAGTCACAACAGGCAGGGGAAAGAGGTGGTGATATGTAGTAGTATGTATATAGAAGCATGACCAGTAGGGATTGACTGAGTGTTGTTTAATGAGGAAAGCTCTGAAAACAAGAGAACCAACAAGAAGCAAAGTAATGCTCTACAAACTACTGCCTGGAAATATTGAAAAGAAGCAGGCTATGTAAATGTTGGTGATGATGATTTTGGTGGTGGTGGTTGGCTTTGTGGACGAAAAGGGAAAGGATACACTATGTACACATACATACATACATCACATACATACATAATACACATGTATGTATTTGTATGTATGTACTATGGGATGTATTGTATATTGCATTACCATATATAAAGACAAACAAAAAGCATGTGATTTTGTTCTTGACACCTCTAGGCTATACTTGTCTGCAGCGTAGCTCCCTTTCTTCGTCATTATTTACATTTACATTTACATTTACCCAAGAAACATGATACATATCAGATTTGCCCTTCTCGTCTCCCTTTATCCTTTATTCATCCGATAGGCGGGGGATTTAATTACCGTAGGCCATTTTTCTGACGCCTAATTTAACCCTGTTTTTTTTTTTTTTTTTTTTTTTTTTATGTGTTTCACAAAAACTTAAACGCCAGACCCTATACTTCACATACCAGTACAGCCATGGCTCACCTCCCCACTGCCGCCCGTGTCCGTTATTGCACCGCCGGAACCCGGCCACTTGGTGCCGACTGACCCCGATCTCACATGCATCTGGCCTGCGCGTGGCGCATTCTCGACCCGGCCACGCAAGTCTCCGGGCGGCGCTGCAAAGATATCTTGCTCGGACAAACGGTGGCCCACGTGGCTGGGGGACGTGGACGTGGGCGATGAATGGGCGGGGAGTGGTTTTGTAGCGACGGTGGAGATCCGCTGGATTTGTGCGTATGTATACCATACAGCATGGTGTCGTCATGTATGGATTGGCAGGCTGTAGAGAACGGGGGGCTTGTCCATTGTCCATTGTCCATGTACATACATACATACATACGTAGCTAGCTTGTGGGCTGCTGAAAGCTGTGGGTACAGCAGGCTATAGGCCCTACACAAATCCATAAGGGACAAATAAATACCCGGCTGCAGCCGACGGAAACCATACATACATATGTATTTTGGCTTACATCATCATCTCTCTCTTCTTGTTTGTCAACCCACCAAACCAACCGCCCCACAAACATCGTCAGTTTTCCATTTGCGTCTCTTTGTGACTAAGCACGAAACCACGAGCAAGCGTGATGAAGCAGCAGTAGCAATAATGCCAGTACATAGCAACAGTAGTAGTAGCAGTAGCAAAACCAGTAATATTAGAGTAACAGTATAGTAAAGTCTCAAGCATGTATGTAGTATGTAGTAGTACCAACTAACTAAGCGCCGTGCCAATGCCGAGCCGTGTGGATCCGAGCCCGTTCCCCGGGGAGAAGACAAGAACAACTGGAGAAAAACAAAGCACAAAACAACTGAGAAACTATCCAACCATCAAGAAAGAAGATACGAACAAAAAGAAGAAAGCAACAACAAAGGCCACCAGGTTTCCCTCTTGTCCCGAGAGAATAAATCAGTCAAAACACACACCATAGTCCCCCTCCTCCCTCTCTGAGACTTTGCCGAGTCGAGTTTCCTTCCAAAAAAAAAAAACAGAAAAAAAAAGTCTCAAAACAAAAGGCCATTTTACAGCTCAGCTTTCATAGAGTAGAGCATAGAAAGAGAGAGAGAGGGAGAGAGAAAGAAAGAAACAAATCAGCCCAAGAAAAACTTAATAACGAGACCAGCCAACAACCAACCAAGCAAACAAACAAGACAAGCCGCAAAACGGTGCACCCACCAACCAACAAGAACCAAGCCAACCAAGCCAAGCCAACCAGCCAACCAACCAACCAACCAGCTCCAGATCCAGATCCAAGAACAAGAGAAAACAGTAAAGCAAAACACAAACGCCAGTCACAGAATCCCTCCGCACCAACACAGCCATCCAACAAAGTATTCCAGCCAGCCAGCCAGCCGTGGAAAACACGCAAGATCAGCCAGCAAAGGAATCAAAACAACAACGACAGCAACAACTCCAAAGAGCAGCCCACCAGACCAAAAAAGAAAAAGTAAAGCGGCAAGAAAAAGAAAGACCAAGGAAAGAAAGGAAAACAAAAAAAAAGAGACCGGAAATACCAAGGCAGCACAGAAAACAAAAACGCCACCCCACCACCACAATACACTTGCCCGAGACCACTACCACAATACATTTGCTGTAGATATCGTGCGCCTCAACACGCTAGCCCCAGACGCTAGCTTGCGCTCCCAGACCAGACGACTGGCCCCACACAGAGTTGCCACGGCCCCAGCTGCCCGGAGACGCCATCGGAGTAGTCGACCGCTTACTGGCTGCTGTTGCCGCCGCCCCCGCAGCACTATTGACCGGTGTACCCGACGGCCGGGTGCCAATGGGCGCCACGGGAACGCCGCTCTTGCTTCCGACCGCAGCGTCGCCACGGGCCGGAGAACTGCCAACTGGCGAGGACGCACTGCTGGGACGTGCCACGTGCGACGACTTGGTGCCGACGGGCTGGGGGCTGGCCGAGAGGATGGGGATATCGGCACTGGTGGGAGTCGCAATGGCAAGAGATGGGTCGGGGCCGACATCGGTGGCCGTCGAGGGCTTGCCGGCAGAGACCGGGCCAGGAATGTTGCGGGCGTCAAACGGCGTCATGGGCGAGGAGCCGCGCAGGCTGGCAGGGCCGGCAAGAGTGGGAGGGCCAGTACGGACAGCGCCCATTTCGTCAACGTAGCCAGCCTTTTCGGCAAAGGCCCCCTCGCCGTAGAGGGCGCTGCGCTGGCGGGCAATGAGCTCGCGGGCTTCTTCTTCGGTACGGGGTTTAGCGCCAAATTGAGGTTCAGCTAGGGTGTCTGAGGGTGTTAGCTTTGGGGTACATGGAGGACAAGTTTGGAGTGCTTGGGGAATATCGACGGAATATTCGGAATAATCAGGGTATATAGAGGGCATGCTCGAATTGAACTTGATGTAATCACAGAGTGTTAGGGTGGGCGGAGGTGAATGGGTGCAGATGGAAGACACAAGACATACTGCGTTGATACTGCTGCTCAGTGTGAAGGTTGCGGAGTTCGCGCTCGCGCTGGGCGGCCATCCTTCTTTTGGCCTGCATGACGTGTTCAGCCTCGGTGGTGCCGGCACGGGCCGGCTGGTGTTGGTGTTGGTGTTGATGCTGGTGCTGGTGCTGGTGCTGGTGCTGGGGTTGGTGTTGGTGTTGGTGTTGGTGTTGGTGGCGCTGTGGCTGATAAAAGCCTTGGAGGTTGGCTGGGTGGCCGCGATCCCCAAAGTCATTAATGGAGTGGGGGCGGGCGACGGCCATCGGCGGCAGGCGGCCATCTGAAACAAAGCACGCAGACAAGGTCAGCAATTTGGGGGTGGGGTCTTGAAACACAGGAAAGCGGACTCGGGGGTCCAGGTCTAGAGGAGGCATTACCTACCAGGACGGGGTCTGACGGACGGACCAAATCCAGCAATGGGGTTAATGGGGAATTCGCGGCGAGGACCCATGGCGAATATCTTGCCGCTCTTTGCCAGGTTTTCGTGGGCACGGTCGACTTCTGGGAGCGGGTGGGTGGACAATTGTTAGCTTGGAGGTGAAGACAGACAGACAGACAGACAGGCAAAAGACAGATGGCCCCGACAACAGGCCGGGGGCAATTGGCAAAAGAGAAATAAACTCACCATCAAACTGGTAAGAAAAAGCAAATTCATCGGCAGCGGTCGGGCCCGTGGCATTGGCAGGCTTGGCCAGCGTCAAATCGGCCGACTCGGCGCTCGTCTTCCAGCGGCCAGCACGGACCTGGGGGGCCTGGTGGTCCCAATTGTTGGTAGCAGGCGGGTTGACGACGGCGGAGTTGACGCCGACAGCGGCGTTGACGGCGGCGTTGACATTGGGGCCCTGGGAGCCCGGAGCGCCGGACCACTGCGAGCTGTTGTCGTAGTATGACATGATGTGAGGAAAGGAGTCGAACGATGGGGTCGAGCGAGAGTTGAGGGCGGGAGGGAAAGGGGGAGGAGGAGGGGGAGGAGGAGAGTGGCTATGAAGAGTTGAGCGGGAAGGCTGAGCAAGAAAGAGGGTTGAGCAAGATGATGGAATTTTTTTATTTTTTTTAGTAAAAATACATAGATAAAAAGAGAGAAAAGAGGCTGACACGAGAGTACTTTTGAATATGTATATGCGATGCGGTAGGAGAGAAAGCAAAAGAAACAGAGTACAATGTATGTAAAATACAATAGAATGAGGAATGAAAAGCAGATATGTATGTAGGTATGTATGTACTGCGTATGTATAGGTGTGTATGTATGTAATTGAAGTTTGATTTTTCTCGCTCTAGAAGAAATAAAAGGGAGCTTGGCTTGGCTTGTCAGGTCGGGTCGGGTCAGGCCAGATCAGGTCAAAGTTGACAGGCTTGTTCACGGGTTGAGGTCACGGTTGACAGGCCTTGTTCTATTGGGACCCGGTCAAGGGGACGAAAAGAGGCCAAGCAGAAAATGATGCCACAAGTACCTGTACATATGTACTTGTGCAATGTACATACATGTATGTCCATAGTATGTACATGTACAAATACAGAAGGGGCGGTGGATAAATGGGACGAAAGAAAAAAATTAAAATGGGGCCACTTTACTTTGAGAGAAATGATTATGTAATCTATTTTTCTTGAGGTCGCTGATTCGAATCCGCTCACGACACCTTTGTTTTTAATAGCAATAACATACATATCAACGGAGGAAAAAGAAACGCTTTTCTGAGAACGCAAACTAAACTTAGACAGCCCGCTCCGCCGCTGCCTGCCGCTCCGCAACCTCCCGCTGCTTCCTCCGCGCCGCATTCAGGGCCTTCAGCTTCGCCGTGCCGTAGCCCGCCACTCCGTCCTCCTGGTTGTCTCCCAGCCACGGCTTCTTGCTATCGCCCAGCATCGAGCCCGACAAGAAATACACAATCAAGCCCACAATGATGCACACAAAGGCAATCGGGTACAGGTAGTGGATGGTGTAGTGGAATACCTTGACGCCGACAATCACGCCCCAAAAGTTGGCTGTCAGCAGCGAAATGTCGAAAAAGGCCGACGACCCCATGCGGAACATAAAGGGCGCCAGCGTGTAAAACACAACCATGGCCGCCGTGTACCCGGCAATGTAGCCGTACACCTGGCCGTCCCATACGGCGTGCTCGATGCTGCCGCGGTCGAAGATGGCGGCCTGTGCGCCCATGATGATGATGCCAAAGGTGCCGAGGAACGACAGGACCTCGGGCATGGGCCGCTTGCTCACCAGCCACTCCTCAAAGACATTGGACGTGCCGTACAGCGTGGCGCCCAGCAGCCCAAACAAGTCGCCCTTGAGCATGTCCACGCCCGGCCCGCCGTTGGTCCCCGTCATGTGGTCCGACGCCAGCAGGATGCCCATGCCGCCGCAGCACACGACGATGCCGACCATCTGGAAGGCCTTGTAGCGCACGCGCAGCAGCGCAAACGAAATCGCCACCACGCACACAATGCTCCAGAAATTCAGCAGCTGCGCCGACAGGATGTTGGTGTAGCGGTACGCCAGCACCGTAAAGTAGTTGCCCTGCACGTCGAGAAAGGCCATGATGATGTACTTCCAGCCGTGCACGCGCAGCACGTGCAGCCAGTGGCGCGCGCCCCAGCGCCACAGGAACACGCCCGTGTAGATGGCCGACAGCAGCACGTAGACAAAGAGCGTCTGGAAGGCGGGGATGTTTGTGTTTTTCTGCGCCAGGAACGAGCTAAACGTGTTGGTGGCCGTGATGCACAGCGACAGCAGCTGGCCCATGACAATGACGGCCCAGAAGTCGACCGTCTGCAGGTACGAGTACCAGGCGACGTTTTCGTTGCCGAGGGCCTGGAAGCCCTGGCGGAGCAGGTCGGCTTCGTCCAAGGCGGGCGGGGGAACCGCGGTGGTGGTGATGGTGGTGGTGGTGCCTTGCTTCACGTCGGCCAGCACAGCATCGGGCGTCACCACCTCTGGAGCCATGGCGGCCTTGGCGTCTTCGGGGGCCGAGACTACTTCGGGGGCAGAGGCTGGATCAAAGGGCGGCATGGCTGCTTTTGGGGGTGATTTTGGTGGAAGAAGGGGAGAGACTTCTGAGGGGAGAGGGTTCATTTTTATAGAGAGAAAACAGCGTGTGATTTTTTTTTTTTTTTCGGGGATTTTTTTTTATGTGTAATCCTTCGCTTCATCCTTATCAACCTGACAAGCTATGGTACCAGTACATAGACCCCCCGCTCCAAGTACTATGTAGTGTTAGTATGGTATGGTATGTAGTACTGTATGTATACCCGCGCTTACATAAGATAGCCCCCACCCACTAAGCAACTAGCTAGCCAACCAACCAACCACCCACCCACCACTAACCACCACCAACCCGGCGCTTATCCTGCGTGTCTTGCATAAACCCTCTACTATCAAACGTCTACATCTGTCTATACAAGTACAAGTAGTCATTTTGAATAGGCAATATAGATACCGTGTGCTGTACTACTCATGTATGTACATACCATACTATGTACATCGTGAACTATATCAAAATTAAACAACGGGAAATACCAAATTCAAATCGGACAAAGGAAACAACAAAGAAAAGTGCTAGAGGGGAATCACAAACAAGTGCTTCAGTCTTGTTACACTCTTTTCCCCGTGGAGAGCAAAAGAGCAACTGAAAATGCCAAAAAAAAACAACAACAACAATAGAAAACAAAAGAAAGATGAAATGCTGATAGACACAAAGGAAACCAATATCAAATAAACCCCCCGCTCAGGCCGGCCGGCGTCGACACCTCCCGCTTCGGCCGCGGCGGCGGCCCGCGCGCCTGCGGCATCGACGCATCGCGCAGCCGTCCGCCGCCCGTCATCGGACTCATCCCGCCCGTCCGCACCGGCGACCGGCTCGAGCTGCGCGACTGCTCCCGCACCTCCAGGTTGCGCACGCGGTCGCGCACCGACTCGCGCACCTTGTCGTTGCGCACCATGTTGCTGGGCGCTGTGCTTAGCAGCGGCCGCATGCCGTGGTTGGGCGCAGAGGGCGGCCGCACAGTCGCTGCCGGCGGCGACACGGCCACCGGCGCTGTTGCCAGCGGCGCTGTGGCAGTCGCGGGAACTTGCAGGCTCATGCTGCCCCGGTCGCCAATCGGGTCCGTGGCCGAGCGTCCC
Source organism: Thielaviopsis punctulata (assembly GCA_036034705.1). Classification (NCBI taxonomy): domain Eukaryota; kingdom Fungi; phylum Ascomycota; class Sordariomycetes; order Microascales; family Ceratocystidaceae; genus Thielaviopsis; species Thielaviopsis punctulata. Next base: position 2,923,385 of record CM069900.1, on the reverse strand, counting down.
GCATGCCGTCCCGGCACCGGCGTCTGCAGCATCGGCGCCGCGTCAAACGTGGCCGTGCGCGGCGCCGGCACCGCATACCCGTTCTTGTCCTTGACGCTGTCGAACCCAATGCGCGTGGGCCACGACGGCGAGTTCACCGTGCCCGTGGGACTGGGGCTGGCTATTTCGGTAGTGCCCACTTCAGAGCCCGCCACGGGGCTCGCTGCTGTCGGACTCGCAACAAAATAGTCATCGACAATGTGCGTCGAAATCTCCGCCTGCTGCGGCTCCGGATGCTGCACCGGCACGCCAAACGTCGGCGACCGCAACGCCATGTTGAGCTGCGGACTCGGCGAGCGCAATTCAACCGTCTGCGTCTTGGTGGAGTTGATAGACAAGGAGCCCTGCACCGTCGCCTGCATCGGCTCGACGCTCAGCGGGCTCTTGGGCATCGCCCGTGACATCTGGCCGCCGCCCAGAGTCGGGAACTTGAGAGGCGTCGGCCGCTTGGCGGCAGGTCGGGAGGTGGTAGTAGAGGCAGAGCCAGCGCCAGAGCCAGAGTCCGTTGCCACAGGCACAGAGGCCGCGCCAGATATGCTGTTGCTACGCAGAGCACTGAATCCCAGACCGGCAAACGACTCGAACCCGGCAGTGCTCGGCCCAGCCGACGTTCTCGGACGCTCGGGCACGGCCCCGTGCTCAAAGTACGACGACGAGCTTTGAGTAGCAGTGATTTCATCATCGTCGCCATTGTCGCTGTGCACCTTCATGTTAAAGGTGAACGACTGTCTCCGGGGCGAGCTAACGGTCATAGTGTCGCGCTTGGCAGCCACATCTCGAATCACAGGCGGGCCCTCCCACTGCAGAGCCAGGGCTTCGTCGCCGTTCAAGACAAAGGCCTCGTCGGGCGTGGGAGAGCGGGCGTCAAAGCCGCGCTGGTCGATAACCGACGGGTGTCTGCCGGCCGCCGCAAGATTCAAGCCCGACACGTCGGGAACCACGCTGGGAATGGCGTTGCGGACCATGCGCAGGCCAGACGGCGCCGCGGGCTTTGTGTTGACGGGCTTTTCAAACGACGGCCGCTCCATGCTGCGGATAGACCGGATCGAGTGGGACGGCGACGGCGTGTTGCGCGCCGGGTTCTGCACTGAGCGGGTGTGCGAGGAAGTCGAGTTGGCCACCGAGGGCCGTGGCGAAAGCGCCGAATCGTGAGTCGAGCCGGCAATGCTCGGGCTCGGACTGGCGCTTGACGCCCGCAGAATCGAGGCGGCGCTTCTCTCCATATCGGGAGAGGAGCCTGCCGGGGCGGGCGTTGTTTCCTCTGGATTCAAGGTAGACGGGCCAAAGTCAAAGTCAAACTTGAACTGGCTAAACGGCGACTCGGGAATCATGGGCGATCCCCCTTCCGACGTCAGAGTGGACGAAAGGGGGGGCTCCAGGGCAGAAGCAGAAACAGGTGCGGGAAAGCTGGTGTTGATGGACGGAGGATTGGGCGACACGCTTCTCGTGGTGGCAGAGCTAGGCGAGCGGGCTCTGATGGACGCATTTGAGGCAGCAAGCGCAACAGCCGGCGAGTAAGGCTTGAAGACGGTGTTTGACGGTACTCTGGGGCGCACGGGGCTGGGCGAGGACAGATTGGGGGGGAAGGGGGAAGTTGAGGCAGAGGCAGAGGCAGAGGCAGAGATAGGGGTAGAGGTAGGAATAGAGGCGGCAGACGCAGATACAGTGGGCGAGTATGCCGTGGTAGAAGGTGAGTAGCTCGCAACAGAAGCAGTCGGCGCAACGGGCTCATAGACCGTAGGACTCGACGCGACCACGGAGCCGCCCAAGAGACTATGCGCCGGACTACTGCTAGTGCCAGCCAAGTTTGCATTTGCCAGAGTCGTCAGTGGCGACTCGTTGAGCGGCGTAATGGGCGAGTCGTCATGCTTGCTGCGGGCAAAGCTGTTGCGGGCAAAGTTTGTATTGAGGGTGGGCGGCACCACAAGGGGCGATAGCGAGAGCACTGGGGCGGCTCTGTTTGGTTGTTGTTGTTGATGTTGTTGTTGTTTTTGCTGTTCTGTGGCAGATGGTTTGCTGCCGTTGTGGTCATTGTCGTCATCATCGTCGTCGTCGTTGTCGCCGCCGCTGCCGCTGCTGCCAAACAGCGAGTCGAGGGCATCGCTCTTCATGGGGACGTCTTTGGTGGACGCAGCGGTGGAGGCGGCGGTGGGAACGGCAGCGGGCACGGCAGCGGGCACAGCAGCGGGGGGCTCAGTGGCGGCGGCCCGTGGTTTATGGGCGGCGCTCGTGATGGGCCTCTCCCCGGATCGCGAGGACGGACGGGAGGCGGCAATTCCGCCAATCGCGGCAGGCGGCTTTATGGAGAAGCGGTCGCCTTTGATAAAAGAGTCGCGCATATCGATAGCGGAGGCATTATGGCGCAGACTGTCGCGATTGGGGCGCGGGATGTGATCAAAAGACTGAAGGTCGACGAGACTGGCAGTGGCAGTGCCGTTCATGAACATGGGGCGCGGGGCGGCGACGGAGCGGAAGGAGTGGGAGGTTCCGGGACGGGCGGAGCTGGCGGAGCGGTTGCGGGAGGAAGATGAGACATTCCAGGTGCTTGCGGGGTGGGGGGAGTTGAAAGTGGCGGAAGCATCGGAAGAGCTTTGATTGCGGAGTTGTTTGGCGGAGATTTCGGCGGTGGCGGATTGTTTTCTGGAGGATGTTAGACGAGTCGAGTATACACATGTATGTATACATATGAATATATATATATATATATATTTACATATATGTATATGTAGGTTTATGAAGAGGGTGTGAAAAGAATGATACCTTCTCTTGTCACCACCAAGCTTCAGGCCAAAGAAGGAGACCATTGTGAGTAAGCGTGAGACAAGTGCAGCAAGAAACAAAGACTACTGCATATAGTTGAGGCGTATATGTATGTATGTAGTTATGTAGTAGTGTACAAAGGATGAAAAGACTTGGTGGATATAGTGGATGTTACTGATTCCTGCTGGTGGCTTGTTGGGTTGACGGCGTGTTCCTTGCGGGTGTAGGCAAGTTGTATGTATGTATGTGGTAAAACCAGTTTAACAAGTTTGGAACAGGATAGTGAAGGGGAGGAAAGAGATGATGTAATACAGACAAGAAAATGAACGAAAAGGGCAGATGAAAAGAAAAGGAGCGGACGATCGGGATGATCAAGAGAGAGAGAGAGAGGGAGAGAGAGGGAGGGAGAGTAGAGGGAGGGTAGAGGTAGAGTAGAGGCAGAGGCAGAGGTAGAGGTAGAGGGAGAGAAGAGAGAGACAGAGAGTGAGAGAAGAGAATGAGAGAGTGACGTCTCTTGTTCCTGGAAAGAAAAAGACGGAAATTATATTCCCCAGAGTTCTGCTTGTTTTCTTTTTATTCGTGTGGTGAAGACGAGAGGTCGATCCGTGTTTAACCCTAGCAGCGCATTGGGGTTAGCCTTTGAGAAAGAGGGAACGAACAGAACGAAGGCATAAAGGTAATGTCAAGAAGCGAGATTTTGGTTGTTTTTCCAAAAAAGAAAAATACTACAAAATATATAAAAATACCCAAAAATTCTGGAAGAACAAAGCGTTGAAACCTCTAAACGGCTCTGGCTTTTTTTTAATCGTCTAATTGTTTAATTGCCAAGTTCATGGCAGCTCTTCTCAGGGGTCCTGCGCGCTCACGTACATACCAGTATACATACATACATACATACATACATACATACATACATACATACATACATACATGCCAGTATACTATGTATGTACGTACATACATACTGTATCGCACGTATGTACTGTATCCAAAGCCCAATATCAAAGGGACCCCCAAGGGTCCTGGACTCTCACCGGTTTTTGGTATGTTCCCCTGCAAGCTTTTACATAGTAAGTACCATACTGCTATGTATCTACAAAGTACATACATACCATATGTACAATAGCATGGGATGCTTAATCTTCTGCTCCCCTTTGCCACTAAATCAGCTAGCCTATCAGCAGCCCGCTGTACCTGGCAGGTTTAATTGGTATCATGTTAGTCAGCATGCCAAAGTATCCTTTCTCTTGTTTTCTGTGGCGAGTGACAAAGGGCACTTTTATTATAATTCCGTCCTTCCAGCAAATCTCCAACCGCAATGTTCGTGTTCTCTTCCTTCTTCTCTCTTTTCGTCTCTCCTCCTCTTCGTCTCTTCCTTCTTCTCATCTCCCTTTTCCTTGTCTTGACCGAGAACAAGCTTTCTCTCTTTTGTCTGTTCTTCTCTCTCCCCCTTGTCCTTCTGCAGCTTCATCTCTTCTTTCTCCCGTCTGAAATCACCTTGTACGCGAACAAAAAGCATCTCTCCCTTTCTTTGCTCCGCTCTAAAACCATCTCATCTCTTCATGCCCAATTTTGGCATACCATACATATATACTAGCACTATTACAGATTCCTCGGAAAATTCCTACAAACATACATACATACCATACACAACTACCATATATACCAAGTACATCCATACCATACGTCAACCTTTCAGCCCTAGCACCTCTTTTCTCACGCTGCTAAGAATCCGTCAATACGATATATGCACATATACAGCATTCTTCCTTGAGAATATAACAGTCTGCATTAACGGACACCCCTAGAAAGTTAATAAAAACTCGTATTATATCAAAAGTCTCCCTGTTTTGCGCCAAAATCAATCATGTCATGTTTGACAGGTTGTAGGGAATAAGGCATGTGCTTTATTGGTGACTATCACATAGTACATACATGTATATATATATGTATGTATGTATGTACAACCATTTCTCGTCTGTAACCCTTGTGCTCCACCCAACCCTAAATAACACCTTGGCTGTCCCACTCAGCCTTGCAACAAACAAAATGTCATCCCAACTTCGACCCCTTCTTCCTCTTCATTCTTCATTCCAACTTCAACATACATAAAGTATCCATTCGTCACAGGACAACAACATGCAAGTGCATCCACAGGCTTAAATAAAGCCTTTTTCTATTGTCCTGTACCAACTGCTACTCAGTCTCAACTACATACACACATACTATGTGCTAATCTAGGTCTATGCCTCCTCCCCCCCCCCCCCCCCCCCCCTTCCGGACTGCGCTGAAGAACAACCACTCTACGTTTTTCTTGTACATCTATGTACACAGGAATCCCACCATCTCGAGCCCTTCTGCTTGCTACCTTGAGCCTCCTCCCTCTCATCAAGAGGCTCGTCCTCTTTTTGTTGGCTCATGGTTAACAATGCTCTTGGCCGTGACTGTTTCAAACACGAGAACAGAAATCTGAGCAGTCCTCTCCCCTTGCTGGTCGTTGGCCCCAGAGACAAGCGCGTGTTTGGTTTCTCTCTCTGACCCCTTGCTTTCTTCTCTTTGAGGTTGTCCTTGTGTCTTTTTGTGTAGTAGCAGCTTGGCAGCAGTTTCTGCGTTGACGACAACTTTTCTCACATAGGGTCGCGTGTTTATTCTATTGCCGACCCAATGGTGTTTTGCTTATATAGTTTTCAATCTGAGCAGACTCGGTAACGTCTCCTTTCTCTCTCTCTCTCTATACTCCCTCCACTAACAACCTCCCGCAGCCTCGATGCTCCAAAAACATCCACAAACTACCTCTCTCGAGAAGAAAGGTCTTGTGCTGGTCAAGACAACCTCGCATCTGTCTGTCTGTGTATCCAACGACTGCCAAAAACTACTCTGCCCGGTGATGATTTAAAAAATACGGTCAAAAAGCCAAATTTGCAGACCATCGTTTGTCTTAATTCCGCGGCTTTTGCCTTCTGGATGAGTTTCTGTCTGCAGCATTGCTGTAACGGCCCTGCAATCAGTAACCTCGAGAAGCTATAAGCCCCAGGAGAAACAACATGGACGCGATGTGTCGGTGAGAACACAAGAGAGCTAATCTGAGGGCCCTGGAGCTTTTATATCCTCGTATACACATACATACATACATACATAGACATGTATAAACACGTAATACTCTTAATAAACACCCTTATTTATAACAAACTGCTCTTCATACACTCTCCGCACTCTACTCACACATCAACGCGTCTTCTTGCTCTCGGCCCCTCCCGCCGGCTTACTGTACATCCACACGGCCGAAAACCCGACAAACCCAGCCACCGTCACCCAAATCCCCGCCATCCATGGCCACGCCCCCGAAATCTCGTACGACCGCGGCCACTCGTCATGCGCCATGTGGCGCACCGACACGGTGACCTTTTCCTCCACGTTGCTCATAAACGGCCGCTTGTAGTTGACCAAAAAGTTGAAGATGCCGTGCTGGTCCGGCACCGTAAAGTTGGCAGCGTACACCGTGGCAGATGCGCTTTGGGCCGTGGGGGAGAGCGCGAGGCGGTGGAAGGGCGAGAGCATGCTGAATTCCAGTTGCAGGGCGTCGGCGGCGGGGACGTTGAACGGCGTCCACTGGTCCCACTTGTACTCTGAGAGGCTGATGCTGTAGGACTGTTTTGTGTTTGTTAGACTTTAGAGGTATATATATACATATATATATATACATGAAAATACAAAGAAAGAAACTCACCACTTCATTCTTGACACGGTAAATGCCCGGGTTGGACACATTGCCCACACCCTCGTTCAAATGATGCTCCACTTCGTTGACACGCAGCACGCCAATCTCCTTGAACGTCCAGCCGGCCACTCTCTTGGCAAACTCGCGATTCCACACCTTTTTGCCAGCAGCTTCGCTCTCGATCCACTTGTCGGCAAGCATCTCGCTGGCGCCGACGATAGTCACGCGCGCCGAGTTGCGGGCCTGCAGCGCCGAAACGAGGGCGAGCTGGCGGCCGGTGGCAAAGATGTCGTCGGGCGCGACGCCGGCAGCCTGCGTCTTGGGCGCGTAGAGGTAGGCCGAGTCGGGGGCGCGCAGGATGGGCGCCAGCAGGGGGCTCTGGCCGAGGACGTGGGCGGTGCCGTGGGGAAACACGAGCACGTGGTCTTGGTGTTGCTGGTCGGCGGCGGGCGAGAAGTAGGGCTGCACGTCGGGCCGCAGGGGCTGCGGGGCCGGCAGCACGAGCACGTCGTGGGCGGTGGCGGCGGTGGCGGCGTCGTAGGAGAAGTGGTCGACGACAGTGGTCTGGCGGTCGGCGGGCAGGGAAATGTCGAGTTCAGCAAGGAGCAGGGCCAGACTGCCGGGGACGGGGTGCGTGGCAGACAGGGCGATGAGGATGTTGCCGTCAGCGTTGACAAAGTTGAGCAGGGTAGCGGGAGTCAGATTGGAGCCGAGGTCTAATTGCGTTAGTTTCTGCACCTGGAAGAAGGAAAGCGGGAGGAGACAAGGTAGGTAGTACTGTTGAGTTTCGAGGGCAGCAGCACAATGTGGTCGTAGTTGCGCTCGCCGAGATCAAACAGCTTGAGCGACGGAGCCTTTGCCGTGGAAAAGGTGAGGTCGAAGCCTCTGCCTAGATCATGTTGTTAGTCACCTCTTTGCATTGCGTTTGAGGGGGGGGAAGGCCCTGGCAACGCACTCTTGAGATCGCCCAGAAACGTCGAGAACTCGGCCTTTTGCCCGTCCTCGTCCACCAGCACCAGCGTCCTGCTGCCGGTAGCAGACGCAGCATTGGCGATGGCGGCAAAAGCCAAAGCGGCGAGGGAGAAGAGGGATTTCATTGTTTGAGGTCGTCTTCTCTGTCGTTGTATGGGGTTTGTAGAGAAAGGTTCGATCGAAGCTGTAGGAGAAAATTACACAGCAAAAGAAAGAAAGGGAAATGAGGAAGGAGACAGACGTAAGCTTCTTTCGGGGTTGGTGTTTCGCTTTCGCTTTGGCTTTACCTGTTCTCTTTTGCCAATTGCATGTTATTCCTTTTCCCGGGGTCCTAAAACAGATGGGCAAAGCTTTGATAAGATAAAAGGCTTGCGAAAGCTCTCTCCCTCTAAAACTGAACAGGTAGACCAGAATCGTCTAGGGTTAATCAGGCCTGGTTAGGGTCTATGACAAGGGTTAAACATCTTGCTGCTCCGTTTCTCCCGATAATTACCCGCCGGCTCTTTGTTTGTGGGGGGACAAGGCTTTCCCTGCTGCCTCCGAACTTCAGACTACATACTCCCAATTCCTCCGCCCACTATATACAAACCCTCCTCCGAAGCCAACCACCAGCAAAACCAACATGTCCACTCCCCGCTTCTTCGCCGCTCCGCTTCCCTTTCTGCGCTGGTCCATGCGCGAACGCCCGGCGTACTTTTGGTCCATAGTTCTTGGCGTTGCTGGACCCGTGGGCATGGCGACGATTCCGCCCATTAGACATGCGCTGGGCGATGTTGATGCGCCGCCGTTGCCCGTCATGTATCCCAGTATGTTCCGTCCCTTTCTGCTCCTCGCTTCGCTCGGCTTTTTTCCCTTCCGCTTCGTTCCGTTCTTCTTTCTGCTTCTCTCCGTCCCTCGCCTCGCCCGCTTGTAGCTTCCTCCTCCTCTTCCTACATGACCGTCATACTAACAGTGTTCAGTCCCTACCGGCCCGCGCAAGAAACCCCACGGCTTTGAAGACGAATAAAAGGAACAAACAGAACAACAACACAAACCCCTCTTCTCTCTCTACAACAAGACAGCCCGTCTCTATTTGGACTACAGAAACTACAGACCTCTTCTTCGGTACAACAGGCCCCTCTCGAAAGCTGTAAATAATCAGATACATACATGCTATACTCTCTTATCAATAAAGCTTCTCTATTGTAAACTACTCCTCTCCCACAGAATGAAAAAAAAAAAAAA
>CM069900.1:2866390-2914649 GCA_036034705.1 Thielaviopsis punctulata | reverse complement strand
AAAAAAACAATCACCGCCCTCCAACCGTCCACTCCCACACCCGCCCCTCCTCATCGCCCGTATACACAGACCCCGGCATCGCCGTAATACACGTCACTGCCGCTGAACTGCTCGCTCCCTTTTCATTCTCCCCTGAATGCTCCAGCCGCCGCAGCGCATCCAGCGCCCACCTGCCCGTGTTGCTGTCCACCACGCGCTTCCACACCGTGACGCGCCCGTGCCGGTGGCCCGTAAAGACCAGCTGGTTCTCGAGCGACTCGCTGCCGGCCCCGTCGTAAAACGCCACTGCGTGAACCACGTCGTCCTTGGCCGCCGTCGCGCTGTCGTCGGCATTCAGCACCCGCCCGCACACGCGCTGGTCCAGAATCAGTTCGCCGTTGATGTTGAACAGCACCACGCTGCCGCCCGCCGCCAGCATAATGTCGCCGTTGGCCTCGCTCACCACCACGCCCTCGACCCGCCGTCCTGCCGGAACGCTGAGCCGCCGCACAAGCTCCAGCCGGTTCAGATCCCACACAAACACCTGGCCCTCGCTGACACTGACCAGCATGCTAAACGCCGTGCTCGCAGCCAGCAACTCGACGGGCCGCCGGTGCGCAAAGAGCGCCTTGCGCAGCGTCACGTCGACGGGCCGGCCGTGCGACGTCTTGAGGGCAAACACGCTAATCACACAGTCCTCGCCCGCCGTCACCAGCGTCTTGGAATCCGGCAGCAGCGCCGCCGACAGCGCCCCGGCATGCAGGTTCTCGCACAGCCCCGCCGGCTTGCGCGAGTCGGCAAAGAAGAAGCGCAGCGACGCGTCGGCAAACCCAAAGTCGAGGTACTTGTCGTACGGCGCAAAGTGCCGGCGGAAGGGCGACGCCGCCAGCAGCCGGTCCAGCCGCGGCACGTACACCAGCGACGCCACGCGGTCGCCCGTCTCGAGCAGCGGCGCCGCCAGCCGCGTCAGGCTGTACACGGAGCTCTCGGCATCGACGCGGCGGATCAGCGGGCGCACGTTCTCGCGCACGGGATGCGGCCGCGCAAACACCATCTTGGGCGTCTGCCCAAAGTTGTGGATGACACCGGCGGCAATGCGCTTCTCCTGCAAGTCTTCAATGTCGTCGAGGTTGCTGGCGCCCTCGTACGACTGCCAGTGAAAGACATTCATGCTCTCGACGGCCGCCTCGCCCCGCTGCTTGTAGCCAAAGATGAGGTCGATCCACGCGTGCAGGTGCTGGCTGACGTACGGACACTCGAGCGCCTCGCGGTGCTTTTGGATAAACACCTTGGGGTCTCCGTGCGCCCACGGCGGCAGCTCCACGTGGTCGACGGGCGTTCCGGTGCTCTCGCGCGTGCCAAACGCGTAGCCGTTGATGTTGCGCAGAAACTCGGGCAGGCAAAAGAACTCGGGAATCAGCTCGCGTACGTCCGTCTTGTTGTCGGCCGACGCGCTCCGCCACGCCGCCGGGATGCTGTGGAAGAGCCGGTCGGCATGGTCAAACGACCCGCCCTGTAGCAAGATGAACGAGTGCACAAACGGCGGCAGCCGAATCAGGTACGACGACACAATCATTGCCGTGCTGTAGTGCGTGCCATAGTGGAACGGCGTCTCGTCAATTTCGGCCAGCGCCGTGTAGTTTTCGTGGTACGCCGGAATGCGCCCAGGCGTCTGCGCGCCCATGGGCTTGCTGAGGTCGCGGAACGTGGCCGGGTCGTTGAGGTTGAGCTCCGAGCTGGTGTAGTCAGCCAGCACCCACGGAAACACGGGATACTGCGTGAGATCGTTGAACGTGCGTCCGGCCATGGTGTTGACCATCATCAAGTAGTGGAAATTCGACATTTCGCCGCGCTGCCACCGCCGCGTGACCGAGTGGAAGGGCGTCTGCTGGCCAAAGAGCCCGCCCAGAGACCCGAGATTGCCGAGGCCGCTGATGCGCTGGCCCAGCCCGCCAAAGCCGCCCAGCCCAGACGACGGTCCTTCGTCGGCCAGTCTTAGGCTCTCCAGGCGCCACGCGTCGTCGCTGGCCGCCGGCGCCGAGCCCGTGCTATGCGGCGCCTTGCGCGCCAGCTGCGTAAATAACTCGTCGCGTCTCCCAGAATCAATGGCCGTCAACAGATAGCTCCGGCCATCAGTGAAAAACACCTCGACCGCCACGTCGCGGAACAGGAAGCGCCGCTTGCTAATGCTCAGCACGTCGGCCCAGCGCCAGTGCCGGCTCTCCTGATCCGACGGCCGCGCAATGGCCGCTGCTGTCGACACGGCCCGCGGGTCCATGATGATTTGCGAGTACGGATCCCGCTCGTCGGCTGGCGCCTGCCACGCATTGACAATCTCACCCGATGCACAGTGGAAAACGCCGTCCATCATGTACAGCGCGTCCTTGCCCACAATCAAGATGCCCTCGGCTGCTTCCAGTCCAATGATGCGTGAAATGTTAAAGACGGCCTGAACCGCGTCGTCCGGCTGCAGGCGCCGCATAACTTTGCGGTTCTTGTCTTCAAAGGCATCATCGCCTTCGGCCACGTCGTTGGGATCATCAATCATTTCAAAGTCGTCTTCGCCGGCAAGCGCGTCGCTTTCCGGGTTGGCGCTGCCCACGTCCGACTCGCCGGCGTCTGGGAACATTTCTGTCCCACTGCCAATCGTGATGCCGATGCCGCCCAGACCGCCTACCGGCCCGTCATATCCGACCGATAGCGACTCGACTGATCGCGCATCTGACGCAGCCCGGGACCGCGTGCGCTGCCGTCCAATGCTCAACGAAGAGGAAGTTGCCGACCCAGAGTTGTTGTTGACACGTACAGCCGGCACGGAGCAAGAAGCCGCCGGAGACAGCGGTCCGGGAGACACTGTCCCTGCTGTTTCCGTGTAGCGCCGCTTGGGCTGGTACTCGCCATGAGTCGTAGAGTAGTCGGGCAACAGCCGTAGCCGCATGCGGTCGCGGCCCTCGGTACGATCTAGCTTCCACTTTGTCGCTGCCGGCTCGGCAAATAGACCGCCAGGCCGACTCAAATCCCGATCCATCCTGGCATACGCCTGCGCCAAAAAGATGGCGTCGTCAGTGCGGTCCTGCATGAGTCGTTGGTGCTTGGTGTGCTCGGCGTAGTAGATGCTCTTCATCCACGAATTGTTGCTCAGTGTATGCCGGTCCAGCACCGTCTCGGCCGCCACCGCCTCCGTGTTCCACTGCCGGAGCTTCTCCCGACGCCGCGCCAGCCGCGTGCGTTCGTTTTCGGCCGTGCGGACGTTTTCCGTTGCCACAAAGTCCTCCCACGCCTTGGCTAGTTGGCCAAAGAAGAGCGCGTCGAGAGACGACCGGTGGTTGTCGACCCACTCCAAAAAGGCTTCGTTGTCCATCTCCGTCACCACTTCAAAGTCGTGCACGGCCGGAGAGCCATCTGGTGCCGGCGCTTGTGGGACCGAGCTTGACATCGAAGCCGAAGCTGATGCCGTAGCCGGAGCCGTCCGACCCAAAGAAGACGAAGAAGACGCCGTTAAGCCAGACCGCTGGAATAGAGAAGCAGCTTCCTCGGGCCGCTGCACCATCATGATGCGCATAATCGTGGCTGCTGACACACGGATCGACTTGCGTCGGTCAATCAGCTTAATGTATAGCTGGTACCACAGCAGCTTCATGTACTCGTCTTCAGCGGCTAACGAGCCCAGAATGGCGGCTTGCCAGTACATGATGTTGTCCATGACAGCCTTGGCGCGGGCTTCAGCCTCGGCCTCTCTAGCCGCGGCTTCAAAATCAACTCTAGCCTTGGTTTCAAAATCAACTCTGGCCTTGGCTCTGGTCTTGGTTTTGGTTTCAGACTCGGCGTCCGACTCAGCATCCGACTCGATGTCCGAGTCTGGGTCAGACCCGGAATTTTCCGAGTCCGAGTCCGAGTCTGAGTCCGGCCCCACCACATCCTGCAGCTCCGATAACTGCAGCAAAATCATCTTGAAAAACGTAGTGCGTAGAGTAGCCACAGCCTGTGAACACAGACGCACGCTCTTAAGCGACGCCACGGCCGGCTGCTGCAGATACTCGAGACAAACACCCGTAAACTCCAACATGCTATCAGCGCCACCAATGAACCAGCCGGCAAAGATGGAGTCGACAACTACGTGCACGTTGAAACGGGCCAGATTCATGAGCACCCGCGGCTCCGTAATAGCTGTCAGGTTGAGTTGGATCTCCGTCTTGAGCTGCTGGATAGTGTTGCGTAGAACGTAGGATTCAAAATAGGCTTGGTGTTCCTGGAAGCCGGGCGGAATCTTGCAGGCCAGATTAAAGCCGGGAAACTCCTTGCGGCTGAGAATCTGGTCACAGAAGACGGCAATAACAAGTTCCAAGAGACCTTGGAGGACGACGTTGCTTGTTTGCTGTGCTTGGCTGCGGGAGCGTTCGTGGCTGTGGTTTTTGAGGTGTCCGTGTCCATGTCCATGTCTTTGACCATGACCATGGCCGTGTCCATGGCCGGGCCCCTTAAACTCGACCGGAGACACAAACGCCGGCGCCAGCCGCGCCGAGCTCGGCCCCGCCTTCTTGCTTCTCTTTCCACCCGTTGCTTCCTCACCCACACCCGCCGAATTACCAATTCCCAGAGGCGCATCGGCCGTCAACAAGACAAACGACGACGCCTTGCGCAGTTTCATGATTGATGCCGAGGACGCCACCGAGTCAGCCGCAGCCTTGATTTCCGAGTGTGACTCCGTCTTGGACCGGCTGCGCTCCTTTTCCCGACGCGAGTGTGGTGAGGCTCGTCTGACAATGGGAAGGCCGGCGTGGTTGTTGCCGAGCGGCTTGATGATGACGTCGCTGCCGTCAAATGTCAGGGCTGAGCCGGCCGAGTTGAGCTCGACTTCTGGGTTGACGGCGTCGGTTGAAACGACTACGGGATAAAGAGCAGCTAGAAGGAGACGGCTATAGTCAGACGTCAGGGCAAAGTCACGGAACTCGGAAGATGTAGTGTGAAGATCGGCGAGGAAGCGCGTGATGGTCTGGAGGACAACGATGCGCATGGCTATCTTGTCAACGTCTTCTGTTGTTAGGGTTAGCGAGCTGGGTTGATAATGGGTTGAGTTGAGGGTAAAATAAAAGAAAACCAAGCGGAGGAACAAGCGGAGCAGGGACAGCCCCTCCAAACAAGAGTACTTACTTCTCATGCCCAAGGCCTGTGACAACTCCATCGATCGCGCCCGTGGCCGCCTGCCTGCCGGCTTCGGTCCACTCTCTGCTGCTGCTGCTGCTGCTGCTGCTGCTGTTGCTGCTGTCTCTTCCTCCCTTCCTCCTTCATCCCTTCTCCCGCCCTCCTCGTCTAGCTGCTCCTCCTGCTGGCTGACGACCTGCTTGACTCCATGCTGCAGCATGGCCATAATCACCGGCAACACATCGGGATGCACAATGCGCGGCTTGTGGAAAATGTCCATCAGACTGAAAAAGTCAAAGGTGCGTTCAAAGTCTATGGCCGCCACGTCAAAGCCAAAGAGAATGCTAAAGCAGATGGGCCAGAGCGTCGGAATGTCCCACCAGCGCCGCAGCCGGGCCGCCATAATGGTGAAGCCGCCAGTCTTGGACGCAAACTTGGCCGTGTACGACGTGCCGTGGATCACGAGCACGCGCGCCAGGATCTTGGCGCCATACACCACAATCTCCGGGTCGTCTTCTGTGAGTAGATAGAGCAGCCAGCGGTTCGTCACCGTGCGCGCAAACTTGTGGATCGTGGCGGTGTTGGACGTGTCGCACAGCAGGTTCGAGTACCAGCCCAGGACGCGGGAGCCAATCTGGCGCCGTGCAAGAGGCGGGGACGTCTTGACTGAAGCTCCGTTCGGTGAGTTGACTTCGATCGTGGGTCGCCTAGACCCAAGGCTCGGCCGGACGTTGGCGGTGGTCGTGGTAGTGGCACCGGTAGTAGAAAAGCCAGAGACACTGCTGTTGCCATTAGGGTTTGTAGAGCCAGGGTTAGGGTTTCCATGAGGATTGGACCAGCTGCTAGCCGACCGATTGCGGTTAGTATTGATCCGGGCACTGTGAGACGAGGCAGACGACGACGCCAGGTTAGATGCAGACGCTCGAAACATGTAGGTAATGAAGAGAGCCAGGGCACGCTGGACATCGGTGCTGAAGTTGGACTTGACCAGGGCTTCAAAGGCCAGGCGGAGAGACGGCATGACCTCTTCGGTCAGAGGCTCGCTCTTGAGAGCTTCGAGCAGGCGTTTGATGATTCCTGTTATTTGTTAGGGCTTTTGCTTTCATTTCTTGAAGCCTCAAGCGGAGCGAGGAAGAGAAGAACAGAGGAAACAGGCACACAGAGAGAGAGAGAGAGAGAGAGAGAGAGAGAGGATCCTAAGGGAATACTTACTCATACGAACCAGACGCCGGCTGTTAAACTCGTGGTACTTGCTCTTCACCGCAAACGTCACAAACTGCAGATAGTACAACTCCTGCGTCTCCGTCGATGACCTCCGCCACGTGTCCACATCAATCAGCAGAATCCGATACGCCAGTGGATTCACGATAAACGACTCAATCGGCTGGCCGTGGTTGTAGCCCACAAACTGTAGCACCAGCTTCAGCAGCCGCAGACACACCGAGTCGCGCTCCTCGCGCGTCAGCGGCACCCGTACCGGCGGCCGTTCAACAGCCGACGGCATGCCAAAGCCCAGCTTGGCCCGGAGCAAGAGCCCCATAATGGCATAGCCGTTGTCGCGCTCCATGGCGTCGCTGTTGCGCCAGCTGTGCCGCACACAGGTAAAAATCATTTCCACAATGCGCAGCATGTCCTGCGCCGTTTGCGCCCGGTGCAGCAGCTTGAGTGCCAGCGGCGTGAAGCCGGCCAGCCGCCACATGTTGTCGTCCAGGTATGACGGCACGGCAACCACCGGGTTCCCCGAGAGCACCGCCATGCCATACGGCCGCGTAAATGCCTCGGCCAAGAACGGCACGGCAGCATTGACTGCCACAGCCGGCGTGCCCCGCCGAAACACGTGCAGCACCGACGCCGCAGCCGACCGCGGCAGCGACTGGAACAGGCTGCTCTCGTAGAAACTAACGTCGTCACGGTACACGGCCGCCGGCAGGAAGCTCAGCAGCGTCTTGTTCTCAGGGAGCAGAGCCGCCGCCTTGCCGCGAATAGCCCGTAGAATGTCCGAGTTTTCGTCTTTGCCGGGATGCATCATTTCGTTGCGCAGGCCCAGATTCGCCGACGCCTCGTACGTCTGGAAGCCGCCCAGGCTGTCCTGGAAGTTTCCCTGATAGCGCGCGCCCAGCCCATAGTGCACCGCCAAAAAGTCGTCGCTCAAAACATCGTCCAGCAGATGCGCCGACGCCAGAGACCACTTGGACATAATCAGGCCGGCTCCGCTCTTGCCCGACAGGTTGCGTGGCGTGCCGAGAAACGCCTGCACCGGGCCGAGAGCCGGGCTCGTTAGAGAACTGGTGGCACGGGCTGCCAGACCGAGCGCAGCAAAGCTGTCGCTCTTGGGCGAGTTGCCTGTCGGCGGAGGCGGCTGGGGATAGCCACAGCGCATCTGCTCGACAAACTCGCCATTCACGTACAAGGAAGCTTTGCTATTAGACATGATGGAGCGTGAACGGCGGTGCACTAGGGCAATATGGTACCAGGTGCGCTCCTCAAACGAAACCGCCTTGAAGCGCACGCTGGGCCGCGTCGACGTCACACTGGTCTGCAGGATAAAGTTGTGCGTGTCCTTTTCCAGGTACAGCATCAGGAAACACGTCTGTGTCACGTCAAACACGCCAAAGATGGTGGTGTGCGTGTTGGGGTCGAACCGGTCAATGCGCAGCCAGGCCGTAAATGTATATCCGGCGGCACTCGGCGGTGGAAAGGGCCGCCCCAGAGCCGGCAGCTCGACGGCACTGTAGCCGTTGAGGGACAGGTCAAACTGGAAAAACGCCGGACCAACATACTGAGACGCCATTTCCAGGCAGAAGGACAGAGCATCTGGCGCGCCGCAGGTAAGCAGGAACTGGGTATCGCTGGGACTGGGGATGCCTAGATACATGAGCATCTTGCACAGGTTCAGCAGCAGAGCTCGCTCTGTTGATGACAGCGCCTTCGTATTGCTGCTGCTGATGCTGCAGCTGCTGCCAGTACTGCTGCTGATGCCACCGCCAAAGCAAATCTGGAGGAAATCTGACAGGGCGCTGGTACGGTGCAAGCCCGACAGGTTGAACATGGACACTGAAACGACGCTGACTAATACCCGCAGCACCAGCCATGAGCAAAGGTTGAGCGGCAAGTCTTGCTCTTCTGTGTCATCTGAGCTCGAGGATGGCCTGGCGGTAGCTGGCTGTGAGCGGGGGATTGCCTTCCAAAAGTCGATGATGACGCGTAGCACTTCGGGGTGTTGGAATTGGGTGGTGGGCGTGACGATTTTGCGCACGCGGGCTGTCAAGGCTGCTTGGATGTGCGAGTTTTGGTTGTGTGCTGGTGAAGTAGTTGTAGAGGTGTTTTTAGTCGTAGATTCGTTTGTCGTGATCGTGGTCGTGGTCGTCATGGTCGTCATGGTCGTCATCGTTGCATCGTTTGCCGTCCTGCGGTCTTTTGCTGCCAAGCTCGATTCGTCTGTAGAAGCCGGGTCGTCCGTAGAGTCTCCGTCGACAGCCAAAGGAATATTCCCTACTGCAACATCCTCAAACAGCCGGTCGAGGGCTTTGTCGCCAAGGGCAAAGGCCAGCAGTTTGCCAAACAGTCTATAGCTTGTTTGGCTTTCTGTCTGCGCCTTTTGCTCAATGGACATTTGGGTGGTTGATTGTGTGTCTTTTGATTCTTGAGTGCCATCTGCTCGTTTGTGGCTCTGGCTCTGGCTCTGGCTCTGGCCTTCAGCAGTAAACACACCGCTCTTTTCCCCCGCAGACATTGCATCGCCACTCACCACCCCCAAGCTCGCCAGAATCTGCTCCAACGCAGCCCAGCCGCCGCCATCGACCTTTGTCTTGAAGAAGCGCTGGTTGCTCGAATGGCGGGCCAACGAAGCACCCAACAGCTCGAGCCAGGCACCCAGCACGGAGAAGAATGCGGCAATGTCGGCGGGCGAGCGTATACGCGGGTCGTAGAAGCCGCTGAAGCGCTTGAGCACGGTGAGCAGCAGCGGGAAGCCGTTTTGGTGGCGAAAGTCGGACTGCAGGGTGTTGGGGGCGGGTCTGGAGGAGATGTAGGCGGCGATTTTGAGGAGCACGTTGGACAGGGCGGGCAGGGCGGCGTAGTGTGCGGCGGGTGGTTGTGAGGAAGAGGCCGGGGCCGACGGAGAAAAGGACGGCGATGGCGGCCGTGAGAACTCGGCTTCGTGGATGGGATCAGAGACGTTGCGGAGAGTGTCGAGGAGGGCCTTGAGAATGTCGTTGGTGGTGGTGGGAGGGATGGAGGTGGATGTTGCGGAGCGGTAACGGCGGGGGACGGAGGCGGCCATGACTGCTACAGTGCGTTGGATTGGGAGTCGGATCAAAGTCAGGGTCGGGATAGACGATTGCCAAGTCAAGCGAAGGTGGCAGAGATGTCGGCTACAAGTATCGATAACGGTATCTCGGAAAACAGCCCAATCAGCTCTGGGTAAGAAACGCCGCCAATTGCCAGAACAGAGAGGAAGAGAGCGAGTGTATTGTATGTATGTATGTATGTATCTGTTTGTTTGTTTGGTTGCTTGCTTGCTTGTATGTACTGTACTCCGGATGTATGTATGTATGTATGTACTATTTATTATATGGCACGAGGAACAAAACAGAGTTTGAGATGGGCAAAGACGAAGAAGGTGGTAGCCTCGCCAGCATGCACAGATAAAGAGGTGAGTATGTTATCAGAAAGGAGGATAAGAAGGATGAGTACATAGCTCTCTCTCCCGGCCGAAAAATCGAGACAAGTAAAAAAGGGAAAAAAAGAAAAATGGAGGGGCACAGCTGGGAAGATCAAGGACGGACAAGGAAGGGCCTTATTCAGAGTGCTGCTATGTATGTATGTACGTATGTATGGTATGGTATGTATGTATGTATGGTATGGTATGGTATGTATGTATGTATGTATGTACTTTATACTGATCAATAATATTTACGGCGGCTCTGCCACTTAAATTTTTTCGTATGTATATATACTGTGCTCCGATTGATACCCCCCATGAGCATGGGTTGGTTAATCTTCCAACTGCAACGAGAGGCTATTTTTATATATGTAACATACATACTGTACAAGTACATATATAGGAACCAACAGCACCACTTCAATTAACTGTAAAAAAAAAAAATATATATATATACATATAAACCAAGAAAAATCGGCAAAAGAATAGAATGATTCAATGATTATTCGTTTAATACTTGACTGGTTTACCATTTGGTTTGATTATCTTCTTCAGTCTGTGAGGTACAGACTCTACATACTCCCAAGCATTTTGTGCTGCAGTAGCTAATGCAGCTCTGCTTTGTAAACGTTTTATACTTCATTATAAAGACCAGCATACTTTGCTCCAATCTGTATGCTAGTGCTTTCGTGCAAAAGAATCTCGGTTCTTCTGTTTGGCAGGGCTCACTGCAAACTCATTCCTCGCTTTTCTCCTGTGAAGTCCGTCTTTCTTCAGTTCCGTCTCAAAGTAGATGTGTTGACTGATACCCTCCTTCTCAAGGTCGTCAAGAGTCGCTGCTCTGTGGGTTTTTGCGTATCAAATGAGACGGCGGCGAGCTCTAGTAGAAAGAATAGGAGCTGCTCCAGCTCTTTGTGAAGTTTGGAAGGGATTGGAGATCCCATTTGCTTTCTTTTTGCGGATTAAGCGGAGGGTAGAGTTGACACTAACGAGAGAGGCGATACAACTGAGGGTCGCTTCTCACCCGACAAGCGTCCAAATGAGTTCTCTTTTTTCGGGAGACAGTTCTTCAGATTTCATAATGATGATGGTGAACTTTTGATGTTATTGTAAAAGAAATGAAGCCAAGAAGAATTGTTGAAGATGATGAGTTGAATCATGAAGCCCCGCGTCTTACATTGATTTTGTGGCGCCCATTTCCCCTACACCCCTATGTACTACAGGTATGTATTATGTATGTATACATGTATGTGCGTATGTATGTATGTATGTATGTATATATGCATATATGTATGTACGTCTATGTGGAAAAGAAAACATAGTCGATATGATGACACCCGTGAGTCCATAGACTGTATTGCATCCTATCCCGCACTCAGCCCAAGCAGACCATCAGACATCATAAGTGAGCCCTGTATAGCAAAATATACAGGAATGGGATACCACAAAAGATATGCCTGCCCACTTCTACCACACACAGAGTGAGTTCCTCCACCTCACTGAGCCTGCTCCACAAATGATGTCCTCCTGAATCACTCCCCCCCCTCCCCCTTATCTGGCTTCTTCCTCCACAAATATTCATACTCTGCAAACGTGCGCTTGATGTACCAGTATTCATAGAGGATCAGCCTCTTGACCCTTGCAATCTCTTTTTGCGCGTTTTCATCATCCTCGTCCTTTTTCTTGTCCTTCTTATCCTCGTCCTTGTCCTTGTCCTTGTCCTGGTCCTTCTCTTGCAGCTCGCTGCCCTCATCAGTCCCTGAAAGCCGCCGCCGCTTGTTGCTTTGCTGCTGCGGCGTTTCCTCTCCCTTCTCATCAAGTTCTGACAGCCGCCGCCGCTTTTTGCTTTGCTGCTGCGGCGTTTCCTCCCTGGTCTCATCGGGCCCTAAAATCCGCTGCCGCTTGTTGCTTTGCTGTTGCTGCGTTTCCTCTCCCTTCTCATCGGCCCCTGAAATCCGCCGCCGCTTGTTGCTTTTCTGCTGTGGTTCCCCCTTGTTTTCATCGGCTCCTGAAATCGGCTGCCGCGTACTTCTCAAAGTCGAAAAATATATGTCCGGTGACACACCAAAGTGTTGTGACCGCTCAAAGTCAATCATGACCACCTTGTCGTTCTCTTCATTGTACAGCATATTGGACAGGCGTACGTCGTTATGCAGGATCCCGCACTCGTGAATTTTCCGCAGAGTCCTCGTCGCCATGCGCTGAAGGCGGTCGCTGTCGCACACACGTTGATCAACCTTCGAAAAGTCAACGCCACCCCATGACATGAAGATGAAAAACTCCATCGGAAGTCCAAAGAATGGATAGAAACGCTCAACATAATTCATGTCAAGTGACGCAAGAACCACCGGGATGCGGATTCCCTGCAGCTCCTTGAGCCGGTTGTACACAGCAACCTCCTTCTTCAGATATTCGACATAAAGATCTGGTGCGCCCTTTCCCATAAAAGTATATCCGTACTCCAGCAGCGAAACCTTGAAAAGGACGCCATGATCACCATATATATTCAGGCAAGTGAAGCCACGATCCAAAGTAACATGGAGTTGGTGCATGAGCAGCACCAAAAACTCTGAGTGAGCAATGGGATGGTGGTCGGGCCGCGATGTGTCGGAAATACGCTTGCGGTGGAGATCAACATTGGGACAATTCGGATCGAGAACATCGTCATGAACCAAGCCAAGGAGACACTTTTGAGTGCAATAGTTGACTGGCTGCGGTTCATAATATCGGCCGTTCTGGGTGGCTGGAGGCAGAGGATATTTGATGATGGGGTAGGGGCTTGAACGAGATTTTGAGCCAGACCCAGCACCAGCACCAGACTTAGCATGAGACTTAGCACCAGACTTAGCAGCAGACTTAGTACCAGACCCAGACCCAGACTCAGACCCAGACCCAGACCCAGACCCAGGCCCAGCACTAGACCCAGCTCCAGACTGAGTACCATTTCCAGGCTTTGAATAACGACGAACTTGTGTAGGTGTATCAGGAGCGAAGTCATCATCGTTATCATCATCATCATCATCATCTCTGGCATTCCGCTTATGAATAGTGTCGTCCAAATTGCGACAACCACTGCGCTTCCGCTTTCGAAGTACACGAGTGCTGGGCTGGTTATCAGAGGGGATAGCAGGGCCGTTGTCAACATAAAGCGAGTATTTGCTGTCAGTAGAAGCCGGAAGTGAAGACACATCCCGAGGGAATTCGGTTTGCCACATATCCAGAAGCAGTTCAGCATTCTGCCGCTCATCAGTTGAGTGAGTTTCAGACTGTAGAGACATGAGGGTAAACGCAAGGTACTGGCCAATAGCACTTGCGAGCTGGTAGTCAATAGACTGAGATGCATCGACAGTGCTATGCTGGGGAACTGAGTAGTAGTAATAGAGAGTCCCAGGATCGGTCCAGTCAATCTTGAGGAAAACCACGGCCTCCCCAGTAGTCAGAATACCATACTCCAGACCGCTTCCAATCATGTAGTTGTACGTCTGGGTAATGGCAGAAGCCACAAACCCTTCCGACTTTTCTTTTTTAGCCTTTTTATCGTCAGTTGAGATCTTCTCTCGAGACACCACGTCCTTGTGCACCTGCATGGGATGTAAGCCTCTCTCAAAATCGGGAATAGTCAGCTTGTGAGGAGGCTTGTACTCGCAAACATAAATAGCACGGTGCTCTTCTCCGATATCAGATTCACGGAAAATACAAATCTGGTCTGGGAGAAGACGGAAACGTTTTGAGGGTTCACGATCTGGGAGTATCTGGGCTTCTGGGGTGCTTGGGCGGGTGGTATTAGTGTCAGTAGCGACATCATCGTCGGCGGTGGTGGCGGTAGCAGTATCAGTGCCGGCAACGGCGGCAGCAGTATCATTGGCCGTGGTGGTAGCGGCATCATCGTCGGCGGTGGTGGCAGTAGCAGTATCAGTGCTGGCGGCGGCCTCAGCGGCAGCAGCAGCTTGCCTGGCCTCTAACGCTTCAGCTCTTCTCTTGTACTTTCCTACATAGTCGTGGTTGTCAAACTTGACTCCTTGTCCAAGCTTGAACTCAGCCTGGAGCTCGGGGTTGTTGAGGTCGACAAGCGCTCGAATGATTTCAGCCACTGGTTCTTCAACAGAGATATGGACAATATACTCGAGTGTTTTCTCACTGTTCACAGGCTGAAACTTCACTCGGTTGCCGGTTGTATGTATGCTGGGTAAAGACTCAAAAAGCCGCGATTCTTTGTCGAACAAGTCGTAGAGGCGAGAAAGAGTGTTGCGCTGAACAGTCTCAAAGTCCGACCAGTATTTGAGGTGGTTCGGACACAACTTGCCTGAAGGGGCAGAGATTCGTCCAGCGGTGGTCTTGTTTTTATCTTGTTCGACGCTGAGATTCTTGGAAACATTCTCGTGGTACGCAGTGATGAATTCGTGGAGAGTTGTCGGCTGTAATCTTGTTTTGAAATGGTCGGCCTCTTGCTTAGCAGCTTCGGCCTCGTGCTTAGCAGCTTCGGCCTCGTGCTTAGCAGCTTCGGCCTCGTGCTTAGCAGCTTCGGCCTCGTGCTTAGCAGCTTCGGCTTTTTTCTTCAAAGCTTCGCGGTCTTTCTCAGCAGCCTCGGCCTCTTGCTTAGCAGCTTGCTTAGTAGCTTCGATTTCTTTCTCAGCAGCCTCGGCTTTTTCCTTGGCAGCTTGCTTAGCAGCTTCGATCTCTTTTTTGAGGGCTTCGCGGTCATGCTCAGCAGCTTCGACTTTTTTTTCAGCAGCTTCGACTTTTTTCTTCAAAGCTTCGATTTCTTTCTTGAAAACTTGCTCAGTAGCTTGCTTATCAGCCTCAGCTTTTTTCTCAAGAGCTTCAATTCTGTTCTTGAAAGCTTCGCGGTCTTGCGCAGCAGCTTGGAGCTGGAGTAGAAAAAGAGCCTGCAGGTCCTGTTGCTCGCTCATGGTGGATGGTGTTTCGTTCTGGCGGTAGGAAAAAGAAAGACGAAGAATAAAAGAAGTGAAGGGAAAAGAAAAACAAGAAGAGCTTGTCGGGATAAGGCGAAAGGGTGCGAGTTTTGGTGGCTGTATGGATGGGAATGGGAAAATGAACTTGTCACTGCGAAAGCAAAAAGGACGAAAAGAAAGAAAAAATGCAGTGGGCGACCGACGAAAGATAACAAGGCGGAGGAGGCTTTGTGTACCATATCGTTAATGGTTGCCTGATGTCCGTCATAATTCAATTTGCCAGGCAAAACGCGTGAAGCGAAAATGTAAACAAAGAAAATGTAACCATTCTAAGTAATAAATGTAACATACATATAGTAGAAGTTTTAGGCAGAAGTCAGGATAAGATGCGGCATATAAGTGGATACTTGATGCCACATTATCAGCCACATCTAGCTGTGGCATCGAGTAGTATGTACTACAGGTACAATACATACTTCTAGACCCTCGTCTTGGTCGCTGATAAGAAACCCCATAACCCTAGCATCTCTCCTGACATCACCAATAGCGTCGTGACGTCTCCAACGTGAGCGCACTCTCATCACGTCCGCCCCAAGAAAAAGCACTGCTTAGATATAGTTCAACAATTATACTGCAAATACTCGACTAGTAAAATAAAACTAAAAAAATAATGATGAATAGGTACTACCCAAAGCGTGTCTCCTCATGTTGTTCTGTGGCCTCAATTAATCAACCATGACCCATAACGTGAAAAAAAAAATCAATGTCCAATAATAATAAAAAAAACCAACAACCCATCCGGAATTCATAACCAAAAGAACCAAAAAAAAAAACCAAAAAGAAAGAAAAAACCATCGTGTCAAGCGATTACAGATTCTTGACAAACTCCTTAATCTCCTCGTCAACCAGCTCGTGGATCTTGTCCGAGAACTTCTGCGCCTTCGAAGCAACAGACTCGGCACCCTTGACAATGTGGCCCGAGATGATGTTGAGGTCGTTCTCAATAGCCTTCTCCAGCTCCTCAATGTTCAGAGCAGTCTCCGAAGAAGCACTGCTGGCGCTCTTGACCTTGTAGCTGCCCTGCTCGACAATCGAAGAGTAGTTGGAGCAGCCACCACCGTTCCACGCCAGGACGTTGGGAGTGTCCTTGGGCAGGTCCGACAGGGCACCCAGAGTAGCAACGCTAATCAGGTTGGCCTTGAGCTCGGCCGGGGTGATGGCAGCAACAGCGTACTCCGAGTCCGAAGCAGGCTGCAGCGACAAGTAGTAGGCCAGCAGGCCAGCAATGTGGGGCGACGCCATCGAGGTGCCGGAAATAGTGTTGACAGCGTGCTTGGAGCCAATCCAGGTCGACTGGATGCTCAGACCAGGAGCAAAGATGTCAGTGCACTTACCCCAGTTGGAGAAGTAGGCACGGCTGTCATCCAGAGCCGAGGCACCGACGGTAATAGCCTTCTGGGCAGCAGCAGGAGAGTAGTTGCAGGCGTCGGCATTGTCGTTACCGGCGGCAACGGCAAAGTGAACACCAGCGTCAACAGCAGCGTTGACAATCTGGTCGAGGGCAACAGTCTTGCCACCGCCCAGCGACATGTTGGCAGCTGAGCCCTTGAAGCCCTTGCGCTTGCCGGCCTTGGCGTCCTTGACGGCCTTGATGTGCTGGTTGGCAGCCCACTCGACACCCTTGACAACGTCCGACATAGTACCAGAGCCGTTGGAGCGGAGCACCTTGACGGCGTGGACATTAGCCTTCTTGGCGACACCGTACTTCTTGCCAGCAATGGTACCCGAGCAGTGAGTGCCGTGACCGTTGCCATCAACGTCATCGTCGCCGGCAGGAATGGTCTTGCCCCAAGCAGCACGGCCCTCAAAGTCAACGTGGTCAACGTTGCAGCCAGTGTCGATGACGTAAACGTCAACACCCTCGCCACCCTCGCCGGCGTACAGGTACTTGTTGAAGGTGCCAAAGGATAGAGTGTCACGGTGTGAGATACGAGCCAGACCCCAAGGCGAGTTCTTTTCAGTCTCGCCCTTGCAGGTGTCCTGGGCCTTGGCAGGCTCCATGGTGTGGACAATTGTATCCTTTTCGATGTACTCGACCTGTTGAGAGAAAGGGTTAATACATGATTTAGATCATTGGGGGGAGAGGATGCAGAAACCACCACGTCCGAGCGTTGCTTATCGCGGCGTGTATAGTGCGTGCATTTTAGGGCAGGAGGCAAAATGGAGATGGGTAAGAGAGGGAGATGAGGAGGCAAACGATGGGAAAAGAAGTGCGAAAAAAGAGGCGAGAATAACAAGGGAAAACACAACATACATCAGGGTGTCTGCGCAGCTTCTCAACCAGCTCCTCGTCAAACTGGCCAGCGTAACCTTGGAAGGTCTCGCCAATCTTGAAGGTGTGCTTCAGACCGCTCAACACACCAAACTCAGTGCCGCGACGGCGGAGCTCAACGCGCTTCTCCTCGCCCTCCTCGTGGAGCTGCTGCACCCATGAGTGGTGAGTCGAAGCAGCCTTGCCATCGACGTGCTTCTTGAACTTGATAATGTACGAGTTGGGGACAGTCTCGGCGTTGATGGCCGTCAACAGGGGGGCAGCATCGCTGTGGATAGTACCCGCGTTGAACGACGAGGGCGCAGCGCTAACGGCAGCGGCGAGAGAGAGGAGGACAGAGGTCTTCATTGTGATGATACTTAGAAAAGTCTTCCAGAGACAGAGAAATTAAGACGACGATAATCAAGAAGACAATAACACGAGATCTCTCCAAAGCAATGGACAGCGAGCACTATGTGAAAGAATAAAGCAAAGAAAGATTAAAAGACAGATTAAAAGTCACAGAATGACTTGACTTTGAGGGGGTTGATTGAGGATGAGGAGAATCAAGCAGGCAGGCAGACAAAGGGGAGAGAGATAAAAGGAAGAGAAGAAGAGGAAATGGGAAATGGGGGAATGACGACAGGTTCCAGGTTATTTAAGAAATGCTAAGAAATGCATACATACATACAGTACCTACATCATACTTTACTGTGTACATACATAAACATGAATGTACCTGTACTTATATATACACTGCGGATTTAGTATATCTACATGTAAATGTACATACGACTTTGAGACGGAGAAAAATACTTATGTACATGTAAGCCACCAGGAGCAAAAGAACGCGGGCGGGCGCAACGCAAAAGCAATCCCAACAACGAGCAGCGCAGCGCGAAGCGGAGAAGGAAGAACAAGGCAAGGGAGGACTTGACTACGTCTTACAGTACTTCTCTTCCTCTCTGCTCTTGTGCCTCTGTCTCGGTCCCTGTCCCTGTCTCTGTGTTCGCCGTATCTGTGATTGCGCTGTGCTTCTATTCTGTTGTATTCTGTTGCTGCGCAAAAGTACGTATGTACTCCGTATGTATGTGCATTGTACATACACTTGCTTGCGCCTGCCTAGAGGCTCCCCCATCATCTTGTTTTGCGACAAAGGACTAGTGAGGCAAAAGGTAAGCAGACATGTGAGAATGTTGCATGGCGCCGAGTACAAGTTGGAGGCCGTTTATCTATGTATGTACAAGTACATACGAGTTTGTTTATATGATAAGAAATCCGCATACATATATACATACAAGTACTCAGTACGTACGATTAACAAGCTGCAATGCAAAAAGCTTGGGCCATTGGTAGGTAGCTTGGATTTCAGGACTGGCATACTACGTATGTACGTATGTATGTGTAGATATCGGGTACCTGACATGGCTATAGCTTGTTCTATGTATGTACATAGTACAAGTACTTGTACACATGTATGTACTGCACATACTGCGTACGTGAACTCAAAGTTTATACCAAAGTTGAAAGTACCAGGTACAACTTGTGAGCATTTCAAATCCAAATGTCTTGACTTGTTTCAGCGGACGAGAGGGCCGAAACATGCTCTTTTGGCAGTCTGAGGGTTTTTCTTTTTTCCTCTCTCCTTTAAAAGATGAATGTTATGTACATATGAAAAAGGATAAGCTGTTAACCCAGGAATGCCGTAAATCGGTGTTGCATCTGCAACAAACTAGCCAGCCGTTGTCAATATGTACTTTATGGTACATAGGTACTCTGTATGTACATACGTTCGGATTCAAAACAAAAACAAAAGCAAAGGGAGGCTTTATCTTCCTTGCGCGCGTGACCTCGAAGTTCTTAATCAGTTAACAACCAGAAAGGTGTAACTGTAGCAAGTGACGCTTCCTCATAGCAGCCTAATACTCTCTACAAGTTTCAATAGGGACCTGTACAAAGCTTCCTTGCTGGGGAGGTTACAGCTTATCAATCCGAGATAGTGATTTTGTCCCGGGCCCCTTGGATGAAAACGGACAAGAATGAATCCAGCATCAAAAAGAAAACAAGAGCCTCGTTCGAAGAACCAAAGCAAAGCAATAAAAGTGACTCACCGAAATCTATGATTGGCAAAGTGCATATGTACATACAGTGAGTGACCTTAAAACCTCCCATGTCTGACCAAGCCCAGAGCCCAGCCTTCAGATCGTTACATCTGCTCTATCATTTTCGCCATCTTATGATAAAGCTACTTGCACATACGGAGTAAGCCCTCCAACCCTGTTGAGCTCTATCTTGACTCTTGGGGCTTAAAGGTCTCTTTTGGAGTAAGTATGTATGTACAGCCTTCTTTTTGAGGGCGTGATCACAGGCGACTTTGCAAGGAGGGCATTATATGGACATGGTACAAGTAAATAACCCTTGTGGCAAGCAACATACATATGTGCATACATAGCACAAGCACAGTCTCTCTGACGGAAATGGCAGCCCGTTCACCTGAAGATTGACAAACGAGGCGACAGCCTCTTGATGTTGATCTTTTGTCTTTCGCACAGGTCCACTGACTGACTGACTGACTGACTGACTGACTGACTGACTGGCTGACTGACTTGTGATGCTCACTGGAAACAAAACCCAAAAGTCAGTACAACCTGCTCCAGAACTCAGAGAGCTCCTTAGCTTCTATCACGTATGTACATACATACGTACATAGATAGCTTCTTGAACGAAATTGATTGATTTTGATGAGCGTGACACAGCAATCAAACGCAAGATGGACAGTATGCGCTCGCGTTCTACGCACTGTATACCCGGTGTAAATCTTAAGTGCTACACGTGCCAGCCCTTTTTTTTTTTTTTTGTTATTCCCTTGAAGGGGCTGGCTCTACTGTATGAGATGCCTACTGTAGCTTTGATCTAATCTTTTGGGAGGGATTTTGGGTTGGCTTCATTGCAGAATACATAAATCGACCCCGTTTAGCTGAGATACTATGTACATGTATACGTATGTATGTATGTACTAAAAGAATCCGGCCTTGGCTGGTCAAGGCAGCAACATGTTTGTTATCCCTCAGGGTTCTTGATAGAAGATCCAGCCAGAGTTTGAAGAACGCCAACTCTTTGAGTTTTCCTCTGTTTAACCCAGCCTTGAATTTAGATAGCCTTTCTTATACCTTGTATACGTACATGTACAAAAAAAGGCTCTCCCTTTACTCATATTCCCCAGCTCGGCATCGGGGGCCCGGGACCCCCCTTTCTCCTTTTATCTTTGGTATTGTACCATACATACATGGTGTACACATACATACACACATACATAGTATAACCATAATCGGACGGGAAACAAAACGAGCTGCATCAATCTTGTGCATGTGATTTCATGTCGAAAGGCTATGTATGTATGTACATAGTACTTGTAGGGTGCCCTTGCTTCTTTGAGATGTTTGATGTTTGGAGATAAGAAAAGGATGCATACAGACACACAAGTACAAGTACTACTTGTATACATACTATGTACATATATGTACTGGTATATACGCAGCAAGTTCCAAACCAGCTTTTGGCACCTCCAAAAGTTGTTTGGAAGCTGGTCGGTTGGAGCGTTGCATCATGGGTACAGGCAGGCATAGTCAGGAACGACAATCAGCTCTCATTACTCTGTATGTGTACTTGTATGTTGTATGTATGTTGTACATAGTATACAGCTCATATCATATGCATATGCATGTACAGACATTGTACATACATACATATGTACATATACTATGTAGTACATACTGTATACGCAGTGCATAGTAGCAACAAGTACATCAATCAGGAGTAATAAAGGAGTATGCACAGAAAAAAAAAGGAGCCAAGAACAACGACAACAGAAGCACAGAAGCTCGCTTCTTTCTTTCTTTCTTTCTTTCTCTTCGAACCGATTTGACTGCTCGTTAGCTAGCCGCCGATGCTAAACAAAGGCGGTGAGCGACTACTTGGACATATGTACATACATATGTGCATATGTATGTCTGTATGTGCATATGTATGTCTGTATGTGCATATGTATGTCTGTATGTGCATATGTATGTCTGTATGTGTGTATGTGTGTATGTATGTACATGCTTGTAACTAACACACTGTTTAAAAAGGAACTACCAAGATTTTCTCTCGCCTGCTCAACTTCTGGCTGAGCTGGCAACACTCCGGTCTCGAGTAACACTATTTATACTTCTTCTCTGCTCTGCCATTCAACCAGCGTTCACTATGCTTATGCTGATCTGGCACGTCAAGCAAGCCCAAGACCCAGACCCAGACCCAGACCCAGACCCAGACCCAGGCCCACCAAGCAAGCCAGAGATCCACGAGCTCTAGGTACGTATGTATGATATGTACAAGTGCAAGCAAGTACAGGTCACTAGTGCTGGCCCATTTTCATGCAGGAAGGCGCTGAGTTGGCTCTTTCCTGCCGCTTCGTTGTGTTGTTGTTATTGTTGTTGTCACTTTGTTTTGTTCCTAATTCTGGGGCTGTTGGGAGAGGATGCCTGAGATGAGGCAGGAAGGGCGTGAGATGAGGCAGGAAGGACAGCAAGAGGACGCGAAAAATGCAATAAGGCAAGAGCAGAAAAAGGTAAGAGAACTGGCCTCAAGCAAGAATTTGGCCTCTGGTACAAAAGTAGACAGAGTAGATATATGAATTTACCAATTTTGCAACTCCCAAACTCTTCTCTCGAAAGCCACATCAAAAGTTCTGAGTTCTCTGTTCGGACTCTTCACTTCACGACGACGACGACGACGACGACGACGACGACGACAATCACTCACTATACAACGACTCCGGCCGCTCTTTCTTTTTCCTGTTTGACCGCTCCTCCCTGTTTCAAGCTAGAACACCGCGTGCTTTCCCGAGATAGAGTCCGCGTGCTTCCCCTATCTGATAGAATACCGCGCGTGTTCCCAGTCCGAGACGGAGCTTTCCTCAGCCACCCCGCGTTCCTCCCGTATCCAGTACGGCACTTTCCACACCAGCACGGCACCTACCTACCTCTACCCAAAAAAACAAAACAAAGGGCCTTTTATCCCCCCCCCCCCCCCCATCTCTCCCATCATGGCTCTTCTTTTCGACATTGCCTCTGCTTCTGCCTTTCCGCACATTCAGTGGCCTCCACTTCCGGATATTTCGTCTCACAGCAGTCCGTTTACTCGCCCGCGCCTGTTTCGGAACTTGGTGCCGTTGCCCATGTCTCACGTTTTCGACGATCCTGACTTTGACCGCCCCTACGTTACCTGTGCTGCCGAGACCATGCCCACTTATCACATGATGCAGACCGATGACGACTCCGCCGATGACCTTCCGCCTCCGGTGGCCGTGCCCATGTTCCGAATTTCGGAAGAGATGGATGTGGAAGTCCCAAACAACTCGCCGCCCAGCCCCCACAATGCCCCGCCTCTTCCGCCCCGAGACGGCTTCAGCATCCCGTATTCAGCCACTGAGGCCTCGCCCCACCCTCCAGCTACCCACTTTTCCGGCAGGGCCCACACCCCGGATCCCGGTCCATGGTCGATGACGTCACTAGAGCCAGCCGCCAGTCACCACGAGTACACGACAATTGACTCAGACTATGCCCATCGGGCTGCTACCATTGCTGCTGCCACTTCAATCACCAACAGCCTTGGCACTAGTCACGTGCCGCGGCCTCCCGCTGTGCACTCGTCGCATACAGTCGCCAGATCCAGTCTTAGCGAATACCTGCAAGCTCATCCGGTTGCTTCTCCCAGCTCGACGCATCTGCACAGTGTTTCGGAAACTTCAGCTGGCTTTGTGTCGCCGTCTCGCCAAATCACGCTTGGCAGAAACGGAAGCGGCCGTCTGGGCCGTACTTTGGGTCGGCATCGGGCTTCTGTGTCTGATTTTGGATCTATTTCTCCAGTTGCCTCGTCTGGCGGAGAGCTCCGGCCGCGTCGGCTCCGCGGAGCAAAGTCGATGACTTTTCTTGACAACCAGTTTATGCCCAAGACGACCCGAGTTAACGGCCGGGCTACGTTTCTCCGGCGGTCCTCGACGACCCGCCGCGGCAATTTTTCGGATGCCTCAACTGCCGCGTCCGGGCCGTCGTACACGATGCGGCGGTCTTTGCGCACCAGCAGTGCCAGCACAGCCGTTGAGTACGCCTCTTACGCTTCGCAGGGCGCTGATGGAGTGGTAAAGAAGACACGCGTCTCGACTCGGGAGCGCTTTCTCCGGTTCGTGCAGCTGGGCAAGAGCAAGGCACTGGCGCCTTTTTTGCTCAAGCAGAAAAAGAAGCTTCTCTTGGATGCCAGTCCCCGGAACCAGAATATTGATTTTCCGAACCTAGAGTCACTGAATCTGTCGGGTGAAGGAGCACGTGACGTCAGCTGGTCGACTGGCGGGACGGTTGAAAAGAGTCGGCCGTCGACTATGGGCTCTGGTTCCGAGGTTATGGAGCTGACGACTATGACTACTGCCTCCACGGCTGACGGTACTCCGCGCACACCGATGCATCAGACGCATAGGCAGTTTGAGTTTAATGACGGCGATGTTTCGCCGTCTGTACACACGGTCCGTCTGGTCAATGAGCCGCCTGCTCTGCTGCATCCGAGCCCGCAGAGCCCAGAAAGCCGACGGGATGTGTTTTTCCGCGCCAGTCCGACGTTTCGCACGACGATCCGCACGCAGATGGCGGAGGCTGGGATGGGCAAGTCTCGGGAGACAGAGAGGGACGCAAAGAGAGAGACAGAAGGGGGGACGAAGAGGGGGTGTGGATGGGAGTCTCTGGCAGGAGAGGCGGACACATCGAGTGTGTATTCGCTAGAAGGGCAGTTGTTGTCTGAGGGGCAGGCTCTTTGTGAGCAGCCACCCTACAAACATCGAGACGACTTGAGCCACGTTCATTAGAGCGAAAGAGTGGCCGAGAGTGTTTTGGAAGAGGCAGCCAAGATGGAGGACACGGAGACGGAAATGGACATGGGAATGACTGTTCGCAATGCGTCGATGTCGAGCTCTGCCGACTGGAACGTGGTGCCTGATTCGGCGAGTTCTCTGTCGTGGGTTGGCCGGGCGGTTTCTGGGCCTTTTGAAAGGTCCGTTTCTACGCCTGCCGCTTGGGGCCACGTCCGTGAGTGTGCCCACGTTGACACGGAAGATGAGGCTATGGCTGTGGACTGTGAGTCGGTTGTGAGCTAGAGAAACGAGCCGGCTCTGAACTACAAGAATGAGTATCCTGTCAACTACAAGAGTGAGGCTACAGTTGACCAAAGCCAACTGCCGACTGTGGAGCAGTCTGTGCACAGCATCCTAAAGAGCGGCAATGCCAGCTCGGGAATCCCGTCACCGGAACGGCCTGTTGAGGCACTGGGACAGATGGAAGTGATGGATAACTTGACTGGTTATCTGCGGGACATGACCCTGGCGAATGGCGTGGAGAGAAAGGCCCAGAGAGAACATCTGGCCACGGCAGCGGAAAAAGTGGCTCTGCGTAGCCCGCAGTCTCGGGCCTGGATGTCTCCGGGTCGAGTGTCTCCGGGCCGGCGCATGGCCGAATCATTTTTGGAGAATCGGCGGCGCCAAAACACGCTGGCGCAAAAGTCGGCAACAGAGCTGCGGGAAGCCAGGCGGGATCAAGGACTGGCGAGTTACAAGAGCATGAACGATATGAAGCGGGATGTTTCCGGGGCCTTTATTTGACTATTGTTAAGATGGCAGCTTTGAATAGATGAGTTTCAGTGTTAACAGCTAACTAGTACAAGAGCAATGAATCATAGTGATGCAACTAGTTATTCTTGTCCTTGTCCAAGTACCACTTCATGACCTGCTCAAAGTGATACTTGCCATTGGTGGTGATGACATCACCGTGACACGGAATAATGGAGTCAAAGTCCCACTCGGCAATTCTGCGGATGCTCTCTCTGTAGGCCTTGCGATCCTTCGCCGCGATATAGTACTGCCAGACACGCGGCAAGAAGAGACTCCTCCCATCGACGCCCATGTGGTTGAAAGCCGCAAAGGCCGAGTACAGCAGCCCGTTAAAGCCGCTCGTCAGACTGGCGTACTCGGCGGGCGGCACGCGCGCGTACTGCTCGGTAGCCGGCAGGTTGAAGAGCAGGTCGGCCTGGATCAAGGCGCGGTCGTGGCGGTGCAGGAAGACGATTTCGCGGTTGGCGTGGGCGTGGACGAATTCGCAGGAGAAGGCAGAGTCGAAGAGGGGGTCGACGGAGGGGCGGGCGAGGGGGGAGAAGACGGTGTCGAAGGGGATGTCCGTGATGCGGGGCGACGCGGCGTCTTGGTCCGGGGCCGGCGGAGGCGACGCAGCGGCTGCAGAGGCGGAAGAGGCGCGCTTCTCGGGAAGGCCGGCCGGGCCCAGCACTTTGGCGTCGGGAAACGCCTCCTTCCACGCCGACAGGAACAGGTGATGCTCGATATCCGGCGCGACTATGTAGGCCACGCGCGGCGCCGGAGACCCTGCGAAGGCCGCGAGTGCGGCGCGCACGGCGCCCGTGTAGGCAATGGGCGAGAAGACGGCCAGCGAGGCGTTGGGCAGGCGCGCGACGGTGGCGCGGCCGCCGATGGGCAGGCGGGAGAAGCGCAGGAAGGGCAGGGAGAGGGTGAGGATGTTGGGGGTGGGAGTGGCGGTGGTGAGGACGGTGGAGGGAGAGGGGGGCGTTAGAGGCATTTTGGCAGTTTGGGGGGAGGGGGTTATTATGGTGTGAGGGTGCTGTTGTGGTGTGAGGGGGGGGGCTGGTGATGGAAAAGGAAGGAAGGAGAGAGAGGAAATGACGAAATACAGTACAGTACAACCCCACGTCAGCTTTGGCTTAGTTAAGCGTAGTTTCCGTTCCAACCATATGACCGATTTTGTATGTAAGTTCCCAATCCGGCAATAACAAGAACCTTCCTTGGCATGTAAAAGCCACCAGCTGTCGCTGACTGACAGCCGAGGCCGCCAGCTGGCAGGGCGCATTTCACCCAACTAACTTTGGGTATTGTAATACCATTACATGGTAACTAAAAAAACAAAAAAGGCCTCTTCTCCCCCAAAGCCTGATTGATTGCGCTAAATACCTTCAACACCCCCCTTTTTATGTGTTTCTTTTTGTCTCATTTCCAGCCTTCTGAGCATCCTGAACCACTCGTCTTGTATAGCCAAAAATGCCCCTACCGCCGACGTCCCCGCCCTCCACCTACGCCCCCTCCTTCTCCCCCTCTCTCCCGCTCCCCACCAGCCCCGCCTCCCCCGCCCTCTCCAAAGCTGACCTCGCCCACTCACACGCCGCCTACACCACCCTTCTCTCCTCGGCCAAAACCTACCGCCACGCCCTGGCCGCCCTGGCCACCGCCTCATCCACCTTTGGCGCCACCCTCGAGACCTGCGCGCGCCTCAAAGAAGCCCGCGCCCCCCCGTCTACCGCCGCCGCCGCCGCCGCTTCGCCCTACTGCCCCGCCGACCTGCTCCTCGCGTCAGCCGGCCTGCACCAGCTGCTTGCCAACCACCACCACATCCTCAGCGAAACGGTGTACCGCGCCTTCGAGGTGCCGCTGCTGCACGACCTGGACCGCTGGCGCCGCGACGTTGACGCCGAAGACGCTGCGTATGCGCGCGCAGCCGCCGCCCAGGCCCGCGCCATCCGCCGCCTGGAAGCCGAGGGGGCGCGGCTGCGCGCGCTCACGCGCCGCGATGTCGGCGCGTTCCGCGCCCACCTGGTGGCGCTGACCAACGAGGTGGATGGGCTGACGGGCCTGCATGGCGAGTATGCGGCGGCAGTGCTGCGCGAGAGCCAGGTGGCGAGCGGCGCGATTGTCGAGGCGGCGTGCTCGGTGGTGCGGGCCGAGGTGGATATCTTTGAGAGCCTGGCGCGCAAGGGCGGCATGGGCGAGGGCTTGGATGCGGTTTTGGAGCGGGGCGCAAATGTGTTTGCGGCGGAGGAGCCTGCAGGCGGCGAGGATGCGCGGACCGAGGGGCTGTTTAGTGTGTTGCCGGCGAGGAGTATTCTGGCGGAGGCTGAAGAGGAAGAAGAAGAAGAAGAGGAGGAGGAGGAGGAGGAGGCGGAGGAAGAAGAGAGTGATGATGAGAGACTTAAACAGAGACGGGTGTTTTCGCCAGTGGTTATTCGCAGGACAGAAGGGGGGCTGGGGCCGTTGGCTGAGGAAGAGTCGGGCGGGGAAGAGTCTGGTGGGGAAGAGCCTGCCGAGGAAGAATCCGGCGGGGAAGAGTCAGAGCAAGAGGACATTTCAGAACACAGACACACAGACAGGCACAGAGCCGCTCAAGACACAGACAGACATGACCGAACCTCAGACACCGCAAAACCCTTTTCTCGTCCTCCCAGCAGCCTGTCCTCTTCTTCCACCGAAAACACCGCTTAGCCTTTCCCGTAAGAATCAAGCAAATAACCAATACTAATATATTCATTTCTCTCGCTCTCGCTCTCGCTCTCGCTCAACTGTCTCCCCTTCTAATCCTCGCGACTACTCGCCACAATCTCCCCTCCAAACAACCGAAACCACGCATCCAGAATCCACACAATCTTCCAATACAAACTTGCACGCACCCAGTCAAAATCCCCCGCCTCCGTGCGCGGCACCGCACTCCCCACAATCCCCCCGCTGAACCAACTCAGCACCGGCACCGCCGCAAACACCCGCT
Source organism: Thielaviopsis punctulata (assembly GCA_036034705.1). Taxonomy (NCBI): domain Eukaryota; kingdom Fungi; phylum Ascomycota; class Sordariomycetes; order Microascales; family Ceratocystidaceae; genus Thielaviopsis; species Thielaviopsis punctulata. Next base: position 2,887,001 of record CM069900.1, on the reverse strand, counting down.
GGCCCATGCTCTGCTGCGGCAACAGCGCCTGCTCTGCCGGCAAAATCAGCGCCCGCCGCGCCGTCGGGATCCGCCGGCAAAACACCCCGTCGGCCTCGTCGGCCGCCGGCCTCGTCTCGTCCGCTACCGCCTCGTCCTCATCGTGTCGCAGACGCCGCAGCGACGGCAGCGGCAGCGGCAACAGCAGCTGCCCGTCGTCCAGCGTTGCCGTGCCCGAGTCCAGCGTGTGCGACGACGACGGCGACGTCATGCTCGAATCAAACAAGTCGCCCATAGAATGCGCCCGCCCCAGCCCTGCACCCGCCGTCGCCCGCTTCAAGAACGGATTTACGCTCGAGCTCGTAGCCGCTGGGGCTGGACCTGGACCAGCAGCCGTAGCCGGGCCTGCCACGCTCTTGCTCCGGCCCAGGCTACCAAACAAGTTGCTCAGGTCCTGCGCCGCCTCGTCCTTTGCGGGGGGAACGCCGCACCACGGCTCCGCACTAACGAGGAATCCGAGGATATTCTGCGGCGACGCGGCGCGCGCAATCTCGGCCGCCTCGGCGCTTTCAAACGTCACCTTGACCCAGTGCTCGCCACCCGCCACCATGTTGACTTTTGCGCGTTCGTCGAGCGTCAGTGGGCGGCGTCGGGCAAACGACGGGTCCGTCAGCTCGGAGCGGTAACGGCGCTGTTCCAGCGGCGCCTGGCGCGGGTAGTCCTCGCAGATGCGGCCGGCGAGCTGCTCAAAGTGCGCAATGGCGGCGTACTGCTGCGTCGAGTTGCGGTAGCCGCGGAGCATCATTTCCGTGGGTTGGGAACGGGAACGGGCGGCAGACGCGAGCGAGTCATCGGGCTTGGCGAGTCCCGAGGGTCGGCGGGATTTGGTAGTGGTAGTGGCAGAGGAAGAGGAAGACGCAACTTGAGTGGTCATCCATTCGCCAAAGATCTTGTCGGCAACGGCCTGTGTGGGATTATTGTCGCGTTCTCGGCGCGGGGTGCCGGTGCGGGGACGCGAGCGGCGGTTTGATTTTCCAAAAGAGCCGGTTTCGGGAGCTGTTCGACGGTTACGCGTGTTGGGCACGCCGCCTTCTTGTCTGCAGCAGTTAGTTTGTAGCACTAAAGACTGGGGCTTCGGGCCAAGGGCTTCCGCAATCGACATACTGTGAAAACAACATAGCATACGGTCTCTGAATGCCATCTTCACCGACGTAGAGTTCCTCGTCGGGCACGTTGTGCAGAATGAGTGGCGCCATTGTGCCGACCGCTTTGTGTTGTTAAGCTCGGTAGGTTGGTCAGACAATGAAACTTAAGGCGTAAAGTCGCGATAGTCGAGGAATCAAAGCCGGGCGGAAATGGAAATGCAATCAAAAGAAATGCAGTGACGAATTGTATTGAAGAGTTGCGGGAAAATTAAACACAGACAAAAAGTTGAACAATGAAAGCTGCTTGAAATTTCAGCCCGTCATGATCAAACAAGAAAAAATAACAGGCCAAGGCTAAGCTACAGGTCACGTGGATTGAGAGGCCAGGGTTCATTAGGGTTGCTCACTATATACATACATACTGCTGTAAGCTTCTATCACTCAATCAACCATTGCTATGGGCCAAATGCGTAAAGTACCGTCTGGTAGTGCATACACATAATACTTTGCACATACGAAAACACGCCCGCGCATGCGGAGCAGATATCACAGCATTAAACACCAAACTACCACCAGCTATAGAAATAACGAAAAAAAAAATTCACGTCTTCTGCTCTTGCTCAGCCCGCAGCGCCGCCGGTCCCTGGAACCCCGTCGGCGTATGCATCGCCCCCACTCCAGCTCCCGTGCCCGGCCCGGCCTGCGCATCCACCGGCCGCACATTCTGCAGCTCGACCGAGTCACGCTTCCGGTGGTTCTTGCGGTGTGCGCTAAGCCGCTGGTCGCCCGGCACGTAGTACTTTTTGAACTGGTAAAAGGTCGGCGGCCGCGGCCGGCACAGAACCGCCATCCAGTTGCGCCAGGCAGAGCCCTGTGTAAAGGCCCGGTACCGCTCCGACTTGGGGAACTTGTGCGAGTTGATGTACTCACGCGTCGTCTCGCCACGCGCCATCAGGAAGATGTGGTAGCCCATGAGCGCCAGCGGGTACAGCGCTGCCAGAAAGCCGTAAATCACCATGGCAAACGAGACGGGGAACTTGTTGATGGCGTGGCCAAACGAGACATGGTTGCGGCTGCGGTACAGCAAGAGGTGCGCCAAGCACGCTCCCACCATGTACAGCGAAAGCAGGGCGGCACTCGACACAAAGGTGAAAAAGAAGCGGTAGTTGCGGCGTCCCACGCAGTTGTTCAGCCACACACAATGGTGATCGTGGCCCTCGATGCAGTTGTCGCACAGTCGGCAGTGGTGCGCACGCGGCGGTCGCCAGATGTTGCAGGTGCGGCAATGCTTGACGGGGACTTCCATTGCGGCAGTGGCTGCTTCGGCTGACTTGACCAGGACCCAGTCGTTGGTTGGCGGCTGCGGGCGATTCGGGTCGTCGGATTCGTTGGGAGGAAAAGGATGGAGATTTCTGGGCAGGATCTAGATTTGGGGGGTTAGCACACCTTGGGTTGTATGAGCAGAGAGGGTGAGAGAGTGAGAGAGTGAGAGAGAAAAAGAACTCACGCCCGGATCAGAGGTCGACGCCCGCAGAAAAGAAGATAGACACAAATACGCCACATATGCAAACGTCAGCGGAATGGCCGGGCTCACATTGCTCCATAGCCACGGCGCCGAAAACCCCAAAAACAGTCCCATTGGCAACGCCACCAACACTCCCGTGGCAATGTTGATGGGCTTGGCATGCGTATTCTGCAGCCGGCCGCGCAGACAAAACACCGTGTTGCCATCAAAGTACTCGTATACCTTGCCTGCTTCCTTTTGCTGCTGCTGGCGCTGGCGCCGCCGCATGCGCCGCACTCTCCGTCGCCGCGCGTGGTCTAGCGACTTGACGGGCTGCGGATGCCGCTTTCCTTCGTCGTCGTCTTTGTCGTCTTCGTCAATGTGCGACTCGGACGGGGCAGCCGACGACAGCTTTTCTGCGCCTGTGGTGTCGCGGTTCTGGCCGGCTCCGCCGCCGCCGCCGCCGCCCGTCGGGATAAACAAACTAGAACGGAATGAGCGAGGGGTCTTTGCCGGCGACAAAATCTGTGCTCGAACGGCCTGCGTGGTCTTGGAAGTAGCGTACTGTCTAGACGTGTCCACACTGAGTTCTGTGTCGCGGTCGCGCCGCCTTTGCAGTGGCTTGAGGCTCTCGGACATGCTTCCCTGGTGGCGGTGGCCGGTCGGGCTTGTTGTGGCTGTCAGGCGGTCCAGGGTTTCTTGTTCTGTCCATTCAGTGCCGCGCGACGGCGGAGGCTGGGCTTCGTGCACCTCGGCGCCGGCCGTGTTGCCGATGCGCGCCAGGCCGGCTGAAAAGTTGGCGGCAGCCACAGACGTGGCCGACGTGCCGACGCTGTGCATGCTTGGTGTTTCGGATGCGCGGCGACCAGCTGCTCCAGCACGCTGGGCCTGCAGCTTCTGGGAACTCATGGGATGGAAAAAGGCCTGGTTGGCCACCGAGGGGACGTGGGTGCGGGTGTTTTGGCTGCGACTGCCAGAGCGGCTGAGGGTGGTGTGTGCGGTGATTGTGCTGCCGCCGCCAATGCTGCCGCGGTGCTGCATGGGGCCGTGGGCTGCTCCGGCAGTCGAAGTCAAGTGGTGCACGCGGAGCGGCTGGGCGCCGGACCATGCGCGGCCGGACGTTCCGGTCAGGGCGGTTCCAGGGCGCGAGGCAATTTCCGAGGCGAGAAAACTGCGACGTTTGTTGGTGGGCGTGCCGGCAACGCTGCGCATCTGGCTGTAGGTTTGGCTGTGGCTGTGGGCGTGTGACGCAGCCTGTGATGCATTTTCGTGGTCTGCATCAAACTCGCCGTCTTCAGAGGCAATGTCGGTCATTCGGGAGGAGATGATGCTGGGCGGGCCGACGGGCGGCAGACGCGGGACTTGGGTGAGATCGGGGGCATGTTGGGGGTGGCTGTGGTCGGCGGCAGGCGGCTGGCTGGCCGAATCGGAGGGCGCCATAGTAAGGGGGAGCAGATCGGATTCGGAAAGCCGTAGTCTCCGGACTCCCTTGGTAGAAGCGCCTGTTGGATCTTTGTATGCAGGGTTTTTGGCAATTGGAGGAATTGAAAGTCGCAGACACGTTTTATTGGAGGCTATGGAATGAAAAGAATTCAAAGTTTGAGGGGGTTTTTAGGCGCGTGAGACGTTGGCTGGAACTGATTGTAGACTGAGATTTTCAGATTGTCAGTGAAGTTCAGGGGGGGGGGGGGGGTATCGAAAGTGAATTTGGAGGTTGGAAAGCCCCAAGACTGTAGTAAATGGATGGTGGAAGAAGACAATAGAGTGCCAGGCCGTGCAAACAAGAAGCACAAGCAGCTAATAAGAAATAAAAGAGGCGAATGCGCTAAATGGCACAGATACCATACATATTACATATGCAAGGAACACAAAGGCAAAAAGGGACAGGAGATGGGTTAGCAGGCCAGCAAGCGTTGGATGTCGATGGGCATCGGATGGTGATAGGTATATATGTATATGTACTACGTATGTATGTGTGAGTGAACGAATGAGTGAATGTAGGGCTGCTTGCTGATGGTGAAGATGATGCGTCGTTGTTGTCAATCAAGTACGATAGAGAAGAAGAGGCTGGAGATACATGATACATGTGAAAAGAGGGCGCTTGAAACTTGGGCAGGCACAGAAAATTTTTCAAACTTCTTTCCCTGATAAAAAAAAAGAAGAATAAATAAAAAGTCCTTCATCCCAAGCTTTCGTCTCGTCTTTCCTTTCTCTGCCAAAGTCTGATCTGACCCGGGGCTTCATCTCATCATCTTGTTTCTCACTCTTCTTGATCCTTGGCATCTGTTTATGCCATATGATATGTATTACATACTAGTAAATCCACAAACAGCTCCCCCATTCCTTCGTCTGCCTCGATCCCTGGCCCTGTATGTACATACCCTTTGGTGCTTCGCTTCTCCTTGAACTAAACAGCTTCTTTTTTGTCATGTTCTCTTGCCTTCTAGCCTGCCCCCTGTCATGCACGCAAAGTTCGTCTTTACTTTTTTTTTTTTTCTTTTCTGCCGTAACCCGTAGACCCTTATTGCTAACCCTGAGTCTTCCAGACCCTAACATCGCGTCATGCATGCCCGGCTTTTCAGGCCGCCACTAGCTTTTTCCTAACTCAAGCTTCAACTGAGCTCATGCCTCTTGAGTCGGAATTGACCAATGAGCATGGCTGTGGCCCCGTTTATTCTTCTTGCCTGCCGATTTCACTTTTTCGGATTAAGTACATACCAGTAGTATAGTAGAGCCTGCTGCATCCGGGAAGGTGCAAAAGAGATCATGCAATAACAAGTTTAATTTTTATTTTTTATTTTTTATTTTTTTTTTTTTCCCTCTCTTTTCCCTTATATCAGATCCCCATCTTGTAGTACTGCATACATACATACATTCATACATACATACTGCTACTCCAACACCTCTCCGTCTACTGTATACTCTCTCATCTCAACATGTCGTCTGCTGCCCGTCGCTTCTTCTCCACCTCTGTTCGCCGCCTCGCCGACAACAGCAAGGCTGAGCTCAAGAAGGACTCCAAGAAAAACCCCGAGGTCCTGGTATGCTGCGACCTCCTTTCTGGCTGTTTCTAGCCGCACGTTGCAATAGACTAACAACTCCTGATTAGATCCTGGGTGCTGTCGTCACTGCTGCGCTGGGCGGTGCTGGCTACTACTTTGGTAAATCGCCTTCTTTCTCTTCTTTTCCTTGCCGTCCCCTCCCCTCCCGGCTGCGTTTGCTGCCGGCCGGATCCGATGTCGCCACCGCTCGTTCGACCACCCGACGCCGCCGTTATCCCGTGCCGATCTCTGATTCAATGCTCGCGCCGACTTCCCGATGACCGACTACCATCCCGACATTCGCCCGGCCTCGCTACCCATTGTCCCCTTATGCCTACTCCTCGCCGTCTACTATCCGCAACGCTCCGCCCCGTCCTCGACTATAGCTAACATCCCCAGGTGCCAACCCCACCAAGTCCACCTCCGAGACCGCCGTCCACGTCGCCTCCAACGTCTGGGAGGCCGGTGGCACTGGCAAGTACAAGTACTATCCCGGCGGCGACCCCACCAAGTCGCCCAAGGACGCTCCCAGCGCCCTGAACGTGGTCGTCGTTCCCGGCCTGACTCTGCCCGCCGTACGTTGAGCCTTTTTTTTATTTATTTATTTTAGCCCACGCCCTAACAAAATACTAACAACCCTTCCCCCAGGACGTCCACGAGCGCTACAACAAGTGGGGCAAGGACGGCTACCCTTAAGTTGTCTTGTCCATCTATCTACGAAAGGATGAGCTGTACTTGTAGAACCCCCCCTTCTTTCTTGTCTTGATTCTCGTCTTCTTGAACAAAGTCCAACCTATTATTCATTACTCAGAAGAAAGATGTAAAAAAAAAATTAAAAAAAAATACAAGATCTGATAACATTTCTATCCAACGTGTTGCCTAAGCAATCAGCGCTGCAATCTCGGCCGACGTAAACCCAAACAGGTACAACATGTCCAGCATCGTGCTGCTGTTTAGACGCGCGTCAGCTTCCATCTGCACCTTGGGCTTGGCATTCCAGGCCACGCCCAGCAAACCCGCCTTCTCCAGCATCAACAGGTCGTTTGCACCATCACCACACGCCACCACCTGTGACATGTCAATCTTTTCCTTGGCTGCAATCTCAATCAACAGCTCCCGCTTGCGCTCCGGCCCGACAATCTTGCCGAGCACCTCGCCCGTCAGCTGGTTCGTGGCCGCGTCAATCACCACCTCGTTGGCATGCGCATAGTCCAGGCCCAACTCGCCAGCCAGCCAGCCCGTCAGCGGGAGGAAGCCGCCCGACAACACCGCCGTCTTAACGCCCAGCCGCTTGAGCGCGCGGACCAGCTGCCGCACGCCCGTCGTCACGTCAATCACGGGCCGCAACTGCACAAAAATGTCGGCCGACAGGCCCGTCAGCAGCTTGACGCGCTCGCAAAAGGCCGAGTCGAACTGCAGCTCGCCGCGCATGGCGCGCTCGGTGATTTCGGCCACGCGCTGCGCCAGGTCGGGCGGGTTGGTGATGGTGGCGGCCAGCAGGTCAATAACCTCCTGGGTGATGAGCGTGGCGTCCATGTCAAACACGACGAGGCGCGGGTGGCGACGCCATAGGCTCTCGTGCTGCAGGACCACCTCGACGTTCCACTCGCGCTCAAAGTTGTAAATGTTTTCATGCTTGCGTAGGTCGGGCAGGCTGAGCAGCGCGCCGTCCGCCGGCGACGGGCTCAGCGTGACTTCGACGACGCGAGGCCGCTCGCGGCTGTCCAGGCAGCGATGCGACGATGTCAGCTGGCGCGCGGCCCCGGGCGCGTGCGGGAACGCCGACATCATGTGCAAGAAGGCGGCGGTGCATAGCGGTGACACGTAGGCGCCGTACAGGTGGTCGAGCTGTTCGGCGGGGTCGGCGGGAGGCTCGAGCGGGAAGGCGGCGGGAGTGGCGGCGGGGGCCGAGGCGGCAGTTGCAGATGCAGCGGAGGCCGGGGTGCCGCGGTAGAAGATGGTGGCGACGAGTTTGGCGGCGGGTGTGGAGGCGGTGGGCGGCACGCAGTCGTCGTGCGACAGGCTGTGCTCGACGCCGGAGCTGACGACGGCCTGGCCCTCGGCGGGGATGCCGCTGAAGGCGTATTTCTTGGAGCTGGACGTCATGGAAGCGGCGGCGGAGGAGGGCGAGTCTTCGACGACAGAGTCAATGCCTGGGTGGGTGGCGGTGGAGGAGGTGGAGTGGCCGATAGCGGCAGCGGCAGCGGCAGCGGGAGTGGTAGTGGTAAGGGTAGGGGGAGTGGCGGTAGGAGGTATGGCGGCAGGGGGCGGGGCGCGATATTGTTGGTGTTCTTTAAGGAAGGAGTTGCTGCGGCCAAAGTCCTTGAGGGTCGGGCGCGGAGCTCTAGTGGAGCCAGTCGAAGGTGGGAGGTCCGACATCGTCTTGATGGATTTTGTTTATATGGGGCCTATTTTATATGTAGATATGAGTTTTGCCTTGATTCTCCCGTAGGTAGAAGAAGGACGCTTGATGCAAGTGATGTTGTGCTGGTATGATATGTATACGTATATATGTATGTATGTATGGTATGTACTTGTTTGGCTAGCGTGTATGAGTGGAGATTTGATTTTGCGGGACCGGGCTTTGATTAGTGAGAGATGGATTCAGATGAACCTTGGCCTTGTTGGTGATGGAACGAAGAGTGTGTGTCTGGGAGGGAGTAATGAGTATGACGAATACTGGTATGTGTGTATGGTTTGGGGGTTTGGAGGCGGGGAAGTGGCAGAAGTCACTATAAAGTGTTGTATAAGAAGTGGCAGCCAATTGCAAGGCAGAAGAAGCGAGGCTGGACGGCGGCTACAAACCGGGCAAAGAAGCAAAATAGGGCTCTGTGATTTGTATGAAGAGCAACAGGCGTATGGTGTGTATGCTGTACTACGTCGCGGGTCTACATACATACATACATACATACATAGCAGTAGATACAATTAAAGGTGTTTGTATTATTACATGTGTATGTACATACATCCAGTCTGGGTTAAAGGTGAATTGGGGTTGGGCGTCAATGAGGGTAAGTTTGAGAAGGGGTTGTTGAGTAGAAGTGGGGCGGCATTGAGCTTATGATGCACTCAATATGTATGTACAAGTATACCGTACATATATGTACATACGTATGTATTGTACATACATGTACTGGTATATATTGGCCGGTGTTCTTTTTGAGTTGAGGTTACACTACAATGTTCATGTTTTCTTTTTCATGTCAAGAAGTCAAATCCCGGACGAACAGCGGGAAGATTGGCTGTATAAGAAAAGTTGATGTGGACTGGGGTTGTTTGTTAGGGTTATGGGGTGATGATAGATAGGGCTGACACAGCTGAAAGAGAAAACCCCGAAAAAAATTGACAAAAAAGAAAAAATAGAACAAGATACATAGCTGGCGGTGTATGACGCCTTCAATAGACACTCATGAGCACGGAATTTTACTCTTGATCAGAGTAAAAATTTCACTTCTCACTGATCTATGAAATGAAAAATGCTAGAGCCCATCTGCTGACAAATACTTCCCTCAGCCAATCAGCGTGCAGCGTGAACGTACTTGCGAAAGAATTAGCGTCGATGTCGTGATTGCCTTTTTTTTTTTTTTTATCCGGGGGTTTTCAAGTCAAAAGGAAGGAAGTAGAAAGACTGAAAGAATGCGGCTCCACTTTTGGGTGCTGAAACATGTAAGTGGTCATTGCCCTTTTTGCTGGCTTTGCAGGGCATAAATTTTGTCAAAATGACGAGGGCGATGGCGCAATTTCCTGTTTTATTTTTCGATATACAAGCACAAGCAACTACATACACATAGTACGCAGTAGATACAAGTACATATGTACACACTACACACATAGCAACATATACATATACATACATACATATACATATACATATACATATACATATACATATACATACATACATGCGTATACAAAGCCCATGAAAAAAAAAAAAAAAAGATCGCTCTTGCCTAAGAATGGCACTGCGGCCCATATCTGATCTGACTCTCACTCCAGCAACGTACTGCGTACATACATACATACACAGAGCTTGTGAAAGAATGTACTCCCCCTGCTTAATTAGCTGTCTCGGTACATATGTACATACATACATACATACTTACTTACAAATGCGGTTACTACATACAATACAAACACAATCACGTCCTATTGCGTGATCGACCGCCCATCCAATTTTGGCCCCTTCCAGAAGCCAAAGTAACAACAGAGCCAGAGCCTGAGCCAAAGCCAGAGCCAGAGCCCGAGCCTGAGCCAATATGCGGAAGCGGAATATGAATCCAAGAGTATGTATATCTTTTCCCTTCTTCTTCTTTCTCTTCTTCCTTTCTTTTCTTTTTTTCTCTTCTTGATTCTTCAATATAAGCCTCTTCTTGTCTATCTTGCTTGGATACATCAACTGTTCCACCTGAAGCTGCACGTGCTCAACTCAACCACTGGCTGTTTAACCACTGCTCTATACCTTTACTCTACGTCTTGTCTTTTTCTCATCACACGCACCCATATTCTGTCTCTCTGTCTCTCTCTCTCCTCTCTCTCTCTCTCCCAATATGGCCTCCTCTCCTTCTAGCATCCCCGACGAAACCCATGTCACCATGTCCATGTCCACTCTCTCTCTGGCCTCCACCGCCATTGGAGCCGACCTCTCTCTAGACAAGGAAAAGTCTTCCGAGTCCCCCTCTGACTCTGGCCGCTCGTCTCCTACCTCGTCCCCTGCCGCCGCTCCCAAAATCCACCTGACCCCCGACCACCTGGCCCACCTCAATGCCCAGTTCGAACACATGTCCGCTGAAGACGTACTGCGCTTCTCGCTCGCCCTCTTCCCCGGCCTGTACCAGTCGACTGCCTTTGGCCTCACCGGGCTCGTCACCATGGACATGCTCGCCAAGATCCAGGCCGCCAACCCCGCCCTGCCGCGCCCCGAGGTCTTCTTCCTCGACACCCTGCACCACTTCCGCGAGACCTACGACCTCGTGGCGGCCGTGCAGGCCAAGTACCCCTCTGTCAAGCTACACATCTTCAAGCCCGCCGGCGCCGCCACCCTTGCCGACTTTGAAGCCATCTACGGCGCCAAGCTGTACGAGTCCGTGCCCGACCTGTACGACTGGTACGCCAAGGTCGAGCCGCTGGACCGCGCCTACGCCACGCTCGGCGTGGCTGCCGTGCTGACCGGCCGCCGCCGCTCGCAGGGCGGAGCCCGCGGCTCGCTGCCCGTGATTGAGTACGACGCCGAGCGCGGCATTGTCAAGATCAACCCTCTGGCGTCGTGGGACTTCAAGCGCGTGCAGGCATACATCAAGGACAACGGCGTGCCGTACAATGCCCTGCTGGACCGTGGCTACAAGAGCATTGGCGACTGGCACTCGACGTCGCCGGTCGGCGAGGGCGAGGATGAGCGTGCCGGACGCTGGAAGGGCCAGGCCAAGACCGAGTGCGGCATTCACAATGCCAAATCCAAGTACACTCAGCTGGTGCCGGCCGTTGGCGGCATTAAGGCCTAGAATGGAAGTCGGTCTTTGCCGATGAGATTCTGATCGGCTACCATACATATAAGCCCTCTGACTTGCAGCCTGCATTACATGGCGGCTGCTAGGAAAAGAAAAGAATGGGCTCACACCTTATGAGTGATGAATTTGTTTTCTTGTTTCTTGTTTTGCTTCTTTGGGATGGCGTTTTTTGGGGGGCTGAGGGTTGTTTTTGTTAGTACTGTACATACCAGATCTGTTGTCTTTGAATAATATAATACTGTTTATGTTGAGATCTTGTGTCTGTATTGTCTGTTTCTGGCCTCATCCATACCCTTCTTGACCTGGTTTCCGCATCTTCCCTCATGGTTCGCAGCTTCCAAAATCTCCCGAAGCAACCCATCTCCTCGTCTTGTCGTGATGTCTGTTGATTATCAGCCCAGCTTTTGTGTGCAAACTTCTGGCGCCTTGTTCCCTTGGCCTACCGTCTGTTCCCCCTGGGCCCAAAAACATGCCATCAGGAACTGCACTGCCAATGAAGAAACTCGGCTGTTTTCCCAAGTCAATATTGATTCCGACTTTGAGTATTCGCTTGTTACTGTGCCATTGAAGAGTAGCTTAAACAACTGCGGTCTGGTTGATTGCAAATAAGCTTTTGTGGAAAACAGCTCCCTTCTTTCAGATAAGCCTAACTTAACGACTAACCCTAATAAAGCCCTGCGTGGATTTTTTGTGCCGATTTTGAACCCTAGTCAGACCCTAGACAATTTTTTTTGCTGGCTTCTTTTCTCTCCGCTTTCCTGTTTGGGAAGTCATTCGAACCCGGCCTATGTACAAAGTCATACCGAGCTTTCTCACCGGAACTGCGACAGAGCCTCAGAGAAACCGTAACTCTCCCTTCTTCTTTTCTCTCCTTCTCTTTTCCTGTGAATAAAAAGTCAGCTCTAGTTCAAAAAAATATAACAAGAGAGAAATGGCTTCTCTCACCCTACCCTCCGCGCCCGCTAGCTTCCTTGCGAAAAAGGCGTCTATCCTGCAAGGCCTCGCCGTTCCAGACGCCGAATACACCGACCTCTCGCCCAAGGGCTCCGTCGATCTGGGCATCCGCGCGCTGATTGCCGAGATCAATGCCATCGACGGCCTGGTGACTACGAGCAGCTGCGCGGGGCGCGTGAGCGTCTTTGTCGAGGGCCGCAAGAAGGGCGAGTCCGCGATAGCGGCAGTGCCAGAGGAAAAGGCGGAACGCGGCGCGACGCTGGCGGCTGTTGGTGGCAAGGGCGGCGGTGGCGCGTGGTTGTTTGTCTCGCATGATCCGGTGGAGAAGGAAGGGCGGGAGTGGCGGACGGTGCTGGGTCTGCAAGGACCAGAGGGAGCGTCGTGTACGCCAGCTACGGGAGACGAGAGACTCGTGCACTTCAAATTTGAGCCAATGGTAATTTCATGTGTTGGTCTGTGTTACTGTAACAGCTACTGAGCTAACCCTCTCTGCCTTTCTCCTCTTGTTTTTTTTTCTCTACAGATCCTACACATTCTCACAGCCTCTCCGGCCCACGCCCAACTCGCGCTCCGCTGCGCCCTGCAAGCCGGGTTCCGCGAAAGCGGCGCCGTCAACATCACCGCGGCCCACGGCGCGCCGACGCCCATGGTCGCCGTGCGGTCCATGGGACTGGGCTTTGAGGCGCTGCTGGGCCACCGGGCCAATGAGCAGACGACGCTGTACGTGCCCGACGCGTATCTCGACGTGGTTATGGCGCTGGCAAATGAGCGGTTTGTCGAGAATGCGCGCCGGATCGGGCGGTTCCGCGAGGCGTTTGTGCAGGCGTTTGGGGATGGCGCCGGGCGCAGAAAGGGGGCCAAGGAGGGTGGAGACTGGGAGGATGCAGAGGTCAGGCGGGCGAGAAAGAGAGAGGAGGGCTTGGCGCGTAGAGATGAGGTATTAAAGGCCAAGGCGGAGAAGAGGGCGGCAAAGGCAGCAGAAGAGGCAAAGAAGGCAGCACAAGAGGAAAAGATGGCAGAGAAACAGAGGGCGACAGAAGAGGCCCAAGTAAAAGCGTAGGCAATGTATAGACTAATGAATACCCTCCACAACCATGGCGCGGAACACGGACGGGTCTAATAAATCAAAATCAAGTACAAGAACACTGCTTCTTATTCGTACATTCTACAAGCGTCGTCCCCAGTACTCTGTACATTTCATCCACCGTATTTCGTGCGTTGCCTCCACCATAAGCACATTTCGCAATAGTCTGCCTCGGGCCAGAGCCCGGCAGTATCAAGGGACACCAGAACCAGTGCAGCGTCGCGACGAACTCAGGCGGCAACCTTTTCCACCCACGACTTCTCCAACGCCTTGACCTCATCCTTGAACGCCTGCACCTCCTTCCAGCAATCCAGCGGCCGGCGATCATTCTCGCGCAGACAACGCACGACGCTTCCGCGCGCGGCCTCGACGGCCTCGGGCACATCGCGCACCGTCTTGCGCGTCTCGAGCTTTGCGCGCAGCGCGTCAATCTCCTTGGCCACGACGTGGCTGGACAGCGAGTCGTCGGGCACAGCGGCGGCGTCGCTCGAGAGCTTGGCCTGCACGGCGGCCAGGCGGGCGGATTCGGCGGCGTGGATCTTGGCGAGTTCGGCGGCGACGCGCGCTTCGATGTGGGCGTCGAGGAGCTTGGCGCGGGACAGGTCGGTCTGCACCAGTGGGGGGAGAAGCGGTTAGTGGGCTGGGCAAGTCTCAAGGGGACCATGGCGGAGGCAGGCTCGGGGACTTGGACAAGGACATACCTCTTTGCTGTTCTGCAGTGACTCAATCAGGTCGTGCGAGACGCCCGATGGTCCGGACCTAAATCACCCCCCGCAAATATCGTCAGCCTTATGTATCGTCGCACGCTCCGCACCACAGCAACCAGGCATCTTTCCGCCGCAGCAATAGACCACCATATCCACCCAACTCCCGCCCTAGAGGAAAAGCCGCTCGTTTCCTTTCGTGACAACAAACCCGTCCCCAAACAGAAAAAAAAAAAACTTACGCCTTCCACTCCTGCGCAGGCTTCGACGAGCTGGCACCCATTATAATTTTTTAATTTTTTTCCCTTTCTAAGCGACACAAGAAGAAAGAAAAGAAAACAGCGGGCTCAAAAGTTGCGCCTTTGGTGTTTTGCAGCGGTGTCTCTTTTCGGGGTCCGGAAAATGCTGGGTTAACAAATTGTCGGCCCGTGGTTTTTTTTGGGGGGGATTTTTTTTCTGGGTCTCTGTGATTCTTCCATCAAATGCGAAATATCCCGCTATACAAGACTTTCCTCTACATTTTCTGCCATGACGAATTCTGTACTGGCTCTAATATGCATTCAATATTATAGCTAGAGAAACTGGCAAAAAGTACTATTCATTGTATTCCCCGATACGGTAGATCAAATTGCTTCCGGCGTTCTCCGTCTCCCCGGCTCTTGGGGCAAGGCGGGCTCAAGGCTGGATTCCCATTGTTCCAAATGGGTTCTCGGGCGGTTGATGTGCGGCTAAATACGCATGTGGCGCGAGCTTTCGGCTTTACCTTTGGGTGTGGCTGAGCTTAGCATTAAAATGTGGTGCGTGCGTTTCTTTCTTTGCATGAACTTGAAGTCGTCTAGAACAAGACTTTGCTTATGTAGACAGAACGGCTTTGAGGGGCCCGTCATTTCTCTGTCGTCACACAAGCATTTTCTCCGTGTCATTTTCTATTTTCTCATCTTTGAAAAAGCGAACAATGTTGTGGCGCAGTGGTAACCCTAGTTCAACAACCCTATTATAGTTGCATATCAGACTTATAACTCCAATACATACACTTGCGTGTGAGTGTGTATGTACGTGGTAGATTGAAACATGGCAAGCAAGCCAAGATGCACTGCAACGCCGTCATCACGAGCAATTTTTGTCTATGGTACTCCTCCTTCCAACCGTGAGCATCGGAAGCCACTTTGATTCAAACAGGGTTCCTGTTGCTTGTATGAACAGTGAAGCTGCTCACTCGCTTTACTTGACGGAGGGGAGGGGGTGTAGAAAACGGACGCGGCATTAGCTGGAGAGGCCTGGCTTTCTTCTTTGATCATTTCTTTCCCTTCGCCACTATTCTTTTGCTTCTCCCGAGTCTCTGGTGAGGGCTCATTGTCCTCTCTCTCTTGATGTTCTGTTTCCCGTTTCAACGTTGAATTCTGTATGTACTTCTTTCATTGTTCTCTCTCTGCTTTCCTTATAACTCAGCGCTTTAATGATTTTCAGAGCCATAGCTGTGAACGAATCCTTCAGGGACCAAGCAACACACTCCCCCCACATGCCGCACTACAAATGCCGCCCTACAAGCGGCTCCATCATGAATATTCTTATCTCAACGTACATACACACCAGAGCTTCTACGAACCCAGAAGGAATTTATGAGATATCTGAGAGCCCATCAAGATACCCAGTAATAATAGTATGTAGTAGCATTCAAGGAAGCAACCTGAATCTAAGAACGCAAACACACTTCAGCGAGGAGAAAAGTTCATGATAAACCTTGCAGGTAACAGCCGCTCTCGGTTAACCTTTATACCGGCGCTTGTACAAATATACATATGTACTTGTACAGCTGGAATGTAGTTGGTATACCATACAACCCAGAATCGCTTGGAATCTTCAATGTACACTTGGATTTTTATGTACCATTGCTTGGCCTGGTGTTGCACACGCTTTGTGCATTGGTGCTCGGTTGCCGCTCACGACCAAGTATACATACATATATCAGCCATTCACTGTAACTTGTACGTATACATACAAGTAGGGTATATGTGTAAATTGTCAGGTGTTTCTACCTCTTGTGGGTAACTTTTATTTTACGCGCCTGTCGCTATACGCTTACAGAGCCGCTCTTATGCATAGTTGATTGACAAATCATGATGTTTTTGTTTATTCTATTCCAACCTCTTGTCTATAAAGTGCGTCGCAGCCAAACAATCGGCTGCACTACGAACAGCGTGTAACACGCAGCTTTTGTTAAATGAGTGTTGTCTGAGACGGCCTGTATGGTATATGGTATTTACATGATGTTTATCAGCAATCAGTAGTTTTTGTCATGGGCAGGTTGTACGTACATACTTGTATGTACCGACTTGACAAAGCACCTTTTCTTTTTCTTCACATGCATGCCACTAACTATGTACTGTATGCACTGCACAGATAGAGAGATAGAGAGAGAGAGAGAGTGTGTGTGTGTGTGATAGAACCTCAGTCTGGTAATATTAAGAGGCGCATGACCTCTACAGTTCGTATCTGTTTCTTTGTTTGTTGTCTATACATACTCTGACCCGAGCCAAGCTTTTCCCATCTTCCATCCTCCGTTTCTTCTTTGCTCTCGGCCCTTTGTATTTGTCATTGCTTAACCGTCTAAGGAAATGACAAAGCAAACCTTGGTACCGGCAGTCGTAGTCTAGATAAACACTGGACTTGAGAGAGTTGAAAGGCAGTAGAAGGACAACAAGTCTCGAGAAGGCATGGATTGAAATAATAATACCACACCGGCATGGACGAAACGGATCTCACGGACGGGGCGCGGGCCAAGAAATCTACCAGCCCTGGCAATCCTCCAGGATTTTTGGTGGTTGATTCTTTTGCTAGTACATATGTACATACATACTGCACATACTTGAACGTATGTATGTCGTAGTCGCAGCTCTTCTTCGTTAGTAGGCAGGACGGGCTGCGGCGTAGAACTTGCATATGGAGGTTGATGATCTTTCCTGCATTGACTTGTGCTGCGCCAACAGTGAAGGCACAACAAAAAGGAACTGGGAAAGATAAGAAAGGGAAATTCGGAGGAGGGGGTGTATCTTGGGACCTGCTTTAGTGCTCTGGGCTCCTTTGCAAGCCGTTGCTTACCATTACAGTGAAAACCAGGAAGCCATTCATATGGTATGCTCAAGTCAATGTTTTAAGTCGTTCAAGCTTGTCTTTCGTCTTTCATTATGACATGATTGTGCCATGAAAGTGGCATCAACCTAACGAGATCAGACCCGGAGATAACCCTAAAGTATTGCCTGCTCTACGGCACCGCGTGGTCAAGACAGTTGGACGTCGGAGATTTTCTCCGACATTTGCTTTGACACTTTATTATTATTATTTTTTTTTTAAATTTTTTTTTTCTTCCGGTGATACTTTTGTGAGAAAAAAAAGTGCATGGCTAACTAGGTTTCTGCAACGCTCAGTGTTTTGGATATGGGATGAAAAGGAAAACACCAGGGCGTCAATGATCAGCACGTTGATTTCCTTTTTATTTTTGGGAGAGGATGAATGTACGGACGAAGAGAGAGAGAGAGAGAGAGAGAGATGGAGAGAGAAAGCCACTCAAAAGCCCAATTCTAAAAGCTTGGCATCGGATTCTACCATGGACGGAGTTCTGAGCAAATGAAATAAGAGGCGCATATTCAAGCTATGATTATAGATTTTTATTCCGCGGTTGATTTCTGGAAGAACTGGAACTGATGGAACACAAATCAAATTGGAAGGAAATAAACCGGCTTGTTGTGAAGATACAAATACATGCCAGTATACTTGCGGTACTATGTATGCATGTACGTATATATGTACATACTAAACGGCAAATGCAGGTACATACATACTTATGTTATAAAGCTAGGTACAATACCACTCAGTACATAGACTTTGCGTTCAGCCTGGCGCACAAGCCACCAAATATACTGAGCGGGGACACTATTTAAACAAAGTCTGCTTATGTATACATAGATGACTCTGTACTAGCACATACCATATGGTATATTCACTGCCCAGGCTGAGAAATCTCCTAAATTGAAACACACGACTATTGAATTGGTTCCGAGAGTGGGCACACAGACTTTGCGAAAACAGACCAGCGTTTCTGTGAAATGTCGCCTGTTGAGCTAGCATGGTCTGTCATTCTTGTTCTCTCTCTCTATCTCTCCTCTCTTTCTCTCTCCTGTCTTTCCTCGCTTCTTGTATCTACCCGCTAAACGAGATCATTGGTTATGGTGGCTCCCTTTTCTTTTCCTGCGTTACGCAGTGTGTTTTGAGTAGAAAACGGCTCACGCATCAGTCATTTTTGAAGGAGAATAAAGAAACTTGCCTGATACATACATACTGGTACTTGGAAGCAGCATTGACATGTGCCAGCCAGAAAAAGAAATCAAAGACCACTTACTTGT
This sequence comes from Thielaviopsis punctulata, assembly GCA_036034705.1. Lineage (NCBI taxonomy): Eukaryota > Fungi > Ascomycota > Sordariomycetes > Microascales > Ceratocystidaceae > Thielaviopsis > Thielaviopsis punctulata. The sequence continues at coordinate 2,868,686 of CM069900.1, read as the reverse complement.
ATGAGGATGGCAATGTAGCATTGGAGGCAACTATAACGCGTGACGCAGTGACGATGCCTTTTCTCGCATGGTGATACAAAGCTCGGTTTTCTTCTCTACGTATAGAAACGCAACTCGTACGATGGATGCATTTGTTGCTTGGAACCATGGAATCTGTAGCGAGCGCTGTCCAAGCTACAAAAATCATGAATCACTGAATTGTACAGACATGATAGGGGAGCCGATCGCAGGCGATCACTGACGAACTTGATCTGATGTTTGACACGGACGGAATTTCATGGGCATCGCAGGAGGGTAAGTAGCAGAAAGGAATAAGAACAAGAAACAATTTGGTGTCAAGTATCACGTGACAGACTGTATGTTGGTGCTGATTGTTTTTTAAAGGTACATAGTAAGCACATATTGAAAAGACAACAGACCCTAGCTTGTCGTTTTCAACGAAAAAAATCATACAGAGTGAACTTGAAGAGAAAAGCTCCGTTGCGCCTTGCAGCTCCAACAACTGAATCCTTCTTTTGTCTAGTGGGTTGAACTTTTAGCTGTTATTACTGATAACTTACCATTACATGTATACATATACGTATACTTGTAGACAGAGAGGGAAAAAGAAACAAAAAGGCCTCCAAAGGCCGCAGCTCGATCCCTGCAGCAAGAAAAAGAAGAGGGACTGCCAATCAGAGTTGTGACTTGTCCTTCAAATGTATGTACTATGTTATGTTGTGTACTCCGTACATACATACTGCGTACATGGTATAGTATACAAGCCATACATAGCGCTAATGATAGCCTCAGAAGAAAGCAGTACTGGAAAGAATGGGCTTTGTTTCATGTGTTGCCCAGTTTGCGAGGTTGTGGGCTGATGGAGGCAAAACTCTTCTGGCTAAGGACGGACTGAATGTGTTCTTTAGAAACAGAAAAGTAAAAAAGGAGAGATTGATTGATTGTGCGTTTCTCAGGCCAAGAGAATGCCTAGACTTTGGAACTGTGATCATATCACCATAACCAATTTTCATTTTTCATGCCCCCCCGAGCCTTTTGGATACACACTACCAACACAAAAAAGGAAACTCGTATTCTTTTCTTTTCTTCTTGTCCTTGTCATAAAAGTAAATGATGGCTAGACACAGCTCTTGGTATGGTGTCTATAAGGGGGGGGGGGGGGGGGGGGGGCTTGGCAGCAGTTAACTTTTGCACGTTTCTTTCTTTGTCTCTCTCACACACACTCTCAGACAAAGTTTCTGGCTTGTCAAGTTTATATGATGGCCGAGATGAACCCAGCAACCTGTTCGCCAAGTTCACGGCCTGCGGCCGTAGTCTTGGCAAAGCATTCAAACAAATTGTCCAGCAGCCTTTGGCTGAGATGGGATGAATTGCATAAGCCACTGCATATTTTCTTTTTCTCTAGAATCAAGAATCAATAAAAACCAAAGCCTGGTGTTTCTGTTGTATGTGTACAGGTTTATTTGGCTGGGTCCTGACATATACATACATACATACCTTTACAAACACCCACACGGCGCTGGTCAGGAACACTTCGAGGAACCATCGGCCGATCATCAGAAAAGAATGTCGTCATTTGACGCCAAGGTCGAATCAAACATTTCTGTATTATAGACCATAGCATCTCAGTATACCAGTACAACATGCATTTACTTAAGTTTGCAGTACATATACATATGGTACTTATGTGCACCTACATGTACATACTTGTACAATATACGAGGTGAAGCCCCGAAAAGCCCATCACCGCGATAATAGAAACCAAGGTCATATTAAGGTCCTGCCCCTGTAACCGTAACTTGTAACCACCCCCATCCACAATACCGCCCCCTGGCGCTTCCTTTTAAAGCCAGGCCGCTATTCAGAAACTCGGCTACGCTACACACCCTCATCCAAAATCCCTTGATCCTTGTTCTTGTGCCTGCTCCCCTCGCTCTTCTCTTCTATGGTATCTCTTCCATCGATCAAATAAACTTTGCCTGCGGCTTTCCTGTCACTGACCCCAACCCATGCTTTAACAATTCCTTCTCGTCGCATGGAGAGAAGAGACAATGCAAGCCAAATGCGTACCATACATACATACATACCTACATACAAGTACATAACACACTACCATGTGTATGTACCATATACGTATGTTATTAACCAAGGCACGCACTCAGAGAGCCGGCTCAAATATCACCGTCTGCCCAACTCCCTGGAGTCTATATAGAATAGAATATCTCACTTCTCTCTGTTTCGTTTCTTTCTCTCTTTTGCTTGCTCTTTCTTTTTCTTGGCAGCTTTTTTTTTTTTT
>CM069900.1:2846740-2866367 GCA_036034705.1 Thielaviopsis punctulata | reverse complement strand
TTTTTTTTTTCGTTCTTTTTCCATCATCACCTCTCTGACCTGACGAGGGCGTGCTTTTTGTTGTCTGTTTGCTTTTCCTGGGCTGGTGCCTTTCATTCTTTTCTTCAGCTTTCATTTCATTCTTTTCTATTTCTTGCCCGTGATTTTCTTCTTTTTTGCTCGGCTTGCGGCTCCGAGAGATTCATTGTCCTAGCCTCTGTTCTCTCTCTCTCTCTCTCTCTTTCCAGCGTCTTCTCGTCTGCTTCGATAACTACAGAAGTATAGCATTCAACCAAGCCCAGTTCTCAATGCTGCCGCGCTGCTAACCGCCCTCCACCTTCTTGATATTCACCTCTTTAGACTCTATTTAGAGTGTTACATTCTTTTGACTTGATCACCTTGTTTTCCGTTCTTTTGATCTTGACGATCGTCTTCTTTTCTATATCCAGGTCTTGATTTGACTGGTTCTTTCCTTTTCTCTCTAAAAAAGAAAGTTTGCTCTGGAGCTTCTCGTGCCTTCCGTGTTGTGATTGTTATATTCGTCCGGTTCCTGCTCTTTTGATAAACAGACCGTTATCGACAAGCCTCAAGTAACTGCAACTTCCTCGTTGCCATTCACACCGCCTGAGTTGATTCTGTAAGTTTCCATGCAGCGGTGAAATTTTTGCTTCCTACCTTTTTTTTCCCACTTCATTTATTCTCTATTCATGCCTCCCTCTATATATATCTACATCTCTCTATATCTCCATCTTCCTATATCCATCGCAGTTGATGCGCACCTGTTTGGCCCTGTGCAACTCCGACCTGCCCTATCTTTTTTCTTGCTCTTCTTGGTCAGCCTTCTCATCGTCCTCCTCCTGTGCCCAAAAACTCCCATTATCAAGTTTGTCCGCGCAACATCATCGTCGCCAGTTTCGCCTCGAATGCTCATGCAATGCTGTAATGCGGCTTGTTTATTCCGAGCCAGGATCACAAACTCTGGCTTCTCTTTTCTGTTTAGCTCAGACATTGAATCCTAGACCCAGTCCGGATCGGCAGATGCTTCGTCTTTGACTTCGCTACAACCTCTCGCCTCAGCATTGATGAAAAGAACCAAAGATGTATAAAAAGCAAGACAAAGGAAGACAAAGGAAGAAGAAGAAGAAGAAGAAAAGGGGTGTGGCTTGTCTTGCCAGTTCTGACACAGTGATTCTTTGTTACCATCCCATACCAGTACAATTTCATATATATCGACCACGAGTTCAGCCAACTGTTTTGAATCTCGATACTCTTTCTTGACCTTCTAAACCGCTGCTAACCTGCGTATCTCCTCTAGGTCCATCGTTGTTGTAGATATTCTACCTACACCTTTTTGCTGACCGGGTTTGACTTGTCGTCGAGCTCTGGCTTTCAGTTCTTCTATCCTTTGGCTTTTCCTGCCACAGTAACGTGGTCTACCACCGATATCTTTTACGGCTTCCATTCTTTAACTTCTTTGCCTTCTTTTGTATCTTTTAACCCTTTTATTTTCAGCAAAATACAACCACAATGGCTTCTTATGCCACTCTCGCTTCGCGCGGCTCACCTACCGTCCCCATGGTGCCTAGAGGTGCTGCTGCTGCTTCCTCAACCAACACCATTGCGCCCTACCACTCGGGTCTCAGCGGTGTCAACCAGCCCATGAACCTACTTTTCGTCGACGTCTTGTGGTGGACTCTTGGCATTATCGGCCTCATCATTCTGGCCGTCCGTATCTCGGAAATCACCTGGATGCACATTCGCCAAGTCACTGCCATGACATTGCGTCCCGAACAGCAAAACTACTGGAAATTCACCCAAAGCAACTGGCTGCCAAGTCTTAAGCAGCACCTTCTCTACGCCCCCCTCTGGAACAAGCGCCACAACCGTGAGTTCCGTCTGTCCAAGGCCGCCAACATGGGTACTTTGCCCTCGCGTCTGCACTCGTTGTTCCTCGCCATCTACATCTGCAGCAACTTTGCCTACATGTTTGTCCTGGACTGGGCCAATCCTAACGAGTATGCTGTCCATGCCGAACTTCGTGGCCGTTCGGGTACTTTGGCCATGGTCAACATGGTTCCGCTGCTGCTGCTTTCTACTCGCAACAACCCTCTGATTTCCATGCTCAAAATCAGCTTTGATACCTACAACCTGTTCCACCGCTGGCTGGGTCGTCTGTGCATTCTGGAAATCATTGTGCACACCTGCGCCTGGCTGTACGTTCAGGTTTCTGATGCTGGTTGGGCATCTGTTGGCCACCGCTTCAACACGGAGCTCTTTATTAGCTCGGGCTTTATTGGCATGTTTTCTATGCTGGTGCTGCTGGTTACTTCATTCTCGCCTGTTCGCCACGCCTTTTACGAGACCTTTTTGACCTGCCACATTTTCTTTGGTGCCCTGACCTTTGCCATGGCCCTGGCCCACTGTCTGTCGGCCAACGTTGGCCACCTGCCTCAGACTAGCTGGACTGTTGGCATTCTGTGCATGTGGTTCCTTGAGCGCTGTGCTCGCGTGTGCCGCTTGGTCTACTGCAACTGGTCGGGCCGTGGCTACACCGAGGCTGTTGTCGAGGCCATGCCTGGCGAGTGCACTCGTGTCACGATGAAGCTGCCGCGCTACGTCGATGTGCGTCCTGGCACGCACGCCTACATCCGCTTCAAGGACGTTTGCCCGTTTGAGAACCACCCCTTTTCGATTGCCTGGATCGACCACGAGGAGTACAGCGAGGACCTGCCGCTCTCTGAGAAGCAGACCCTGGTTACCCGGGCTAACCGCAAGAGAATGACTACTTCCGTGTCATTCCTGATTGGTGCGCAGACTGGATTCACGCGCAAGCTGTTCAACCACGCTACTACTGTTGGCGGAAACCGCCCTCTGCGCATGTCTGCTGCCTTTGAGGGTCCCTACGCTGGCCACCACTCGCTGGACAGCTACGGACACGCTGTGCTGTTTGCCGGGTCGACTGGCATTACTCACCAAATTTCCTACCTCCGGCCGGTGATTGAGGGTTACAACAACGGCACAGTTGCTACGCGGCGTCTGACGCTGGTGTGGATTGTGCGTGACTACGAGGCTCTGGAGTGGATTCGCCCGTGGATGGACACGGTGCTGCGCATGCCCAACCGCAAGGACATTCTGCGCATTCAGCTGTTTATTACGCGGCCCAAGAATCCGCGCGACATCGTCTCGGCCAGCTCGACGGTGCAAATGTTCCCGGGCCGGCCCAATGTGCCCATGATTATCCGCAAGGAGGTTGGCGAGCAGGTGGGATCGATGATTGTGACGGTGTGCGGAGCTGGTGCTCTGGCCGACGATGTGCGTTTGGGTGTGCGGCAAGTGCAAGATGAAGGCACAGTTGTAGACTTTTGCGAGGAGTCGTTTACATGGTAATCTCTGGATTTGCCAGTGTAAAAAAAAAGTCTCTTTCGGGTTGTTTTTGTTTCAGTGTTATTTTTCCACTTGTATTTTCGTTTTTCTTTTTCCCTTTGTGCTTTGCTTTGTTTTCTGGTGTTGCCTTTCACATATCTGGTTGTTCTTTTCTTATATCTGTGTTTTTTTTTCTTTTTCGTTCTTAATGGGTTTGGCCTTGTACGTTGAGCATTGGTGTTGTTTCTGGGAGGGGATTTGCTGGGTTCTTTTGATTTGATGTTTGGGGTGCAAGCACTCGCTGGTGTTCTTATTCCGTGGCTGTCCCTGTATAATATAATAGAAGCAGCACGCTCTTTTTACATTGGTGTATCTGTGTTGTGTTGTGTTGTACTTTGGTGTGTATTTTGATTGTATATAATGAGCAACATACTTAGTCGACAGGCTCCCTTAAAGTCTATGTTTTGATTGTCACGCGGTATTCAGTCTTGTGGTTTTATATGAAAGGCTTGACTTGTCGTTTATTGTGGATCAAGTTTGGGTGGGTGAGATTTCTCCAAGTTGAGATTACGGCGGGCCGGGGTGTACTATGTACATACATACATACCAGTACATACATACATAGTACATAGTGAGGTTGCACAAAGCTTTGGCCGGTATCGGGGCCCGACTTTTTGATGTTGTTTCTTTTGCGAGAATCAGGGAGGGCTTGAAGGGAACAAGAAGAAACGGCGTTGTTAGGGATGTGATGCTTATTTAGCTGCTTGTTCTGGGTTGACGTATTTCTTTTCTTCAAGAGTGAGATACACCATATACTACTTGTAAGTATGTATATATGTACATGTGTACTTGTATGTATATATTACATATACATATGTAGATTGAACAACGTTTGCCACTTGGAGGAAAAAGAAACACGTATAAGTGGAGTCCGTAGCGTTTGCCCACATGTATGTACTGGTACAAGTACATAGCGCGAAATCGGTGCAGCCGCTGGTCTCTAAGCTATGTATGTATGTCAATGTCAAGCAGGAAAGCAAACCAAACAGAACAAGAAAAGAAAAACCCGCAAATAGCCGTACTGTCCCCAGGGGCGATGATATCTGAACAGACCAAACGCACAGATACCTATGCAAACACATCAAAAAATGCAAATCCACTTGGAGTCATTGGCCGGACTTACACTTATTCATGTAAGTTGAAGTGGGCTGATTAGAATTAAGACTACTTGGGCATATCGGTTTAACGCCCGGGAGCAGGAAGGGGAAAGTGAGTCAGGACCCGCAAGGTTTGGGGGTAAGAAACCAAGGGAGTATCTTCCCCAGAAATAGAGGTTATAAAGCCTTACAAAGGCGCGGGTATTAAAGGGGGAAAAAGAGTCAATGTCGGCGTGTGAGTCTTCATCAACTACGGGTGAGAAGCCCGGATCCGCCTAGAGCAAGGAGGCCGCGGTTGCTACATATCACAAGAGACAACAACGGAGCTTGCCGCCGGAAATCATCGTATGTACATAATATTATTTTGTAGTATTGTATGTATGTAGCACTGCAGCTGCCATTTTCTTAGTGGTAGAGGAGCTTTGGTACATATGTATGTACAGCATAGTACGTAGCATTAGCACCAAATTGAGTATGTATGTACATAGTACATATGTACTTACAACGTGCATACATAGGTACAATAGTATTGATGTACAAGTACTTGCAGGCCGCTGTTTAAAATTTTCAACCCGGATTACGTCGTTTTTTTTTTTTGTCATGGAGAATTTTTTCTGACGACATTTGGCTAGATATATTATATTAGTATGTAGCTAACCTCTTTTTGTTTATTTTTTCCTCTTATACTTCTCTTCTTTCACTCCTTTCTCTCCTCGTTATTTGCTGCGTTTCACTAACTCATAAGTACAAGTACATACATACAAGTACACACTCAAACCCGACCCCACCAAAAGTCTTTCTATTAATTCTGCGCCTTCCGCTCCGTCATCCGGCCCACTCGCCAAGTTCCTGCTCGCCAGAACCTTTCACCTTCCACATACAAACTCTCACCGCCTACAAAGGCTCTCGACTCGATCATCTACGTACAGACTTTCCTAGCTTCGATTTTGCTTCTTTTCCCCTTCACTATACATACAAGAACAAAAAGTGCCCCGCACTCTTAAACTCCAGCCAAAATGCCCATGTAAGTAGTCTACGCTTTTCTTTTCTCTTATACAAATTTCCTTCTTCCTCCCTCGAGTTCCAACACCACAAACACCCGCCCGTGCATGCTATGTTCTCTGTGGCTTCTAACCGTTCGTGACTTTGTCTACTAGGCTGAAGGAGCCCTGGAAGAAGTACAAGAAGTTCCAGCCCATCAACCTGCCCGATCGCCAATGGCCGTCCAAGACGCTGGACAAGGCGCCTAGATGGCTGTCGACCGACCTGCGCGATGGCAACCAGTCGCTGGTTGATCCCATGGTTTGTCTCTCTCTCTCTCTTTTTCCATTCTGTCTTTTCTGTCTTTCTCGTTCCTTCTTTTCTCTCTTTCTCATTCTTTGCGATAGCTTATTCATTCTCGTCTCGTCTTGCAATGCGCCTGCCAGCTAACACAGTCTCTTTGCATCACCACCACAGAACCGCGATGAAAAGTGGCGCTACTTCAAGATGCTCGTTGACATGGGCTACAAGGAGATTGAAGTATCCTTTCCGTCCGCCTCCAAGACCGACTTCGACTTTACGCGCAGCCTGATTGAGACTCCTGGCGTGGTTCCCGACGATGTGTGGCTGCAGGTCCTCTCGCCTTGCCGCGAGGAACTGATCAAGCGTACTGTCGAGGCCATGAAGGGCGCCAAGAAGGCCATTATCCACATCTACCTTGCCACTAGCGAGTGCTTCCGCCGCGTCATCTTTGACTGCAGCGAGGAGGAGTCGCTTGCCAAGGCTGTCGCCTGCACCAAGCTGGTGCGCTCGCTGACCAAGGACGACCCGTCGACGGCCGGCACCGAGTGGGCCTTTGAGTTCTCGCCCGAGACCTTTTCCGACACTAGCCCCGAGTTTGCCGTCAAGATCTGCGAGGCCGTCAAGGCTGCCTGGGAACCCACCAAGGAGAACCCCATCATCTTCAACCTGCCCGCCACCGTGGAAATGTCCACGCCCAACGTATACGCCGATCAGATCGAGTACTTTTGCCGTAACATCACCAACCGCGAGACCGTCTGCGTGTCGCTGCACCCCCACAACGACCGTGGTTGCGCTGTGGCCGCTGCTGAGCTGGCCCAGATGGCCGGTGCCGACCGTGTCGAGGGCTGCCTGTTTGGCAACGGCGAGCGTACTGGCAATGTCGACCTGGTGACGCTGGCCCTCAACCTGTACACGCAGGGCGTCAACCCCAACATTGACTTTTCCGACATGAGCAGGGTCATTGACACGGTAGAGCTGTGCAACAAGATTCCCGTACACCCGCGTGCGCCCTACGGCGGCTCCTTGGTGGTGTGCGCTTTCAGTGGCTCGCACCAGGACGCCATCAAGAAGGGCTTCCAGATTCGCGAAAAAGAGGACAAGAAGGATCAGGGCCACTGGCAGATTCCGTACCTGCCGCTGGACCCCAGCGACATTGGTCGCACCTACGAGGCCATTATCCGCGTCAACTCGCAGTCGGGCAAGGGCGGTGCTGCGTGGATCATCCTGCGCAAGCTGGAGCTGGATCTGCCGCGCGGCCTGCAGGTGGCGTTTTCGTCGATTGTGCAGGAGCGCACGGACAAGCTGGGCCGCGAGCTGCTGTCGGATGAGATTACAGAGCTGTTTGAGACGACGTACTCGCTGCACAAGAACCCGCGCTTCAAGCTGATTGACTACACGATTTCGCCCGACCGGTCGCAGTCGCCGGCGCCGCCCAACCCGGGCAAGTCGCAGGACACGACCAACATGAAGCGTGTCTTTGAGGGCGTGGTCGAGGTGGACGGCCGGGAGTACACGGTGCGCGGCCGCGGCAACGGCCCGATTTCAAGCCTGGCCAACGGGCTCAAGAGCATTCTGGGCGTGGACCTGGATGTGCAGGACTACAAGGAGCACGCTATTGGCCGCGGAGCCAATGTCAAGGCGGCGGCGTACGTGTCGTGCTCGGTGGGCGAGTCGAAGCAGCGGGTGTGGGGAGTGGGGATCCACGAGGATGTGGTGCAGAGTTCGCTGATTGCGCTGCTGAGTGCGGCTAGCAACGTGAGTTTTCCCTCTGCGGCGCACAAGAGCAAGCTGTAAAAACCTTGTTTCTCTCCCTCTTTTCTTCTTTCCTGTATATTCCTGTCATGTTGTCGGCTATCTCTATCGTTTTGCGCCATCACTGTCATGTGTTTTTCCCATGTCACATTGAATTTAAAAGCAGCACTTCTCTTTTCTTTATGCTTTCCTCATGCTTGCTCTTGTCGCCTTTCGCCCTGTCCTGTCCTTCCTATTTTCTATCCTCTCGAGTCCTGCTTAACTAACCGTCATAGTTATTCTCGAGCATGCCCAACACGCCCGCTAACGGTAGCCCCGCCACGACTGCGGCCGCTGGCGGTGCGGTTGACATTCAGGTCCTAGAGGTGCAGGCTGAGAAGATGTAAGTTGTTGTGTCGTTTTTGCTGGGAGGGACGAAATTTGTGGGGTGGGGGGGTTTATACATGTCTATTATATTTAGTTAGTGCCTACAAAAGCTTTGTGTTCCAACAGTTCTCTTTTTCTCAAGGTTTACGGAATGAGGGTTGTGATGATGATGGGTAATGTCTATAACCCTGGCGAAAGATACGGACTGTATTTAGGGTTAGACACAGTCATTCTCTCAGTCACGTGCCTTGAGAGTAGGTGGAATATCCCCACTATCTAAATAAGCGGGGGTTTTGGATCAATACATAGTACAATAGGTATAGGAAAAAAAAAAACTCCACACAAGTGGACTTTCTCTGACAATCTATGGTATTCCATTTCCACTTTTTCAAGGGAAGAAAAAAACGAAACAAAAGGCAAGAAGTTGAAAATTCAGTATATACATACATACACGTACTGGTATGTACTTGTATCTCGTTCAAAGTAATGAATAAGCAAAAACAAAAAAAAGTGGCCAAGAATGAAATGGGGGGACGCGGCTAGACGGCAAATGTACATGTATGTATACCAAACAGAGCTTTATTTGCGTGTTTGAAGCTTGTTCTTGATGTTTGAGGGGTTCAGTGAGAATATACATATATACATACAAAAAATAAAGTTTTGGGTCGTTGAGGGTTTCAACATTCTCGGGTTTGAGCTGTCTTGCTGACTCTTTAGTGACTGACTGGCGGCGCCCCCGCCCTCCCCGGACTAAGCGTACAGTTGTTCAAACTGTGCATCAACAGGCATCATGTTTACTGTGTGTACAGTGCATGACAAGGTGGAACAACTCAACTGCCACCTTTTAACATGAAGGAAAGCGCCCCGCCTTTTTATGTGGATGGTGGATGCTAAAAAGTAAGAAGGAAACCACAATCTCTTGCGGCAGACAAGGCTGGAAGAAGCTTCCGCTTGCTCGTTGTCCATGGTTGTACATAAGCAGATTGCATATAAACAGATTGCACATAAACAGTCAAACTCCTTTAGTAGCATATACACAACATATGGAGGAGGTGCGGGGACTACTGCGCGTTGTTTATGATTTCACGTCACGATCCCGTTCCTTGGTTGTGTATGTATGTATGTACATATGGTTTGTTTCTCTTATTTTCCTTGTTCGTGCTTCTCTAGAAAGCTTGCAGAATTTCTTCCAACTCAAGAAGCGTTATTTCTTTGCAACCCTTGTGGCTTGGCTTATGGAAGTCTGTTTGCATTTGTATTGTAGCAGAGAAGTGAAGTTCTGGACCGCCCCCCCCCCCCCCCCCCTCTTCTTTGTTTATTTATTTATTTTTTGCTTTTCAACACACATATGGCATACTGTAAATGACGACAAGTTGTAATGGCTGCCTGCCATCAACATACTATTGTATATGTATGCTTTTAAGCAGTAGAACGGATACATGTATATGTAGTTCAGTAATGCAATAAGCAAGTAACCCAAGTAGCATTACCGTTTAAGTTTCTTTACCCAAAACGGCACCCGTTGCTATGAACCCGCTGCTATTCTATGAGCAAGATTTCTCTCTACTATGAACAAGATTAACTTCTCCCTTCTTTTCTGCTTTCATTCACACTCACCAAATCTTCACTGAGCTTTGTGTCTCTCGTCTCGTTGTTCTCTTCACCAGCTTAGCATAGCTTTGTCTTTTGAATTGAATTGAAACCTGGACTGATTTAGCCTCTGCGTCTGCTTACTTCTGCTTGCATATACATACATACCAGTACATATGTACATACACACGCATAGGCCATAGGCATAAAGAACTATAGCGCTTTATTGCCACTGTCAAATGTCAACACGCAAAATCCCCTCCTAATCCAGTCCAATCCGCCTTTTTCTATTGTTTTTTTTCTGCCGTCTTCATCTTAATTCAGATTTTTTTTTTTCCCTCCCTCCTCTTCTTCCGTCATATCAACCTCCCACCAAACAACGTACAATCAATCGGCTTTTGACTCTTTTTCCCTTGTCTTGTACCCTCCTCCTGAAGCTTTAGCGCAGCCGTTGAGAGTCGATTTTCTTTTCCTTCTCTTCTTTGTTGATCTTGATTTTCATCAATTTTTCTTCGTGCCTGGAATTTTAACTTGTCCAATCCAAAACTGAACCGGGGAATACAGAGAGAAGTGCACGTCAACCGCAGTACATTGATACATCAAGTTCGACTTCCGTCCTCCACCGGGAAAAAAATAAAATAAAAAATACAATAAAAAATCAGCAACACATAAAAAAGACAAAAAAACAGGACCACGGCCTTCCAGTTCGCCCGCCGCCACCATGTCGGATATCAACCAAGTTCTGGCGAACTCTCTGTCGCCCGGTACGTCTTTGTTCATCTTGCTGCCCGGAGAAGCAGAAGCAGATGCAGATGCAGAAGCAGATGCAAGAAGCACAAGCACAAGCACAAGCATAAGCACAAGCATAAGCAAAAGAACCTCTGCTAACATATCCCCCCTCATAAATAGACGCCGCGACGAGAAACAGTGCCGAAGCCGCTCTTTCTTCTGCCGCCGAGAGCAACTTTGTAAGTACACACGTAATCCCGATGCTCGACTGCCTCCGATGTTTTTTTTTTCCCATTTTCCATCTTCCAGCCGACCTCAAACAATCCTGCGATCGTCCCGTCTATACTCCCCGCAAATGGCTGCTCTCTCTCTCTCTATCCACTGTCTCCATCACATGTGTTTTGTCTGCGCTCTTTGGTCAGTTTCTTTCAGTTGGCGTCTGTCAAAGTTGTTATTTGCATGTACTTGTGTTTTGCCCTTTTTGCAAGCTACTATCAAGCATATATTGCTCAACCTTGCTGGCTCGGCTCAACGCTACTACTGCCTTGTCTCTTGCCAACCAGACACATGAGACTTGTCGATTGATTTGCTCTTTCTGTCTCACACACACTCTCTCTGTCTGCCTGCTCCACTCTACTAGCTATGCATGGAGCATTCTCAGCCTTTTGCATTCAGCCTTGTAGAGATGCCGATCCGAAAGCTCCCCTAGTACGAGCAGCCAGAATCGCTAGTAGGAGCGGCCAGAACCACTAGCATAAGCGGGCAAAATCACTAGTAAAAGCGGACAGAATAGCCACTCTAGAGGCCACAATCACATGCTGGGACTTTCTACTACCACATACTACAAAAACTCAATCACATGCTAACCCTTGCCCTCGTCCTTTAGCCCCTCTACCTCGCCACCCTAGTACAAGAACTCGCCAACGAGTCCAACCAAGGTGCCATCAGAGCCGCCGCCGGTATTGCCTTGAAGAACGCCTTCACCGCTAGAGATGCTTCCCGCCAGCCCGAGCTACAGGCCAAGTGGCTGCAGCACACCGACGATGAGACCAAGAGCCGCATCAAGGTAATGACGCTCGAGACCCTGGCCTCGTCCAACTCCCAGGCCGGTGCTGCCGCTGCTCAGGTCATTGCCGCCATTGCCGCCATGGAAATGCCCCGCGAGCAATGGCAGGACCTGATGCCCGCTCTCGTCAAAAACGTCAGCGAGGGTGCCGACCACCTCAAGCAGGCGTCTCTGACGTCCATTGGCTACATTTGCGAGAGCCAGGACCCCGAACTCAGAGCTTCTCTTGTCCAACACTCCAACGCTATCCTCACTGCTGTCGTCCAGGGCGCTCGCAAGGAGGAGCCCAACGCCGAGGTCCGCCTGTCTGCCATTACTGCTCTGGGTGACTCCCTCGAGTTTGTCGGTAGCAACTTCAAACACGAGGGCGAGCGCAACTACATTATGCAGGTTGTGTGCGAGGCCACGCAGGCCAACGACTCCCGCATCCAGCAGGGCGCTTTTGGCTGCCTCAACCGCATCATGGCCCTGTACTACGAAAACATGCGCTTCTACATGGAAAAGGCCCTGTTTGGCCTGACCATTATCGGCATGAAAAGCGATGACGAAGACGTGGCCAAGCTTGCTGTCGAGTTTTGGAGCACTGTTTGTGAGGAGGAAATCAACATTGAGGACGACAATGCGCAAACAGACAGCACGGACCAGCTGCGCCCATTCTACAACTTTGCCCGCGTCGCCGCCTCCGAGGTTGTCCCGGTTCTGCTACAGCTGCTGGCCAAGCAGGACGAGGATGCCACCGATGACGAATACAACCTTTCCCGGGCCGCGTACCAGTGCCTGTCGCTGTATGCGCAGGCTATTCGGTCGCCCATTCTGGCGCATGTGCTCGCCTTTGTCGAGGCCAACATTCGCTCCGAGGACTGGCACCTGCGGGACGCTGCCGTCTCGGCTTTTGGTGCCGTCATGGAAGGTCCAGAAGAAAAGGTGCTGGAGCCGATTGTGAGCAACGGCCTGGCCGCGCTCATTGAAATGATGGGTGACTCGAACCTCATTGTCAAGGACTCAACGGCTTACACTCTGGGCCGCATTACTGAGGCGTGCCCCGAAGCTATTGACCCCAAGACTCACCTTGAGCCGCTGCTCAAGGCGCTGTTTTCCGGGCTGGCCACGCACCCCAAGATGGCGTCGTCGTGCTGCTGGGCACTGATGAACCTGGCGGAGCGGTTTGCGGGCGACCTGAGCTCCCAGCAGAATGCGCTGACGGTGCACTTCAACGAGAGCGTGCAGAACCTGCTGCAAATGTCGAGCCAGGCCAGCTGCGACTCGTCGACGCGCACGGCCGTGTACGAGGTGATTAACGCATTTGTGCAAAACTCTGCGCTCGAGTCAATGACGTCGGTGGCGGAACTGTCGGACGTGATTCTCAAGCGCTTGGAGGACACGGTGCCGATGCAGACGCAGGTTGTGTCGGTCGAGGACAAGATTACGCTGGTGGACATTCAGACCAGTCTGTGCTCAGTGCTGCAGGGCATCATCTTCCGCCTCGACTCGGAGATTGCGCCGCAGGGCGACCGCATCATGCAGATTTCGCTGCAGCTGTTGGCGACGGCTGGAGCCAAGTCGACGCTGCCCGAGGCCATCTTCTCGGTGATTAGCGCTCTGTCGACGGTGGTTGGCGATGGCTTCCTCAAGTACATGGAGGCGTTTAGCCCCTTTTTGTACAATGCTCTGGGCAACCAGGAGGAGCCTGCGCTGTGCTCGATTGCCATTGGCCTGGTCAGCGACATTACGCGGTCCCTGGGTAGCCAGGCGCAGCCGTTCTGCGACAACTTTATGAACTACCTGCTCAACAACCTGCGCAGCGCATCGCTGTCTAACCAGTTCAAGCCGGCGATTCTGCAGTGCTTTGGCGACATTGCCCTGGCCATTGAGGGCGCCTTTGAGAAGTACCTTTCAGTTGTGGCGCAGGTGCTGCAGCAGGCCGCGGGTGTTGAGGCTGGGGCGGATGGGTCGTATGAGATGATTGACTATGTCATTTCGCTGCGGGAGGGCATTATGGACGCGTGGGGTGGTATTATTCCTGCCATGAAGGCTGGCAACAAGGGTGAGTGTTGTTTTCATGGAGGGATAAGACATGATGTATACATGCTAACTTGACTGTACCTGTAGCCGAGACTCTGCAGCCGTATGTGCAGTCCATCTTTGCGCTGCTGAACAGCATTGCCGTCAACTACCTGAGCCGCAGCGAGCAGCTCTTGCGTTCGGCCATGGGCGTGATTGGGTGAGTTTTCTGTGTTTCCTATTTTCTTTTCTTCCTTTTGGCCTCCTTTTGCTTCTCCCTCCCTCTATGCTGTGCGTACACAATGCTAACACTGGCTCAGTGACCTTGCCGATACCTTTCCCAACGGTGAACTCAAGGAGGGCTTCCGCCAGGAGTGGCTGATGGCCCTGATCAAGGAGACCAAGTCCAACCGCGAGTACTCGGCCCGCACCCTGGAGACCGCCCGCTGGGCCCGTGAGTTGGTCAAGCGCCAGATTGCTGCTTAAGACTGACTGGCTGACTGACTGTCCGTCCGTCCGTCCGTCTGGCCTTTGTTTCTTTTTTTTTATTTTCCCCATGATTCTTACCCATTGCATTGCCACTGTCCCCCTCCCGTGCTTTTTGCTGTAACCCATCCTGTCACCCATTCCTGTATCTCAAGTTCGTGTTTCTCCTCGGTGTTTCTGTGTTTACATTTGATTCTAGTGCCCTTCCCATTGTTTGCTTCCTGCGTATTACACTTTGTCGTTTCTTGCAATACCCTGTCATATCCCCATTTCCCATTACGCCTGTTTTTTTTTGTCCCGAGTTCTTCACTTCACAATACACTGTTTTTTTTTTTCTTTTTGGGGGGATTCTTCAATAGCTCTTTGTTTCCTTTCTTGATAAAGGTCCGGTTACTGTCTGGTTTTTTCTCTGCTTTTCTGTCTCTTTTCCCCCTTTGGTTTCTGATGATGATGGCTGGAATTTAAAAGAGGTTTTTTTTTCAGTGTTTCTAGTCCAGCTTTCCCTATGTCTTTTTGTATGCCCCCCCTTTCTGCACCGTATCTCATGTCCCCCCTGTTACTATCCTTTCATGTCCTATTCCAATCGTCTTCTGGCCGTCAACAATCTTGTTTTCTTATCCAAATGTTATATTGTCACGTGATGAAATGTATATAGACCCCCCCCTCTCTTTTGTATTCATGTCTCTTCTTTCTGTAATCCTTTGCCTTGCACGAAACGCTTGTTGTATTCCCTCCCGTCTTTAATGTATTTTTTCGTCCGCAACTCTTGTAGTCTGTATGCCATCTTGTAGTCTATACCGTGTAGTCTGTATGTATAATGCCATATCAATACTCAAATTCCTGCAGCGTCTAATACAGGCACAATACAACCTAGAAAAGTCAGCAGCCCCTATACTCACACTTATACCACGTCCAACCAAAACCCCCTCATCGCCACACCCCCCGCCACCCATAAAATCACCAGCGTCCGCCACCACGCAGCCCACACGTCGCGCACGCCCTCGCACGTCGCCATGTTCTCGTGCACGGCACACAGCGCCAAACCAGCCAGCGGCCGCAGCAGGCGTGAGCGCTTCTCCACAAGGCCGCCGATGCTCTGGACGGGGACGCGGTACGCGCCCTCTCCCCGGGCCAAAAAGGCAACCAAGGAGCGCTGGAGAATGTTGTGTGTTTTTTCTGGTTTCCCAGAGACGTTAGCGTTGTGCGCGGAAGCGCAAGAGGAAGAGGAAGAGGAAGAGGAAGAGGAAGAGAGAAACTGACCGTCGGAACTGCCCCACTCCCGCAGGACCCGGCCAACAACGTCTACCGGCGCCGTGTACCGCCGCCGCTCCAGCCGAAACTTGGCCAGTGCCATCCGCACGCGCCACCCCGCCGCCAGCGACCTGCGGCGCACCCAGCATTGCTTCTCGGCCAGCACACGAGCCAGCAGGACCGCGTCCTTGAGAGCCACCATCAGGCCCGTGTCGCAGGCCGTGTTTTCCGAGTTCTCGCGCTCGTGCAGCACAAACACGCCCGGCGGGTACGCGGCGTGCAACGTGTGGCGGCGCGGGCTCATGCCCAGCGGCAGCGGTTCGAGGCGTGTGCTGGGCAGGGCGGCAAGGAAGGCAGGGCGCAGCGCGGGCGGGAGGTGCGGGGCGAGATGGGTGGCAAGGTGGGTGCGGAGTGAGGCGGGAGAGAGCGAGGAGGAGAGCGACGGGGAGAGAGTGAGGTGGGCGTGCACGGTGGTGGGGGAGATGCGAAAGAGGGTGAGGGAACAGGAGGCGGCGGACGGAATGGCGCAGGCCATTTCTTCAATGGGAAGGGGGCAGTGCGGGATGTCAAAGGACCAGTGACGTGGGTATGGTGTGGGGGAGGGGGAGGGGGAGGGGGAGGGGAGCAGAGCGGAGCGCAGGGAGGAAAAAGGCCCATCGCAAAGGAGGGTGAGGTTGGCGAAGAACTAGGGCGCGTCAGTTAAGCAGTGGGAGATGGATGGGATACACAGACAGTATCAAGATGAAGTGCAAGATGAGGAAAAAAAAGAAAGACCTACGTGAACAGCCCGCTGGTCACCAGTCCGGAAACACTCAACCCCAACAACCTCCCCACTCACCCCACCCACCAACACCTGTGTGACCGTGCCGTGCACCAGCACCACGCGGCCCTCCGCTCTCACCGTCTCCCTCATCTTGCTCTCGAGCGCGGCCCTGCGCAGCGCCACAGCCGATACGGCGGATTTCTCGCCGCGCCAGCCATCTCTCGGCGCCGGCGCCCCAAAGAACACGCCCGCCGTCTCTGACCCACTGTGCACGGTGAACCCGCGCACGGGCACGCCAATGGCCGGCGCAATGTCTGCGATGCCGAGCTGTGCGAGGGCCGCGACGCCGCCGGGCGGGAGGATGGCCGCCGTGTGTGCGAGGGGACATGGCGTGGAAGAGTCGAGGAGCAGGACGGAGCGGTGGTGGCGTGAGAAGGCGAGGGCGGTGGCGCAGCCGGAGATGCCGGCACCAACGATGGCGATGTCGAAGTGTTTTTCGGCGAGGGCGGCGACGGGTTCATTGGCCATGGTCGTGGGTGATAGATTAATACTATTAGTTGTAGTGACTGATGATGACTGTAGGTGTAGTGGTAGGATAGACTGATGATGTGGATAGCAGATTTCTATTGGTATCAAAGGTGTGACGAAGCGGAAAAAACAACATTCAGCCTCGTGGGCTGTTTCTACTTTCACCTCCCGCGGCCACTCGGGGAAGGCACACACACACACGGAGCTTGCATGTGACGCCGGGCGTTACACACGTGACATATACTGGACATATACATAACGACAACATCAACATCAACCATCATCAAGACGCACACGAAAATGAAAACAACATCTTCATTTTTTTCTCTTTTCTCAAAAACAAAAAAAAAAGAAACTCTCTCTTTTTGTTTCCCCCTTTTATATCTCAGGTCCCAGAAAAAATTTCTGTATCCCTTCTTTCTCTTTCGGTTTCCCCGGCGTTTCGTACAGTTGACGAAATACAAGGGCGGCGGCACTTGTCGTGGCAGGCGTGGCAGACGGTGACAAGGGGGAGGAGGAGGCGGAGGAGGGAACAGGAGTAGCGGTGACAGTAGAGGCGGCGGCGGTAGTGCTTGTTGTGCCTTGTACACAAAACGAATGTTTTCAGAACCAGACTGTTGCCGCTTCTGATTCCCTGCGTGTCCGTTTCCTTCATCCTCTTCCTCATGCCAACGGCGGCGATAAAGCCAGCCATTGCCGTAGCCGTAGCCGTAACCACTTCCAAGCCCGTCATCGTCATCATCATCCAGCCACCATGACTTAAGCCTTCTTGGCAAACTCCACGCGCAGAATAAGGTGGCGGAAACCAAAGCCATCCAGACGCTGGCACGCCTTGGCAGCATCCTCGCGGTCGACGTAGCTGACAAAGGCGAAACCCTTGGCACGCTGGCTTTCGCGGTCCTTGGCCAGGAATACTCTGGTGACGCGGCCAAAGCGCTCAAACAGTTTGCGCAGCTCGTCTTCCTCGGCAAACTCGGACACCTACTTGGGGTTAGTCTCTGCTACTACAACAGCAGCTCAGAAGGATAAAGAAAAAAAAAAAAGAAAGAAAGAAAACTCACGTTGGTAACACGCAGCGTGGCAAGGTCGTCCCGCTCGCCAAATTTGCTGCCACCTCCCATCCGCTCGCCAGCAGCGGCAGCGCCGCCATTGCGCAGCGCCGGCGGCACATATGAGCCCTTCTTGACTCCAGCCGCGGCCGGACCGCCTGCCGCCGACAGCTCGTCGCCCATTCCGGCTGCGACATCGGCCGCGCCGTCGGCCGGGGCCATAGTGTCCTTGAAGGGACACCGGGCAGTGAAATGCTCGCCCGAGCAGATACGGCACTTGACTTGCTTGTCCTTGAGCTTGTCCTTCATGGCTTGCGCGTTGGGGTCGTTGGCCTCGGCCTTTTCCTCCTTGCGCCAGTTGATGCTGGGCTTGAAGATCATGTTCTCGGCAACCGACGTCGTGTCCGTGGCGGGGCCGGGGCCGTCGTTGGCAGAGTCACCAAACTTGGCCCAGGTCTTGCGATCGGCCACGCGGGGGTTCAGGGTCTCGGTGTGCTTAATCAGGCGGATGCGGCGGGTGGTCTTGACCTTCTGGCCCTGGTCGTTTAGCGCGTAGGTGATGATGGTCTTGGTGCCATCCTTGTTCTGGATTTCTTGGGGGGGAGGCAGCTGTTCGGGGACGTTCTCCTCGATGTCATCATCGTCGGCCCAGTCATGCCTAGAAAACATGTGTCAGCATGGGTTCAGAGATGCCAGTCATGTGGCTTGGCTTGGTTTAGCTTGGTGGTTATCGACACTGGCCACTAGGACCAGGCTGTGTCCAAGTCGACACTCGTCATCCAAGCCACATCGTGTGGGAGAGAGGGGCACATGTCATTGTCTCCGGCCTATTGGCAGCAAGCCGGCGCCAGCTTTCTTCCGGGGAAGCGGAGTCCGCAATGGGATTGGACTCAAGCCCGAGCGGAGCTGCACGCGCCGGCAAAATCACGGAGAATATCAACGGGGGCAGGGAAACAAAGCAGAGCAAAGAAAAGCAAAGCAAGAACAAACGCACTTCTTAACGACGGCGGCCATGGTTGCGAACTGTTCTAAGTGGCGATTTTTGTGTGATTATGAGTTGGGCTTGTATTTCCTTGGTGTATTATTCGGGGCTTGTCGTCGGGCGTATCTCAAGGGGGGGGGGGGGGCGTGTTGCTTTTTTTTTCGGTTCTTTGACGTCGGTTGAGAGTGGAGAAGAACAAAGCAGGGCTTTTTTTTTTCTTCTTGGCTATCGAAAAAAAAAAAAAAAAAAAATACTAAAGTGCAGAGACTTTTGCCTGTAGGAATAGATAACGGATATTAAGTATGTATCGATATGTACTTCGCAGGGTATGGCGGAGAAAACTCTCAAGACTGTTGTAGCACAGAGTGCAGAACAAAAAAAAGGAGAATCAGAGAAAACGCGTCAATAGCGAGATAGAAAAAACCGACAGCGGCGTGTTCGTCGGGGGTCAGTCAATGGGTGTCCAAACGCTGTCAGAGGCTGCTTTGCCTTTGCCCGTTCTTTGGTGGGGTTGGCGATGTCGAATTTTTGAAGTTTTTGGTGGTGGCATTCAACGCCACACTTGTTTTGGTGGGGCGCTGTGGCTGAGCCTCTTTTATGTGCACTGGAGACTGGAGTGACAACATAAACAACGCCTCAGATTAACCCTCCGATTGTACATACTACGTAAGTACATACATCTGTGCTAGGTAGTGTATCTCCTCGATTGACTGACATTCTTGCGATATCTCAAAGTTCCGCTGCGCTTTTCTTGTTACCCTTATCAAAAAATGAGTGGGCGGAACTTCATTCACCTGGCCAACCCTATTTCAGCCCTAATGTATACAAGTACCCTGAAGCACATACGGAGTACTTGTACGAGCAAGGACAAACTTGAACAAGGAAAGCCAATTCTTTCTGATTAATCATAATGAACCCTAACCTAGGGTTGGTGATGGGTATAACTACATAAATCAAACATGTACAAGTACAAAGCAACTAACTGAACAAGCAAAAGTCAAGCAAAATTACCACCACAAATAACCAAAAGCGCCGAAATCCAATCACAGGGGAATATACCAAACAATAGAAGCAGAAATCATGGCTCGGCCACAAAACGGCCATGGCTTGCCGCAGAAGAAACAAAAACGACTGAGAAGCCGTTCACAGATGAACCCCGACTTGTATCGTGAACCCAAAGAACCAGAAGAAACAAACACTCCCCCCAGGAAGCAAAAAGTCATAGTCTCGCTGTAACAAACGAGATTTTACATACAACCCCCCCCCCCCCCCCCCCCCCCC
>CM069900.1:2812390-2836330 GCA_036034705.1 Thielaviopsis punctulata | reverse complement strand
AAAAAAAAAAAAAAAAAAAAAAAAAACTAACAACCGTCTAGAACCGCCTTCTCGGCATGATCCGACAGCAACAGCAGGACCTTCTTCGTCTTCAAGCTCTGCAGTCGCAAAGCGCCGTCGACGACTCTCCCGCTCCTACTCCTACTTCTGCCGCTCCCATTCCGACTCCACAGCACCAGCACCAGCGCCAGCGCGTGCCCTCGCGCTCCGCCAGCATCAGCCTTGCGGGTATCGGCTCCGCCGTGCCCCGTAGTTCCTTTGACATGGCCCGCACTGACTTGCACACGCGGTCGTCGCGCACATCCAGTATCGACGCCTCGCCGCGGCTGCGCACCGGATCCATGAGCGATGCTGGCGGCGATCAGGCGTTTGGCTTGGCGGCTCGTGATGACACGGCGTTTTACCAGGCCGAGACGCAGATTATGATGCGCGAAAACCAGATGCTGCGGCACCGCATCCGTGAGTTGGGTGAGTTTCTTTTGTTTTTTTTTCTCCGAGGGGGGGGTGAGGAGCTTTTTATATATACATATATATAAGAGGCCAGGCGTAGAAACCAACATCAAAACTGACCGCCGCTAGAAAAACAAGTCTCAGATATGAACGCCTCGCCAACGGCCATGCATAATCCGTCTCGCCACTCTTTGGCGCAGAGCCACTCGATCGACAGCTAGATTCTGCATGCTCTGTTCTTTTTCTTCCTTTCTTTGATTCTGGGTTACGGAGTTTCAGGCGTTGCAGTGCACTATATTATTATGGAGTTGCTACCAAAACCTAGCGGTAGCCAGAAGATGCAGACACAACTCTGTGTTTGTACATGTGCCTTTCAGTCTCATGTTCATGATTGTCTTTGTTTCTTATGTTTTTTTTTTCTGTTTTCTTAAATGCATTTCTCCCCTCACGTTGTACAACCCCTTTAGCTCTACTATGTACATACTACAGTTCTCAAGTCAAGCTAACCCTGTGTTCACCTCACAACATGCATGCGCCCATCCAAAACAGGAAACCCTCAAGTTATGTATGTACAACCACCCATTACCGGCACGAAAACAGCCCTTTGCTGTGCGTCCTATCCTCTGTCCTACATCTGTTGGTCTATTCCTCGGTCTCTGGCTTCTGGCCGCACAGAACCTGCAGATGGTAGTACGCGTGATGCGTCGGGTCGCGCAGCTCCTTGCGCAAGTGCCCGATATACACAGCAATCTGCTCACGGCTCCAGCCCTTGACCGTGCTAGCAATAAAGAGAATGTACCCCTCAATATCCTGCTCAAGAGCCAGCTGTGAGCCCATGCCGATTTCCTTTTTCTGCGGGTCCTTGGGCCAGGCGCCAATGGGCACCTTGAACTGGTGTTTCTGAATATTGACAAAGCCGGCCTCGTGCATGGCGCGCTCCTGTGTGCCGTCGTCAACAATCGTAAACGACTGGCCAATCTTGGAGCCGCCCTCGGCAAAGATCTTGCCCCACTGGTTCATGGCGCTGTTGGGGGGGATGCTGTTGTCGTCCGAGACCACGCCGCAGCCGGCTTCATTGGACTCGAGCCAGCCGCCGGGCTTGAGCGTGCGATAGGCTTCCTTGAAGAAGGCCGTCCAGTCGCGGATGGACCCGAGCATCCAGCGCGCGTGGACCAGGTCAGCCGAGGATTCGGCAAAGGTCCATGGCTGCGTGCAGTCGTCGATTTGGCTGGAGCGTGGGGTTAACAGGCTGTGCGGGACGGGGAGTGGAGGGGAAAGATGAAGAATGTACATACAACTGCAGATTGGGCGGCACCCAGCTCGGTTGGATTGGCGACACGTCGGTACCAATCACGGAGCAGTCAGGGTACGCATCGGCAAAGTCGCTATTCAAGTTAGCACATACGCAAAAAGCAAGACAACGAGGAAAAGTCAACCAGCTTACATGGCCCAGGTACCAGTGCCAGTACCAATATCAATGACTTTTTCAATGTTACTAGAAATAGGCGAGAGACACAACTTGGATCCAACGGCCAGTTGCAGAACATAGTGGCTAGAAATAAGCAAAAGGGATGTGTTAGTAAGCGCAAGGAAGCGGTACTTTTGAATGCACCATACTTAATTTCCATGGACTCGTTCTGCTTAGAGTCATTCGCGCCCCTAAAAAGAAAGAAAAATATTAGTGGTCTTGTGCTTATGAGAAAAAGAAAATCCAGTCTGAGCAGTAGTACCAGTAAGCAGCGTTGCCAACTTCCTTGTGGAACGTGCGGCCGTTGACTTCGCGGTACCGCATGATGCTCGAGTTGACCGAGGCCGTGGAGCTTAGCATATCTTCGTTGTAGCAAGAGTCGGCATCTTCGGGGAGATCTTCGGCACGAAAGTGATCGGGCGAAAGAATGGTGGACTCTGGGTCGATCTCAGGAGGGGAGGTGGCCGAAGAGGGAGCGGGAGGGATGGCTGAAGTGGCTGCGGCGGGAGGAACGGCAGAAGTAGCATCGGCAGGAGGAGGGGAGGCCGATGTGGCAGCTTTGACGTCGGCAGGAGACGCCTTAGTAGAAGATTCGTCGATGGCCATAGCTGCAGCGCTTTACAGATAGGGTTCCCTCAAAAAAAAGTCAAGACGCAGAAAACAAAAGCCACGCCACAAACGCAAGCGAGTGAGTAGGCTAAAGATATATAGGGCCTGGGGATATGAACAAAGGACAGCACAGCGTGTCAAATCGACAAGGAGAATCAGAGTTTTTTGCGCCCGTCATTATCGCATGTGGAAGGCGGAAGGGAAGGTGCATTAGAAATATGCACTACTACTACGTATACATACCACCATCAGAACCAACAAAGAAGGAAAGGGCAAATCCACAGCGCAGATTTACACGGAAAGTGCACTACAGATCATCTCTCTCTCTCTCTCTCTATATATATATATATACATCTTCCTCTCTCTCTCTATATATATATACATATATATATATATACATCTTCCTCTCTCTCGAAAAAGTGTTCCTCGGTTCATTATTCAAATGTCTGGCATTCCGCTTTCCATCCAATATTCTCCAGCTGCTCGCGAAGGTCATGTGCAACGCACTGTTTAAGTATCCCTCGACGGAAAGAATAATGTTACTCAAGCTTACTCAACCATGTCACATCCAAAGTGTTTAGCCTTAGCCGCCAGTTGTAGTCTCATACATGTATGTATACGTATGTACAATATACCTAGGTGGTATGATGTAGCCCACCGCCATTCTTTTATACCTTTGCTTTGTCTTCCGGTGGCCTAGAAGACAGCTACAAGGTACTTCCGAGTATTGGTTCCGAGTCCAGGTTTGCAGTGCTTGAAATAGAACCATGCATACATACATAGTATCCACGTGAGAGAGAGAAACAGAATCGAAGAGAAAGCAAACCAAGAAATTCAGGATGCCGGCCAGCTAAATTTACATATGTACTTGTATGTATGTACATGTACATACACAACCTCCTTCTCGGCCTCGCTACTGCTTTCATACGCTTGTCGTTGATTCCAAATGCCTTGCATATTTATGAGGAGACAACCCAAGACTATATCT
The DNA here is from genome assembly GCA_036034705.1 of Thielaviopsis punctulata. NCBI lineage: Eukaryota > Fungi > Ascomycota > Sordariomycetes > Microascales > Ceratocystidaceae > Thielaviopsis > Thielaviopsis punctulata. The sequence goes on along the minus strand of CM069900.1, from coordinate 2,832,815 downwards.
AACAGAAAAATAATAACTACACATGTATACGTACAAGTACAGCAAAATAAGACCGATATCCGCTGCCCGCGCTGCAATACAACCATCCACATAAAAACTAAGGATTGCACTGCAGCTGGTGTGTGACAAAAATATGAGTGATCGCATTTTGTAAAGTACAAGTACATTGTTCCAAACGTACTGCGTTCATACTTGTAGTGAGTGGCACATGAGCTAATATTAGTACATTTTGTAAATGTCTCTAACCCTAATACAACCCTAAGATGGCATCGGCCCTTTGCTCAACTCGCCGTTCGACTTCCAAATCTCATATTCAAAGTCTGGCTGAAACTCCGAGTACAGCGTTTCGGGATCCGCATCCACAGTGTATGTGTACTCCGCCTCCTTGTCATCAATAATTTTCTTCTCCAGCCCAGTGCTCTCGACCAGAATCTGCACCTCGCACGTCCTCTCCAACAGCGTAAACAGGTACGCCGCCTCATCGACCGTTGCGCCCGTCGTCAGCAGCCCGTGGTTCTGCAGAATCACCGACCGACACACGGGTCCCAGCGCGCGCGCAATGCGCTCGCCCTCGTCGCGCGCCAGCGCCACCCCGCCAAAGCCCGCGTACACGGCGTGGTTGCGCCAGAAGATGCACGCGTCCTGGTTAATCATGTCGAGCGGGCGGCCAAAGGCGCTCCACGCCTTGCCGTGCACCGAGTGCGCGTGGCATGCGGCGTGCACGTCGGGCCGCGCCGCGTGAATCGCCGCATGGATCGAGAAGCCCGCGGCGTTGACGGCCCGTCGGTTGCCGCCAATCACGCGCCCCTGCTCGTCCACGTGCACCATGTCGCGCGCCGTCAGCATTCCAAAGTGCACGTTCATCGGGTTGATCCAAAAGGTGCGCGGGTCAACGGGGTCGCGCACGCTGATGTGGCCGGCGGCGCCTTCGGTGTAGCCCTTGCGTGCGAAGACGCGGAAGGCCCCGGCCATGTGCTCCAGTTGCCATTGACGCTTCTGGTACGGGTCGTTGAAGATGGGAATTCCCGGGAGTGGGATGCCGCCAGTGGAGATGCGGGCAAAGTTCTCGTTAGTGGTAGTGAGCGAGACTTGTGCCGGGGCGGTGACCGAGTTGGCGGTTTGGGTTTCAGTAGAAGTAGCCATGATAGATACGTAGATTGATATGTGCAAATCAACCCAAGAGACAGCTCAGCATGGAAACCGAGTAAACTATATATACATGAGTATATACACCATCAACCGACCGGAGCCGGAAATGTGCACCTCTCTTCTCCAGCCGGCTTTACGCTCTACATGATAAGATACCGCCCCTGATTGGAGCATGCTAGTACTTATCTAGCAGTTGTTTATGTCTCCAAGGTACCACTTCGCACTCCTTTGATATCAGCACGTTGAATATTAAAAGCCGCGGAAACAACTTCCCATCGGGTTTTAGTCGCCGCCCGACGAACGTGGAGAAAAAGGAAAAGCCAAGCTTGATTTGAGAAAGCCCTCACCAAACAGTAACCCTAAATATAACACAGTAACCCTAGATATAACAGTGTTGCGGGGTAGGGTCTGTTAGGGTCTGTATCTTGCATTTCGCCTCAAATTGAGAAGCTGACTTGCTGTCTAGTTATGCATGCCCAATTTGTTAACCGTGGCGAGTACATAATATGATTCTACGACGTACTCCTACTGTCATCCGGCTGGGAAGCAGAGCCTTTTCGGCATCCACCGCATCTCGTGCGGACTTTGCCCATATTGTACGCCCACTGTTGCTTGTTCTATACGTATATGAATGTAGTATATATACATCTCCCACACTAACAAAATACACAGGTTATTGGCGGCGGCGTTATCGGCCTTTCTATAGCCCAGCGTCTTTCACAGCGCACATCTTCTGTCCTGCTTCTCGAGCGCCACACCGCCCTCGGCACCGAGACCTCGTCACGCAACAGCGAAGTCCTGCACGCCGGCATCTACTACGGCCTCGACAGCGCCAAAGCCGCCCTGTGCATCCGCGGCCGACACCTCGCCTACGCCTTTTGCGCAGCGCACGGCGTCGCCCACCAGAAGCTTGGCAAGTGGATCGTCGCGCAGACCGCTGCACAGCGCGCCGCACTCGACCACGTCGCCGACACGGCGCACCGCCTGGCCGTGCCGGTGCGCTGGGTGGGCGCGCGCGAGGCGCAGACGACTGAGCCGGCGGTGCAGGCGTGCGCCGGCGTGCTGGAGAGCCCCGAGACTGGAATCGTGGATTCGCATGGCTTCATGCAGGCGCTACACGGGCTGCTGGACGAGGCAGGCGGGACGGTGGCGCTGGGCGCCGAGGTCGTTGCGGTGCGCGGGGAGGGGATGCCGCGCGGGTCGCAGGGCTGGTCGGTAGAGGTGCGCGATAAGGCATCGGGCGAGACGAGCTGGGTGACGGGCGATTCGCTGATCAACGCCGCGGGCCTGGGCGCCGTGGCGGTGAATAACATGATCGCGCCAGAACGGCAACGCGAAATGTTTTACGCCAAGGGAAACTACTTTTCATACAGCGGGTCGGTACCGCGCACAAGCCGCCTGATTTATCCCGCGCCAACTCCTGGTGGTGGGGGTTTGGGTACTCACCTAACCCTGGATATGGCCGGCCGTCTGCGTTTTGGCCCGGATGTGGAGTGGGTGTCCAGTCCGGATGATTTAGCAGTCAACAGCGCGCGGTTGAGTGAAGCGGTGTGTGAGATTAAAAAGTACTTGCCGGGAATTGACGAGACATTGTTGGTACCGGACTATGCGGGAATCCGGCCCAAACTGGCCCCGTCCGGGGCTGTCGGCGCCGGAAAAGGGTTCCAAGATTTTATCATCACCAAAGAAGACGGATACTCCGGTTGGATCAATCTTCTCGGCATCGAAAGCCCCGGACTGACAAGTTCTCTGGCAATTGCCGAACGGGTTGAGCAGCTGCTGTACAAGTGAAGACTGTGCGATGATAATGACAATTATGTATAATGATATATGTAGATATTCGGTTTCATAACGCCTTCTCCCCGGGTGGAAAATGCAAAACGACAACGCCAGTAAAAAGCAAAGCAAAGCCCACCCCTCCCAAGAACTGATCATCCATATCATACCATTGCAGCTGGGCGAATCCACGCCAGAGGAGCTAGAAAGAACAGGGAGCAAAAAGAAGAGTAAACAAAACAGTTGGCCAACCCAGGCGGACAATCTGAGCAAATATTGCGTCAAATAAGACAAAAAGGAGACATAGACAAACAAATCATCAGATCAGCGCAGTTCAACACATGACTGCATCATTGAATAAAGTGTGTTGACATGCATCTCATAGATTCCGTTTTCGGAGCCGACGTATCTGTACCGTACCAGTTAGCCTTCTACTCTCCTCTTGAACGCTAGATTCGCGTCACGTATACTTACAAGATGCCGCCATCGCTGCTCCAAACCAACCCTGCCGTATTCTCCCGCGTCGGCGACGATGACGAAGACAAGCTTGTCGCTCGCCGCAGAATCGGCGCGTCGCGGTATCCCGACTGTGGCGCATCATGCGCGTATGTGATGCGGTAAACGCCGTTGCCCTGATGCGTCGCCACCATTCCACCGCGAGCCAGATTGCGTTGCCACAGAGACACGTCTCTCTGTGTACTGTGGCTTCTACTAGGCAATCCAGAGTCCAACGCGCTCGATTCCAAATGAATGCTATCATGAAAAGCAGCACCAGGAGTGTACCGCAAGCGCTGAGTACCTTCAATATCATGTCCGTCTTCGTCATTGCGTAGACGCTGACTGCGCTCATGGTGCAGCGCATGTCCAGCAGGATCAGCCAGGTCGTTCACCAAGGTCTCGTCCTCCAGGTGATACGATTCTTGCAGATACCTGCGCAACAAATCGGCCTCGCGCATATACTCCTCTTCGTGGCTATTACGCGCGTGAAACCGGCGGAACGCCCGTGTCAGCAACTCTGTGTGCTGTGCAATGCTCAAAGTCGAAAAGGAGATCTGGCTGCGATCAATGAGGTCCTGATCCTCAAATGTGTTGGACTCCCTAAGATCGATAATCTGCCGCCGGTAGAAATTGCTGTTGACATCCGCGATGCCGACGCGTCCACGGTCCTCGGTCCAAGCAAGCAGTCCGTAATGCCCAGGGCAAAACGCCATGTCGCGAATGGCACCGCACGTGTTTCCAGGTCTTGACGAGTTAAACGTCTTGATCAATGCATCTTCGCCGGGCACACAAAGTTTATCAACATTGTACACCGAAACTACACCATGCTGCGTTCCTACAGCGAGATACTGTCCGGTGGGCGAAAACGACAGCGCAAAACTGCCGCGCTGATCCGTCTTGTCACCCGAAAACTGACCCTTGAGCAGCAGAGTATCCTGAAGCTCCCACGTATAGCGCAGATTAGGTCTATCCTGTGGCTTCCATTCATCGTTTTCCACTCGCCGGTGAATGTATAGATAGGGATCATCGAGGACTGCGGCGAGCAGCTGGCCGTCAGGTGAAATCACAGCGCGGTTGACAAAATCGGGGTACTTGAGATGGCATATGGCCTGCGGGCTTGAGCTTTCAGAAAAGCCACGGAGGCTAACCACGGCAACTGTCCTGTCATTGTTGGCTAAAACAGCCACTGGCTCAGTGTAGGCAAATGGGTGTTGCTGGAGCTTGGGAAAGCTTCCTGTCCGCTGGCTCGGAGGGAACCACATGGTAACACAGTTGACTCTGTCCTTGGCGAAACGTGCACTTTTAGGTGTTACACCAGAGCTCTGCACGAGACGTGTGCTGGAGTAGTCTAGGTCGCCGTCTTTGGGAAGGTCCGACGGACCAATCTGGACAGCAGAAAACTCGCCGCTTTCACCGCCGCAGCAAACCCAGCCATTTCCAGCAGTCAGGCATCTCGGAGTGAATGTGAGCTTGTTAAGAGCGAAGCGCTCAGAGGTGTGGAGGTTGAGCGTGTGTATCTGTGAGTGGTTGTGGCCGCCGGGGAAGCAAAGGACGTTGTCAGAGGCGAGGCCTGTGAGAGCTCGAAGCTGCCAATGCCTTTGGCAGAGTTAGAATTATTGTCACATGCATGTGATAGGAGAAATAGCGTCAAGCCCTCAAATCATGTCTCTGGATAAGCAAAAATCGGCAGATAGACAAACGTACTGTGAATGGATTTCAATGTCGTAGCGCTTTCGTTGGTCGGCCAAAATGATGTTTTCGGTGGGATAGTAGCTAACGGGTAATTTCTAGTTAGCCAAATTTGGATGTTTTGGTACAAAGCAGTAACTGGGCGATTAAGTCATAGTTGGAGATTATTGGAGAAGCGAAACAAATTGCTGTGGCGCATGCGTTGAGTTGAATAGTTGTGTTGTTGAGCTGGGTTCAATTGGATTGCATCTGGCATGTGTCCATGGAAGTATGCACTTACTCGTTGTCCTCGCAATCAATTATCGCCATGGTAAAAGACAAAGATGAGATTAATCAAAACCTGTTTGTTGGCTTATACGTGAGGAACTGCAGGGTATGGAGCTGACTATGTAGATCCTGGACAAAATGTGATGTTGCTGGTTGAACTTGGAAGAATCAAGGTATGTAGGTATTTATGTACCAAGTACTGTAGTAAGTGTCGATACGAGGGTTGTCAGAGGAAGACGACAGAAGAAAGCACTGCTGATAGACAGAAGCAAATTCAGGCTATTGTCCAGAAAGGAAGCCGGCTGCGTGATGCCAGAACAACTTGTCTTGAAGAAGCTCAGGCACAAATAGCTGTGTAGTATGTACGTATGTACATATGTATGTATAGGTAGTGGAGAGAGTAAATAAGCCCAAGTTCAAAGTGGATCAGGAGTCAGAAGCTGTAGCCAAAGCTGGGTATAAGCGAGTCGAGTTTAAGCAAATTCGGTGGAGATCGTGAGACTTGAAGCGATTGTTCAATGAGAGGAACAAGAAGAAGAAGAAGAGGAAGAGGAAGAAGAGAGTGAAAATTCTTCACACGAAAGGCAAAAGAAGTTGCAATGAGGTGATAGTAGAATAGGAATAGAGTAGGACAAAGCAGGAAAGAAGAGGAAGAGCAAGAGAAGAAGAAAAAAAAGGCAAGACCAGACGATTTTGAAGTAGGAAGGAGCTCTCAGTCCCAAAGCAGCATGTGCTAGCTGTTTGCCCTCCTTTCTGATCTACCATACCATATGTACCTTGCTTCAGCAGCATTGCTCTATGCTATGCCTCACTTTGTTTTGCTTTGTTTTGTTGCTTTGGCGTTGTCTTGCATGCCATTGCCCATCCCATTGCCCATCCCGTTTTTGCTCTCTGGTAGTGGTTTTTTTTTTTTGGTCACGAGAACAAATCTGACGACCAGCCTAGAACAGTGTTTCGTTTTTTAGTTACTTTTAATACATTAAAATATGTATACATGCATTTGATACCCCGGCTTTATATGTACAGTTACATATGTATGGTATGTATGTACAAGTACATGGACAAATTCGGTGCAGTCTCATCAGCTCTGCCACCAGCTGCGTTGCACAACTGCTATTTCCCAAGGCTCCCATCACTGGATAATCTTTGGAAGCATCAGCCCAAAGGCCAGGCCTCTCCAAGGAACTCTGTTTGTGTCAATTAGGCGTAGTTAATGGTATGTACGTAGTACATACATAGTACCTAAGCAGATACATCATCTACCGCTTTCTTTCTTTTGCCACAAGTGGCATGTGCCCAGCCCGTCTATCATGAATCGCGTGTTTCTCAAAGTACTGCATATGTTACTTGTATGTACATATTACTGTAGTACATAGGTGTGCGTACTTTCCATCTGCATCTGCACCTGTTTGGTGACCCTGAACGGAAAATAATAAAATCGTCCCATTTAGGGGAAAAATACTTATGTACGTAGTATGTATTGACATAGTATAGTGCACGTAACCATGACCATGTGCAGTAATTGAAGAGTTCAGTCGCTGCAACTTGATTATGTGTACATGTAAGTAGAATGTTGGCATAAATACTACGTATATCACATACGTACTATATACTATGTACGCATCCGTACAGTGTCTTGGCCTCTTGGCCTTCAAACGGCTAAATATACGATACCCAAAATGATCAATGTGTGATGAAATGTCGACTTGCTGCAGTCAGCCTATCCCAGGCCGTTTAAAAACCTGCTCAGCTCATGCATTTCTTGTATATGCAGAGGTCATTAACTTCTTAAGCTTGCTGCACCCATACAAAAAAAACACAAGTACATATGTAACAACTGATTATTGAGGCCATCACGCCAACTTTTAACGTGCCCCTTCAGACCCTGGTCAACGCGAAGACATTCAAGCACCTTTATAAGCTAAATGAACCCTAGTCAATGGCTCCGCTAGGGTCCTTTTGCTCCGGACCCTAAGGAACCCTAGTGTTAGTGTCACTTAACTTGATCAATACGTTTTGAACATACATATTTAAATCCTAGGTAGCTATTACGGATTTTCACGGAACTAAATCAATGACTCTTAGCCGCAATCCTCTTCTTGACCTTTTCTCCGGCGAGTTGATATTAGTGTGTGGCCAAGTACCGGACGACCAACAACCCTTCGATTTTTTAACTTTCGCTGTTTCCAAGATTTTGTTATAAAGATCAGTGTCCAAGTCACGTGCGTAGAAAAAAAAAAAAAAACTAAAAAAAAAACTCGGGTCGCCTCCAGGAAATCGCCGGTTTAGCCGAACATGCACCGAGCTCTCTGCCCCACAGCCGTCTGTTACTCTTGGATCGGCTTTCTCTAGCTTGGGTTCCGTCAGCTTCTATGCCACTGAAAGGAAATGCTGGGACTGCAGAAATTTCTAGCACCAACGACAAAGGAAGGAACCCATGGTCTAGAGTGGACTATAGTGGGGCCTTTTTGGGTGCTTGCAGCCAGTAAGAATGCGCCGTGCTTCCAAAGGCGGACGGTATAAAATTTGGTGGAGTCCAATTTTTCTTCTTGAGAGAACTGAGCAAAACGAACTTCCGACCTCTCTTTTTTCTTCTTCTTCTTCCCTTAAACTTAAATTTTCTTCGTTTCCATTTAAAACCAACTGTCTTCTTTTTGTTTACCCAAGCCAAGCGTTTGTTGGGTCTTTTTCATAAGAGTTGCGCTTGTTTCTTCGCCATTGTCTATCTGTGACGGTGCCGACTTGAATTCTTGATTGTGTTTTTAGTAGTTGTTTCTTTTTATACCCCTCACACACACACACACAAAATGTTCGCTTCGCGTTTGTCTAGAGCTGTAAGTCGTCATCATCATCATCACTTCAATGTCCGTTCATGCTTGGTCGCCAAGTACTGACTCCCTTTTCTAACAGCTTCCCCGGGCCACTCCCTTCGCCCGCGTCGGCCGCGTTGCCCGCTCTCCTCTCGCTTCCCAGTTCGCTCGCTACGAGTCCACTGATGGCAAGGTCACCGGCACCGTGATCGGTATCGATCTGGGTAAGTAATATGTGCGCGATTTGTTTGTTGACTCGCTTTTGCTGACCGTTCGTGCCTCTAGGTACCACCAACTCCGCTGTCGCTGTCATGGAGGGCAAGACCCCCAAGATCATCGAGAACTCTGAGGGTATGTAGTATATATATATATACACTGTCTTGATGCTGTCGATTCGTGCTAACAATCATCCAGGTGCCCGTACTACCCCTTCCGTTGTTGCCTTTTCCCAGGATGGTGAGCGTCTGGTCGGTGTCGCTGCCAAGCGTCAGGCCGTCGTCAACCCCGAGAACACTCTGTTCGCCACCAAGCGTCTGATTGGTCGCAAGTTCACCGATGCCGAAGTCCAGCGTGATCTTAACGAGGTCCCCTACAAGATTGTCCAGCACACGAACGGCGACGCCTGGGTGTCTGCTCGTGACCAGAAGTACTCTCCTTCTCAGATCGGTGGCTTCGTCCTGAACAAGATGAAGGAGACCGCTGAGGCTTACCTGTCCAAGCCCGTCAAGAACGCCGTCGTTACCGTCCCCGCCTACTTCAATGACTCTCAGCGTCAGGCCACCAAGGACGCCGGCCAGATCTCTGGCCTGAACGTTCTGCGTGTCGTCAACGAGCCCACCGCTGCCGCTCTGGCGTACGGTCTGGAGAAGGAGGCTGACCGCGTTGTCGCCGTGTACGATCTGGGTGGTGGCACCTTTGATATCTCGGTCCTTGAGATCCAGTCTGGTGTGTTCGAGGTCAAGTCGACCAACGGTGACACCCACCTGGGTGGTGAGGACTTTGACATTACCCTGGTCCGCCACTTGGTTCAGCAGTTCAAGAAGGAGTCCAACATTGACCTGTCTGGCGACCGCATGGCTATCCAGCGTATCCGTGAGGCTGCTGAGAAGGCCAAGATTGAGCTGTCTTCGTCTCTGCAGACCGACATCAACCTGCCCTTCATCACTGCTGATGCCTCCGGCCCCAAGCACATCAACCTGAAGCTGACCCGTGCTCAGCTGGAGAAGCTGGTTGACCCCCTTATCCAGCGCACCATTGAGCCCGTCCGCAAGGCTCTGAAGGATGCCAGCCTGCAGGCCAAGGACATCCAGGAGGTTATCCTGGTTGGCGGTATGACTCGTATGCCCAAGGTTGGCGAGTCGGTCAAGTCCATCTTTGGCCGTGAGCCCGCCAAGTCGGTCAACCCCGATGAGGCTGTCGCCATTGGTGCCGCTATCCAGGGTGCTGTCCTGTCCGGCGAGGTCAAGGATCTGCTGCTGCTGGATGTCACTCCCCTGTCTCTGGGTATTGAGACCCTGGGTGGTGTCTTCACTCGTCTGATCAACCGCAACACCACTATCCCTACCAAGAAGTCTCAGGTCTTCTCGACCGCTGCCGACTTCCAGACCGCTGTCGAGATCAAGGTCTTCCAGGGTGAGCGTGAGCTGGTTAAGGACAACAAGCTGCTGGGCAACTTCCAGCTGGTTGGCATCCCCCCTGCCCACCGTGGTGTCCCCCAGATTGAGGTCACTTTTGACATTGACGCCGATTCGATTGTCCACGTCCACGCCAAGGACAAGTCGACCAACAAGGACCAGTCGATCACGATTGCCTCGGGCTCTGGCCTGTCTGAGTCGGAGATTGAGCGCATGGTTGAGGACTCGGAGAAGTACGCCGAGCAGGACAAGGAGCGCAAGAACGCTATTGAAGCTGCCAACCGTGCCGACGGCATGCTCAACGACACGGAGAAGGCTCTGAACGACCACGCGGATAAGCTGGACAAGGCCGAGGCTGACGGTATCCGCGAGAAGATTGCTTCTCTGCGCGAGTTCATCTCCAAGAGCCAGGCCGGCGAGGGCACTGCCACCGCCGAGGAGATCAAGGAGAAGACTGATGCTCTGCAGGTCGCTTCGCTGAACCTGTTTGACAAGATGCACAAGGCCCGCACTGCCAGCGAGCAGGCTCCTCCTGCCGATGGCCAGAACGCTGGCGAGGGTGAGAAGAAGCCTTAAGTCTTTTGATTTACTGTGCTTTCTCAACCCCCCTCCTTATTCTCTCCCCTCTGTACAATATTTTCCAAAAAAGTAATGACTGTGTTTTTTTACATTTTTGTTTCCCCCTTTCTTCTGCTGTCCTCGAGTCCACCATGTGTCTTTCAAGTGTTGAAGGACACGATCCAGGCAGCTTGTATTTTTCTTTGTTTTCATTTCGGCCTTTTTTTTTCATACTCAACCACCTCATCATTTTGTTTCTCTTCGGAATCGTTGTCTTTTGCTTGTACGGTTTGCGATGGTTTGTCTTTAATTGCGTGGCATTTTGACGCCTGTGTACTTTATTTACCCTGTATTCATAGTGTATCTGATGTTTATATTTACTGGATTTTGCAAGTCTTTGTCTCTTACGTAAAACCTGGCGATTATGTGAACATGAAAAGGGTGTCTATTACTACGTCACTGACCAAACGAAAGAAAAATCCAATGAAAAGTAAACCGTGTTGTCTTTTGTGTCTCCCATTCAACGATGTACACCTGACTAACTTACCGACCAAATCCAAACCACCCTCTCTTCTTCTGTCCCATATCCTCCGCAGTCTCCCCCGAAGCAGCCACAGCGGCGGCAGCGGTAGTCTGTCCTGCGCCTGCTCTGCCCGGGTAGTCAATGTAATTCCACGCCACGTCGAGGAAGATTGGCTTTGCCGGAATCAGCGTCGGCCGCGGCGGATACTCCACCAGTCTCTGCAAATCCACGCCTGCCGGCGGATACTCGCCCAGCGTTTCCACCAGCGGCACTCCCGTCTTTCCACCCACCGCCTCGTCGCCGCCCACGACGTTTTTTTGCTGCTGCTGTTCAGCCCGCAGCGCTGAAATGTGCACCAGCGCCCGGAACCGCAGCACTTGGCTGCCGAGCAACTTCGCCAGCGCACCGGCCTGCGCCGTTTGCACGTCAATGTTGCGCGGTGCGTCGTCGTCCATGGTTTCGTCGGTGGCCAGGGCGCTGGCTGCGCTGGTGGCCCGTGCTAAGCCGAGGTCCAGAAGCGCCAGGGCCGGCGCTACGGCATCGACGAGGGCGTGCGAGCGGGCAATGGCGAGAGCCTTGAGGGCGGAGAAGTAGTCGGTGTACGCGGCAAGACGGGTAGCCAGGGCATCGTCGGCTGCGACGCCGGGCAGGTCGCGGATCTGGTCGAGACTGCGCAGCACGCCGTCGTACAGGGCCACGCGCTCCTTGAGCTTGGTCAGCTTGAAGGCGGGCTTTTCACCGTGAGCTGAGGCGGCAGCGGCGGCGGTGGAAATAGCACCGGATTGGTTGGCGGCATGGAGCTTCTTGAGCTGACGGCGCGAGAGACTCGAGTACTCGGGCAGAAGGCCGTCGTCAGGACCGGTCAGTACGCGGTTACGGCCGATTTGCCAGCTAATCATTTCGTAGTTGACAGCGGTGCGCGTGACCTGCAGGGCTTGCATGCGGGCATCGCTCTGTGGCACGCCCTCGCCGCGCAGCTCGTCAATGGCCTGCTTGGTGGCGTCAACAGCGTCCTGAGTGGCGGCAAGGATGTCGTCGTAGGCAGCAGCCTGGTCCTTGGCCACAAGGGCGGCAGAAAGGAGGCCTGGAAGAGCGGATTTGCTGGCCTGCACGCGGGCCCAGGCCTGGGCAATGGCGCCGTCTTCAATGGGCACTTGGCGGGAGCGCCAGGTGATTGTCTTGGGGATCTCATCGGCAGCCAACGAGGCGGAATCGGCAGCGGCGGCATCGGCCATGTCGACATCGGCAGTCTTGAGAATAGAGGGATCGATAGCGTTGATTTCTGCAGCCACAGCCTCGTTGGCAGAGGTGGGAAAGTACTTGCGCACAATGACGTCGATGGGAAGGGTGCGCGGCACCTTGAGCTGGTACGCAGCGAAGCGGATGTTGGGGTCGAGAGTCTCGGCAATCAAGTCCTTGAAGATGGCGTCGGCCGTTGTCTTGGCCAGCAGAGCGGCGTAGATGCTGCGGGCCACGGCGTAGTGCGCTAGGCTCTTTTCCCATTGGCGACGCTCAAACTGTTCGGCAGCGGCAATCATGTTGGCGTAGGCGCGGGCCTCGAGAACGTCGGCGGTCAGAGAGTCGGAGTCGCGGGCGGTAAGACCGGCAGAGACTTGCTCGGCCAGTGTGGCAGCACGGTGCAGGCGCGAGATGATGTGAGTGCGGGCCTTGCCGGTCAGGCCTTTGGAGTCTGTGGCGTGCTGGGTCTTGATGCCCATTGCCTGGGCCCAGGCGCGTTCGCTGGAGAGAATGCCGAGAATGGCATAGCTTAAAGGGTTAGCAACTCTATGGTAGAGACAAGCAGCATAGAAAACCTACTCGCTAGACTGGGCAATGTCTTCGGCTGTAAACTCTTTCTTGACGTGGTACTTGCCCCGGTTCTTGGTGACAATACCCAGCTTCTTGCGATAGCTGAGTAGGCGGCGGGTGACGGCAGCCTGATAAGTCGAATGGTCGCCGTAGAGCAGAGCCTGCTCACGGCCAGAAACCACAAACTTTGTTATATCCATGGCTGTGCGGGGGGGGGGGTGGCGATAGTTGCGTGTTGGTTTGGAGCTTCTGCTACTATGTACATACTCATTTACCACTGTTCAGTAAAGCTGCAAACCCTGGCGGGGAGGACTGGCTAGCCTATCGTTATAGTGGGGCAGATAGACCCCAAGCTTGGCTTTTTAGGGTTGGACAAGATGGGGGACAAAAAAGCTCAACGCCGGAGCTAGCGCCACAAACGACGCCACAAGTAAAACTTTTTTTCTTCCTGCTTTGCTAGGCCGCCCAATTCCCAGTGAGGGCGCCGATAAGGCGGGTCGATAAGCAAGCTCTGTTATCGATCTTTGTGTGTTACAGTGGAGACAGTGCAGGCATTTTGACGTATTGTTTTGCTACCTCTACCTCTTTATGGCACATATTTTCATGGCCATGGTGGTTCGTGACCGCATTAACCTGTGTACACAGCAGTTTTTGGGAGTTTTGGCCGGCGACGTTTTCTTTCTTCTTTCCCTGTAGTTTCGGTTCTTCTCTCTCATTGGGCTTTTTTTGTGGCATATAGACTTTTCCGGCGACTTTTCTTTTATATGGCGTTTTGATTTTTTCTTATTTTTTGCGTCAAATTCTTTCCCCCGCCAAATTCTTGACCGGAGACCAAAGTACATGTACTACGAGTACATACGTACATACATACATACAACGAGAGCTTTGATACGACGGTAGACACGTCTATTTTGACACCTCTCCCGGTCGTTATCGCAGTCATCTGGATCTCGCCGCTTTGTCGCTTGGCTGTAGAATTGCCACTCTTCGATTCCTCTCCGCCTGTATACCACACCACAACCTCTGAGCCATGCTTGAGCGCGCCACCAATGCTGCTCTAGCATCAGAGCATCGGGCCATTGGCCGACTAGTCAACTCTGCTGCCTTGTCAGCCTTTACTTCCTCACAGTTGCAACTGCGGTCTCGTCCCTTGGCATCTAGAAAACAACTACGGCCTCTGTTTTGGCAGCATGGAGCAGCTGCCATTGAGCTGTCGTCAGCATGGCTGTCGTTGGCACGTGAACGGTTGCTAGACGATCGATTGACTGTGCCGCCAGTTGCACCATTCTTGTACACGCGAGATGCCGCAGACCTGCTGGCAAAAAGCTTAAACACGGCATTGGACAAGACATCATCTAGGACATTGAACACAAACCTTCGAACCAGCCTCACAGACTTGTCAATACTCTCGCGCCATACCTCTACTTCTCCGTCCGGTACCCGGAGTATCACCGGCTCGGCACGCAATACGGTCGCAGCGCCATACATGCCTCTTCAGCAAACATTAAGAATGTCATCTTTGTTGGCACCCGACTACCCGCTCTACCGTGAATCGAATCAAGGCGACCCGGAAGGCGGAAACTACCGAGAGGGCGAAACAACCCCGCCGTTTATCATTCCAGCCAGCCCAGACCAACGACCGCATTATATCCAGGACCATATGAGTGTAGCCGACCAAATCAACGCCATTGTCGACCATGAAGACTTTCAGTACTCGGATCTTGTGTGGAAACTGTTTCGGCAGCTGTCTCCGCTAGAGACGTCGGACCTGCGCTTGCCAGTGCTGCTTTTTCTGGCCCGGTGTAGCTCGCCCGCTGAGTTGGACCGTATGCAGTACCTGATTTCGTCGACGCCAGCGTTGGAGTTTAACAATGAAATGACGGTGGTGGCTGTGCGGCTGTACATTCGTCTACGAAACATTTCCAAGGCTTTTGAGTACTTTTGCCGTGGACTCACTCGCATGTCGTCACCACAACCGCTGGAAGATCTCTTAATTTACTCGTTTTGGCTACACGACTGGCAGCTGCTGTCCAACGTGTGGCAGGTATGGTTCAATGTGCGCCCCGATACGCCATTGCTCTCGGACCTTGGGAAGATCCCCGAGTTCCCCAAGCACCTGCTCCGGTACATGAAGTATCTGGGCTACTACAACCGCCCCGAGCCCACTGCTGAGTTTTCCGATGTTCCACAAGAGCCAGTGAAGAAGCCCAAGGATCTGGACTCTGGCTACATCTTCCGATATCAGTTCCACCGACACCAAGCACACCCACGGTTCCTCGACTTGGTGCAGCAGCTGGCCAAGAATGCGCTCGCCAACGGCTGCGAGACTTGGAACGCGGAGCCGTTTCTGGCTGTGCTCAACTCGGCTGAGCAGTATGAAATCTACCTGAAGAAGGCGACGCACGAGGAGGATTACATTTACTATGCGCAGGTGCTTGAGTTTTACCGCAAGGCCGAGTTTTACCAGCCATCGGAAGAGCTGCTTAGCGAGGCGTTTACGATTGCACGCAAGACGGACAATGAAAAGCTGGCCGTTAGTTTGTACGAGGACTGGATCAAGTACCACTCGTATCTGCCATCGCAGGCAATGGCGAGATTTATGCATTTCTTTGCGTACCGAGGAGATTCCAAGGCGGTCAATGTCATCTGGAAGCAGCGGCGCCGGGCGGAAACAGCTGGATCGAAGCAGGTGGCAGCAGCAGCAGCGTCTAGCTTGAAGCAGGGCCAGATGATGGCAGCTGCTGTGGACGAAGAAGAAGTCAACGACATAGCTGAGTCCCACGAAATGCGCATGATGTACCGCCGCTACCGCCTAATTGCCTATGCAATGCAGGGCAACACTAAGAAGGCCCGCCAGCAGCTGGAAGACATTTACCGCATGGAAAACGAAGTGAAGGTCAGTCTGTGGAATGCTCTGATAGTCGGCTTCAAGCGGGCCAGCGACTATCGCGGAGCCGTCAAGCTATTCATGGAACTGACGACAGTGGTGGAACCGGATGACTCGACGTTTGCCAACATGATGAGCATTGCCGCCACGCAGGGAGACTTGCAGTACGCACTGGAGCTGTTTGGCCAGGCCAAGGAGTACCGCCTGGAGAACACACCACGGATTCTGGAGATGGTGGTGTACTCGTTCTGCTGCACCAGTAACTTTACCCAGGCACGAGCGGTGCTGGAGTGGACGCTGGAGTCCAAGGTGGCTACGACCAAGATGTTCAACTATTTGATCCGGGCCCTGGCGTACGACCACCGTCTAACGGAAATGGAGGGCATTATCCAGCTGATGGAAAAGCACAACTTCAAGTGGGACGACTTTACGTTTATGGGCTACATGCAGGCCTATGTCAACACGCGTATGCCCGAGCAGGCGTGGAAGGTGTACACGCGGGCAGTCGGCCGGCACCAGCTGATTCCGCGGGCACGGCACTTTGTTATCATCATGTACGGATGGAACATTTCGGGGCAGCCGTGGCGCAGCTTTGAGATGCTGAGCATGATGAAGGGCTTTGGTCTGGAGCAAGAGCTGGAAACGCTTCGTATGGCAGTCATGGCCAAAAAGCAGTGGGTGCAACTCTACGAGAAGAAGCCGTACATGACGCAGGTGCCGTGCGACGGCGGCGATCCGCAAGAGCTGCTGGACTTTTACCAGGCCGAGCTGGCCAAGCGTGAGACAAGCATGAGCAGTGGGCGCGCGTGGCACGTCAATTCTGTGCTTCACGCCGAGATTGTGGCCAAGATTATTATGACGCTGACCACCATCCACGCCTGGGATCTGGCCGACCAGTTCCTCGAAATGTACAAGGCGGCAATGGGCCACGGAAAGCTGCCGCTCATTGTGCAGCGGCCTGTCATGTGGATATATTACAACAACCGCGAGTATGACAAGGTCAAGGCCACGTGGCAACGGCTATACATGTCGGCCATTGACTCGGGCCGCGCTTTTGCCGCCCAGGTCAAGCGACAGGTCGACCATGCCGGCACTTTTGCCGCTGCTCCGGAGCCTGTGGCCAACCAGCTGCCGGATCCGACGGGCGATTCAACGGCCATGCTGACGGGCTCTAAGTGGTCCCTGGACGGGCCGTTTACCACGATGCGCTTTGTCCTGACACAAGAGGGTGATGTGCGTGGGCTGTACAATCTCACCAACAAGCTGATCAACAACGGCTTCATGATCAGCCGCCGCAACTGGAACCACGTGGTGCAGGTCCTGGCCCAGCGCGGCATGCACATTGAGGCGTTTGACATGTGTGAGAAGAAGCTCATTACCACCTGGGCCGGCTGGGCTCCGCAGAGACGGCGCAACGGCGGCCCGCGCGGCCTCCAGTTCGACATGCGCTGGGCTGGCCGCAACCGGCGCACCGTCTACGCCACCTCGTACACGCTGGTAACACTAGTCAACGAGCTCAACAAGCTGCAGGAAATGGAGCCGTGGAGCTCGGAAGCCGCCAAGACGCTGGAGCACATTCGCGAAAACTGCAAAAACGTCATGGAAGCCCTCAAGACGTGGCGCTACAGCGGCTCTGGCATCGAAAAGGAGCTGTTTGGCGAGAACGAGCTGGTGCGCGAGCTCAAGGCGCAAAAGGAGCGTACCTTTAAGTACGAGACGGAGGAGTTTGCCGAGCTGGTGGCGGGTGGCCAGAATGTGGTGGATGGTGCCCACGGCTTGGCTGAGGATCGGGCGCGGGAGCGGGCCGTTATGGCGGCATACGAAGCAGCGCAGCGGAAGAATGCCGAAAACATGCGGCGGCACGCGGACCCAAAAAAGTGAGCGCGAATTGGAAGTGCAAGGGGGGCATTGTACAGCAGACGTAGGGTAGGAGGTTTGTACGATAAACTTGTATATTTATATCATCTGTACTACTACATGCTACGTACTAGCAATCAATTGCTGCTTTGTCTACATTGGAGTCAGCGTTCTTTAGGCCCTGTGATAAAAGGCCTGGCTGCGGAGTGTTGCCGAGGTCGCTGGGACTGAGTTTTTCATATGCCCATTTGTTTCGCTTTGGGGCAGGGTCTGCAGCAAAGTTGACCAGCTGGAAGACGGGCGGCTGTTTTGGGTTGTCTGTACTCGGGAGGGGGTTTCGGCTCCGAGTCGGGGCTTTCTCGCGGTCTCTACTCGGCTTGGCTCTACTCGGGCCCCCCTCCAACTTGTACACACTAAATCGCGGCTCCGGCCCTGTCGTCTCTGTCACCATCCTATCCCCATCATCTGGCACGCGACTTGCAAACACTAGCCGCATATCGCGGTACACGTAGTATCTCCCCGGCGTTGGACTGCAGATATTGACATGCACTAGGTATCTCAACAGCCTCCGGCCGCCCGGCACTGCCTCGGTATAGCTCCGCTGGCGCAGAAACGTGCGCGTGCCCGCCGGCATGTCGCTCACATCGTACGGCACGAGGAACAGTTTGACCGCGGTCCTCAGCGCGTTACGCACGAGCACCTGCAGCTGGCCGCGCGGCGGCACGCGGTACGCGCCAGTGGGCGGGGCGCGCGTGGAGCGGCTGGGCGCCAGCGATGCCGACAGGTCGATGGCGGCGACGTAGGGGCCGGGGCCGTCGGCGCTGTGCGGGTACGTGTAGAAGACGGCGGAAAAGGGCAGGCTGGCATGGGGTGGGCAGCGCAGGGAGGAGGGACTGGGGCCACGGGCGAGGACGCCAATGTCTGCGGTGAAGGGGAGAGGCGGGGAGGCGGGGGTGCTCATGCGGCCGCGCAGGAGAGATTCCTCGTAGGAACCGATGAGGGTGTCGACGGAGAGGCGGTGGGCTGAAGATGATTTCGGAGGGGAGGAGGAGGGGGAAGATAGAGAAGAAGAAGATGATGATGATGAAAAAGAAGAAGAAGAGGAAGAAGAAGTTGACAGACTAGATGAAAAAGACCCCCGGTGCACACTCCGCGACGCCAGCGGACTATGCGAAAACGACGCCCGCCGCAACCGCCCTGACAAAGCTACCTCTGCTTGTGTTTCTGGCTTAGCATCCGCCGCCGACACAGGAAAGTCTTCAGGCCAGGAACTCTGTGCCAGCGGACTCGTGGGCGGCATGAACAAGAGACTGGACGTGGCAGAGGGAGGAGAAGCAGCAAAAATGCCGGCGTGCATGGCGGAGCGGGGCCGGTGGATGTGGGGCGCCTGCGGGACGGGGACGGGGGGAGTGGGGAAAGGCATTTGTGAGAGAGTTGGGATGAGAATGAGATGTAAAAAGAAAATAAGAAAAGAGATATGTATAAAGCCGAAAGGGAACCAAGAAAATGCTGGCTTTATGTTGTGGTTGAAATTTCCACTCCGGGATGTTTTATTTCTCGCCACCCTCATAAGACTCACTTGAAAACGAATCATATAAAAACTCACCTCATCTTTTGTTGGTCACAAGACCTCTTTTAGAGTTCCAAATCAGGACAAATAACTTGCTTGTGAAGGTACAAGGATTACCAAGGATTACCAAGGATTCACAAGCTGGCCAAGTATTGCATTCCTGTATCGGTCTGCTGTGCTTGAACTTCATGGACCCTAACAACCCTAACTAAGCTGAAATACGCAGTATTCAGCCGGTTAAAACCTCCACCCCAAAGAAAACAGGACCCACTAAAAAGTTCGAATCTTCATCAAAGGGCTTCACAGGTCCTATTTCTTGACCAAGCCCAAATCCAAAATAATTCAAAATACATACACCAACAGAAAGCAATGGCGCATGGATCAAAACCCACCGGCGTGACGAAGCCGAAGCGCGGTTTCCGCGTTGGCCCGCAGAATCTGCCTGATGGGCCGTGGAAGCGCAAGCGTAGGTTCTCTCTCTCTCTCTCTCTCCCTCGCGTTTGTGCTTGGTTGCTTGCGTGCTACATACCTGCTGCTAACACTATCTACAACCGAAACAGTTGACAAGGTCAAAAAGACTCTTATCCACAAGGCAAAAGTCAAGAAGCAGTACGCCAAAATCAAAGCGCAAACGCTAAAAGAAAAGCCGCGCCGGACTGAGGCGTTGCAAGACAAGAGCGATAGTGGTAGCGACGAGGAAAAAGACGAAGAGGACGAGCAGGGAGATGTGCAGCTTTCAGATGAAAGCTCTCACGACCTAGACCACCAAGACTCTGCGGAAGCCGACAGCGATAGCCAAGACGACGGCGAAGAAAAAGAAGAACAAGAACAAGAACAAGAAGAAACCTTTGATGCTGCCCTCACCAGCGGCAGCGATCCCGACTCCGACTCCGACTCTGCGCCCTCCAAACCGTCCCACCCGACCCCTCGCGCCGCCGACCCCGCCGACACAACGCACCCCTCGCGCAAAGCCCGCCCGGGCTACTTCTCCAAGCAACTCGCGGCAGCCGAAACCCGCAAGCGTGCGGCGGCCGAGCGCCGCGCCGCCATTGACGCGCGCCGGCGCGAGCGCGAAGATGCCATTCTCGCACGGCAAAAGCGCCGGCGGGACTTTGGCCGCGCGCTGGGTGCCGGCGGCAGAGGAGGTGCCAGAGGAGGTGCCAGAGGAGGTGCCAGGGGAGGAGCCAGGGGACGGGCGGATGGCCGTGGGCATGGGCCGGCGGGGGTGAGAAAGCTGGGTAGGGAGAGTGAGTTTTTGTTGGAACGCGTGAAGCGCATGGTTGGCGGAGGGCGGTAGGTTTTTCTCTAAGGCACATTGCTATATATCCAGGGAAAAAAAAAAGGGAATGATATTGATACCACAACCTCTGTCTCTTTTTTTTTTTTTTTTTTTTTTTT
>CM069900.1:2739451-2781218 GCA_036034705.1 Thielaviopsis punctulata | reverse complement strand
TTTTTGAAAAAAAAAAAAAAGGCAAAGCTAAACAATTTTGAAAAGATGCAACTAGAACGCTTTATGCAACTATCGGGTTACTCATGTATGTATGTACTACGGAGTATACATATACTATGGTCATCCTTGTTACATGAATGAGCTCAGTAAAAAGGCAAGTCACATGTTAAAACAGCTTGGCACATGTGCTATTGCGTACATACTCTGTAGTATGTACATACATACACATATTTACATAGTACAACCACTCGACAGTTGGACCCTTAAAAATAATATACACACACTACATGGCACGTACATACTTTAGCTGAACCATCAGTGAACAGAACATTCAGGGCAAGTTTCCAACTGGCCAGCAAAGGCATCATTCATGGTTGTCATTTGAATCTCAGCGTCCCAAGCCACTACTTTGGACCTTGATCCTTTCCCATATGGCATAACAAAATACCATCACTTAAAACCCCCATAATCCACCAAAACAAAAAGAAAAAAACAGCCACCCAAACATGGGAAACTCCAACCATTTTCACAAAGGCGCCATGGAGACTCACGCTACCCATCAAGGTAAGAGACAGTCGCAGTCACAAACGTCCACTTCATCAATGTGATGACAACAAGCTTACGAACGACTCATCTCGGCAACAAGGCCCGGCCAAAGTACCATCGTCGTCGCTGCTGCAGCGCCCAAAAGTTTCTTCATCGAAACCCCCAAAAGTCACGACTGCCCGAGTTGACTACGAGCCTACTCACGATGACGGAATAATGGATACCAACAATCAAAGTCGCCAGGGCGGGCAAGGTGGTGCCAACCATTTTGCTCATCATGGCAGCAAAGTATGCTTCGGCGAGTCGGTTCATAAATCATGCGTCGCTCAAGCTAGTGGGCATAGTGTGAAACAGAGCGATAAAGGTTCGGCTCTTAGCAACTCCACTTGTAGCAATAACGAGATGGACGGACTGTGGCTTCATCATCAGCCTGACGCAAGAGTCTCGGGAGATTATAAGCTTTGGAACAGTCCCAACGAACTGATGGGCATCGCTGCCGGCTTCCCAGGAATCCAAGATGAGGCTGTTGTTGACGGCGATCTTGATTTAAGTGGTTGATGCTTGTGGCCCTGTCATCTCAAGCTTGAGTAGCAATTTTCCGGCCGGTTCCGATGGTGCCTAGCTAAGTTTGCTAGACCCGGCGGTAGCCACGCGTGGTTTCGTTCGGTCGCCGTCGCTTCGCCATCGCTTACTGCGCATGACGCTGTCAACACCACTTATGTGTTGACAATGCCATCGTATTCGTCGCCATTTTCGAGCAAGTCTGTGGCTATTATTCGACTTGACAAAGCTTTGTCTTACCCTTCCTTGGGCTTTGTCTCACCCTTTTCTTGGTTCTCCAAGCAGTCCTGTATAAGTCGTGTCCTCCAGGGCAAGTTCAACAGTCGGAGTTTGGGATCGCGAGGATCCAAGTACATATATTTCCCCATACACCAAAATTGCAAGAAATCGTCCGTTCCTGTTTTGTCCGTTTACTTGTTTTTCCGTCAACGCTCAGCCAGTCTGCAACATGGCTCTGTGGTTTACCGCGGGCGTATAGTCATTTTGTTCGTTGCGGATCGTTTAGTACTGTGTTTGTTTCTGCTGTCTCGGTTTCATTCGATGTTATATCAGCATACGGTATGCCAAGGTCGAAGGAATCTGTAGTATATTAAAATTCATCAGAATTGCTGCTCATTGAGCATGAAAAAAAAGCATCCAATAGGCAAGAAAACCATCCCTATAAAGGCGAAAGTATGTGACAGATGTGACAGAGAATGATTGAAGTCGGTGATGAGCGGTCATGTGCTCAAGGTTAAGCAAAGACCGTGAGACTAAGAGCGATGCGAGGCTGATGGACAAGCGTTGGAATCAGAGCCTAGAGGATAGAGGATAGAATAACGGATAACAGAGACGCCATCACATTGTGAAAACAAAGCGTTTGCTTCATGGCTGCAGCCGGAATGAGCGGCAGTGCCGGTGTCGTCGTTGAGTAGTGTCGTTGACAAAGAAGAAGAATCAATGTGAAGAGGAAGGTGGCCTGACTTGAGTTGAAGGAAGGAGATGTGGAGTTTTTAAATTCAACCCCAACAATTATGGGTATGGCATTATGCATGGGTACATGCATACATACAATATGGTAGTGCATTGATTGTATGTATGTATGTATGTATGTATGTATGTATGTATGTATGCGTCTAATGATGAAGCATGTATGGACAGCATGGTACAATATGTACCAGTACACCATCGGTTGGTCTCGAGTAATTTCGTCGTCACTTCATCTTCATTGACACTCCAAAACAGACAAATAGGCAGATGAAACGTATCACTGATCTACCAGTACGTATGTATGTCTACCAGTACATACCAGTATGTATGTACATAGCTGAAAGCACGTGTCCGTTTACTTTCTTCTTTTCCCATGCATACAAAAGAAATATAATACTACTAGTATGTATTATGTATGTAAGCATATCACCAAACCCACTTCCCGTTAGGCACCTCGTTCTATACAAATGACATCCACTATGTTGTACAAGCATGTATTTGACCAACTACCGAGAAATGAAATGCCGTTGCTGCCCGAACCATGATTTGTCAATGACAAGAATAAGGGTGTGGCCGAAAAGGGTGGCCTACAACATCGGTCATCTACTACTCTACTACATGTACATATGTACATACGTGCAGAGGCAAAGTACTGTGATCCTGTGAATGACCCAAATTGGTATATACTATACATATACATACATCACCATTCAAAAGACTCTAAAAACACTCAGCCCAGCATCTTGGCTTCCCAAACTGCCGCTTCGCTTCTTCTGTTTTCCACGCGCGCCAGCGTCTCGGCATCGTACACTTCCTCGTGCTTTTTGCCCTCTACCAAGACCTCCTTGAAATGTCTCGTCGCCTCTTCCTTGGTCATGCAGACTACATCTGCCAGCCGCAGACGCGTCGACTTTTGCTTGTCCTTGCCCTCGCCAATGTACTGGATCATGGCGTCAGCCGTTGGCCGCTCCCAGCGAACCAGCACTAGCTTTGTGGGAATTCCCGTCACAGCGCTGCGGCCCTTGTACACTTCCTCAATCAAAAACATAATGTCTGAAATGGTAATCGGTACTTTCAGGCCAACAGCAATATCGGCCTTGTCGGGCACCACCTGACGCGCCAGCTTTTCTTCAAAGGCCTGAACAGCAGCCAGAGACGTGTCGTACATTTTTTCGCGCATCTTGGTGGGCAAATAAGGCATCGGGTAACCTGAAACCCCCGGGGTTAGCGAGAGAGAGAGAGAGAGAGAGAGAGAGAGAAAGAGAGGTGAGGGAGGCTTAAGCCACAAGACTACAGCCCAATAGGGTTGACAGCCTCAAACAGGAACCCCCAAAAAAGACATACCAGAAATGGTCAGAATAACGTGGTTGGCAATGGTGTAACCAAAAATAGCCGGCATAGTACCCAAAACAGGAAGAATACGCAGTCTAAAGTTGGGCAGCACACCCAGCTCATCAACCTTGCCCTTTTCAAACTCCTCCTCCTTGAGCGGAAGCAGCTCGGCCTTGCCCTCGCCCGGCTTTTCGGTGGAAAAGATCATGGGAATTCCAGAGCCCACACCAAGCAGCTTGAGCTTCCGGCGCGTAGACCGTGAGAGCCGGTCGTCGGTGCTGGCAGAAATGTCGCCAACCATGATACGAGTGGGATCCGACTTGCAGGCTGAGCCGGCAGAGCTTACGACGGGGATATCGTTGGAATGGCAAAATTTGAGCAGGGCAACCTTTGTATCGATATTATCAATGGCATCAACGACAAAGTCGGGCTTGCGGCCCGTCTCCTTCCACGGACCCAGCAGCCGTGGCGCCACATCGCCGTCAAACTTTTCTCCGCAGCAGTCAAACTCCACCCACGGCGCAATGGCCATCAGCCGCCGCCGCATAGCCTGCACCTTGGGCATGCCGACGTCGGCAAGGGTCGCCACGGCATGTCTGTTGAGCGAGCTCAGCGTGACCTGGTCAAAGTCGATCAAGCGGATTTTTGCCACGCCGGCACGCGCCAGAGCCGTGCAGCAGTGGCTGCCGACGCCGCCGAGACCAACCACGACAACAAACGAGCCGCGCAGCTTGGCCAGGCCGTCGTCGCCGAGGAAAACCCTGTTGCGGGCGAGCTGTTCGAGGATCAGGTCTTCGTCAAAGTCGCCGGCAATGGCACGTGCGGCAAGGGCCTCGTTGCGAATGTCTTCTTTAGTCTTGTGCGGCAGGTTGAACGCGGAGCTAGAGAGCTGGAACAGATGGAGTTAGCCAACAGTGAACCTAGCCCAAGGTCGAGACTGGTTCTTGGGGCTGCGACGGAATCCAGCTCTTGAGAACAGACAACAAGCAGGCAAGCAAACAAACAAGAAAAAGGAAATCAGAAACTGACGGGCTCGGCTGACTGGCTCTCGCTACTCGGCGGCGGAATCGACTGCTTCAGCTCCATAAGCCGCTCTTCTCTCTCTAGAGCCTGAGCTCCGAGAATGATGCCGGCTACGGCAGCTCCAGACAGAATGGCTGTGGCAGCCAATTGGAACTTGGGCGAGTTGAGCCACTCGGCAAGAGTGCTGGTAACAGTCATGGTGGATGAGTGGTCGATGGGATCAACTGTAATATGTATGTAAGTATGTATGTATGTAGATAGAGGGCCTAAGAAGCAAAGGCTTCGACAGACAAAAAGAGCTCCGACCGTTAGTGCTACATCCACAGCAAGGGAAGAAAAAATAATCAAGGTTGTAGTTTGAATTTTGAATCCCACCTACTTGCGTGAAGGTTGCCCCACTAGATATGCATCACGTGATAGCTGCTTATATGTATGTATACACCATACCATACATACTTACATAGTGGCAAGCTAGAATTCAAGATTCAAGACAATACATTTCAAACCAAGAATCATCAACTCACCCAGCCCGCTTATTTAGCTTCTTCCTGCTTGTTAGCTCCATCTTATGTTGTAGTCGCCGGATCGGGCCCGAGCTCTTCCGTGTCCGATACAACCCTCCGATTTATTTCTGTGTCCGCATCGAATCCCGCTGTAATGCCCGGCGTGCAGACCCAGCTGTGGCGCCGGCTCTCGCAGCTTGTCTCCCGCCCGCGCCATCTTTCTACCACCACCCCCGCGCGGCCCAGTGCTCCGTTTCTCTCGGCTCACACGCGCCAGTCGCGCGCGTACTTTACTGTCAAGAAGCGCAAGTTCCGCCAGCATGAAGTCAAGCTCTTTGTGCGCTTTGCAGCCGGCTGGATCGGCTTTTTCGGCATTGCCGTACCGGCTGCTACGCTTGCCCTGCAGCAGTACCAGGTCGACCATCTTGTGCCCGTGCCAAAGGAGTGGTCGTCGGCGCTGAGTACGGAGAGGAAGAACATTATGGACTTGTTGGAGCCGGGGGCGATTGGCTCAAATAGCCAGGCCATCCGTGTCTTTATGGCGACAGTCAACTGCATTGATATGTTGGAGGACTGGGAATGCGACGGTGCCGGTGTACAGGCGCAACCGGACGTGGTTAAAAAGTACGGCCCACTGTCAGCCGGCCTGGACGTCTCGATGAAGAGCGAAGAATGGCGCCGCGAGTACTACAAACTCCTTCTTTCAGCCGCACGCGCCGCCGAATACGTACCCTACTACCAATGGGATGATGAAACGCAGGGTTTCGTCAACCCCTCCTTGATCATAACTCCCGAAAACCCCAACCCTGCCAGCCGGCGCAAACACTACCAACACAACTGCGCACCGGCGTTTATGGTGCCCGAGCACTTTTACCGAAAGATCATGACTACCAAGGGGTTTACTGAGAAGCAGAAGCTTGACGCCATGGTGCTCTGCGCCACCTTTCTTGACTTCAAGGGCCGCAGCGCCGAGGCTGAGGACATTTTTTCCGAAGCCTTTGCTCTGGTTTCACGGAATGCGCCTGTGCCGCTGTTTGACCCTAAGACTCTAATTCTCAATGACGCTGCCGGCCCGCCGTCGGAGAACCTGCTCAACGTGCTGACCGAGTATCTCACGCTCAAGGCGCAGAAGAAGCGTCTGTCCATTGCGCTGCCGGCCATGCTCTCGATCCTCCGCGCCCGCCGCAACCTGCCAAACCATCCGCCGCTGCCCGCCGACTTTGACCCTGCCGTACACCTGCGCGCGCCGTCCCTTGCCGAGCGACTTTCCGCCGCGTTTGCCATGCCCGAGTACCCGCCGCCGCCGCCAGACGGCAGCCAGCCGCCGTGGCGCAGCCCCGAGGAGCTATGCGAGGAGGCCAAGCTAAGCATATACATTGGCGAGATGCTGTTTGCCGGCGTGCACAAGGAAGACGGCATCGTCTGGACACGCGAGGGCATTGACTCTGCCGAGGCCGAGCTCGAGGCGCTGTGGAAGCAGGACGCGACGGCCGACGTGCGCGCCGCGACGGCCGCGTGCCGACAGTGTCTGATTGTCGGCTTCAAGAACTGGAACGCCATGACAGAAGTCATGTTGCAAACACAGCGCGAGCGCGACGCGCGCGCCTGGCAGGACATCAAGGAGCTGCGGCGCCGGCTGATGCATGGCGAGATTCCGTGGTGGACGCGCTGGTGGCGTGGACTGTGCCTGGAAGATGTCGAGCGCGAGTACGAGACGGTGCGCCAGGGAAAGTCGGACCGGTGGATTGTTGAGAGGCGGCTGGCGTTTGCAAAGCAGATGCGGGATCGTGAGCTGATGCAGAATGTGCGGCCGCCGCCGGTGGGATGGATGGCGCTGTTCCAGACCTTTTAGGGGCTGCTTCATGCGGGGATCAGCCCATGCTCAACAGAACCCCGTCCAGAGTTGTACGATAACGATTTACAGAAGCCCTGCACTTATATTGGGTAAAAACGACAGATACAGTTATACATGTAATTCCAACAGAGTATTAATACAAACACAAGGCATCCATACATACATTCAAGAGACGCCGTCATTCCAGTAACATGTGTAGGCCCGTTGGAAAACATTAAAAGGTGCAATACTATACTTCCCAATCCAACAACAACAAAGATGAATGATCAACATGAAAGGCAAAATCCCGGGGGGAACAATAAGAGAACCCAAAAGTCTACTCCTCCTCTTCCTTCTTCTCCTCTGCCGCTACGCTAGGTTCATCGGGGTTCGCCTCTGGCACAGGAGGCTCGCAAGGTTCTGGCTTTGCAGGACCATCGTCATCTTCAGCGGCCAGCGCAGCCGGCTTTTCTGCCTCGGACCCAGCCGCAGGATCTTCCTGTTGGTCCTTGATCTTCGCCTCGTCTTCATTCTTCTTCTCATCCGCAGCAGCAGCAGCAGCATCAGCATCAGCATCAGCATCAGGAGCAGGAGCAGCAGGAGCAGGAGCTTCAGACTCTTGTGCCTTGTGCTCCTCTTGCGGCTGCTCCTCGACGGGCTCTTCGGGCTCAGCTTCAGCAGCTTCAGCAGACTTTTCGACCGTTGCGGGCTCGGAAGTTTCATCTTTTGAAGCTCCATCGGTCTGCGGGGGCGCTGGAGAGGCGGCTTCACCTGCCTGTGGCGCTTCTTCGGGGGCGGATTCTGGCGCTGCGTGGCCGGTGGCGGTGTCTTCCACAGGGAGTTCTTCAGCGGGCTCTGCAGCGGGATCTTCGACTACGGGCTCTTCCACGGCGGGCTCTTCCGCTGCAGGCTCTTCGATAGTGGGTTCTGCGATGATAGGTTTCTCGGATTCAGGTGCGGCCTCGGCAGCCTCAGCAACAGCGGGCTCTTCAGCGGGGAGTTCTTCGATGATAATGTCGTCAGCGGGTGTCTCGGTGGTCGCGTCCTTGTCGTCTTGCATAGCCACGTCCGCCTCGGGCGCAGATTCTGCAGACTTGGCTTCAGTCTCGTCCACAACAGGCTCGGCTTCTTCCACGACAGGCTCGACTTCTACCATGGGCTCAGTCACCGTGAGGTACTCGTCCATCTTTTCTTCCACGGTAGTAGTAGTAGTCTCTTCCTTGACTTCCATAGCGGCTTCGATAGTTTCCTCAGCTATGAGTTCAGTCACAGCCTCAGTTTCAGCAACGGTCTCCGGCTTCGCCTCAGAAGCAGCCACAGTTTCAGGCAAAGCTTCTTCGGTAGGCTTTTTCTCACCCTCTTTCTCCTCCTCCTTCTCCTCGACATCCATCTTCTCTACACCATCCGCCTTGACCAACTCCTCATCTACAGCCATCAAGTCCGGCTCTTCAGCCTCTTTTTTCTCCAACAATGGCTCTGCAGGCGTCGGTTCCGGCTCCTTGATGTCATCAACAAGACCCGTTTCCGCCTCGGCAGCAGCAACTTCGGGAGCAAAGGTCTCAGTGGGAGCAGAGGCCTCAGTGGCAGCAGGAGCCTCGGTCATATCAACGTCCTCGTTGTTCAGGATGACTGGGGCACTTTGGCTAATGTCGGTCAGCAATTCAGCCTCGATTTGGGCTTCGATCTGTGTGTCGACTTCAGGCTTGTTAACAGCGGCTTGTTCATCTGGCTTGGCTTCTGATTCAAGCTCAGGCGCGACATGGACAATGGGCTGTTTAGAGGCGGCCTCTGTTTCCACATGAAGAGGCTCAGCTTCACCCATTTCAATGTCTTCTTGAACAGGCTCTGTAGCATCTGCAAGAGCTTCCATAGCCGGTTCCTCGGGCTTTTCCTCGACCTTTAGCTCGGGCTTCTCGGCTTCGTCTGCAGCCTTTCGAACCTCTTCAGTCTTCTCGGCCTCGTTAGGCTCTTCGGATTTTTCAGTCATTACAAGCTCTACAGTCTTCTCAGTCACAGGCTCTGGAGTTGCCGCCTTGGGCTCTGTTGGTGAAGCTGCCAAGGTAACAACCTGGCGCAGTGGGCTGGGCTCCACAGGTGTGGGATCAATGTTGAGATGCTGCGGGATAGGTGCCAGAGGAACAATCTCGTCCTTGATTTCAGCAGCCGGTTTCGCCTCGGGTGTCTTGGCTTTAGCCTCCGAGTCGGCCTTCTTCTGACTCTCGACCTCATCGTGATCATCGTGGTCGTCACCTTCATCGTCATCGCCCTCGTCATCATCTGATGCCATGATGGACGTATCAGCCATCTCGCTATCGGCGTTTTGCGACTGGCTCTCAACTTTGATAGCAGCGTCCTCTGTCTTGACTTGCACTCCATCCGTCGCAGTGTCTGCAGCCGTTGTCGCTGCCGCTGCTGCTGCTGCCGCTGCCGCCGCCGCCGTAGCCGCTCTGGACGCGCCAGCCCTCGGCGCACCCGCCTCCAGAGGAAGTTTCCTTTTGCGACCACGGCCGGGGCCCTTGACTCTGCGCTTAGGAGGCGGCGCTCTCTTTCTACCGGCCGGTGAATTTTCCGCTGCCGAGAGATCCGAGGTCTGTGCAACCGGCGCCAGCAACACCTGGCGCGTAGAGATAATCTCGCCGTCAACCGCCACGCCCTGCTGCAGCGTGATTTCCTGGGTATACGGGTTTCCGGCAGCGTCGATGCGGCGCACAGTGGCGCGCGTGACCATTTGACCCGCAGGCTTCTCGACAATGGTCTGGGAGGCGATTGTCACAGTACCCTTGCGGCGCTTGGCTAGGAACGAGCCCGACTGGTCCTCAACATTGCGCGGCAGCTGCTTCCAGACGCGCGCCATGAAGCCCGAATCTTCGCGCTCGTCGTCGGCCTTGTCGGGCTTGGTGGCATCGGCGCTCAACGGGTTGTATGAGTCGTCTTCGTCGTGGGGGGCCGGCCGCTTGTTGTACAGACGGCCGGAGCGGGCCAGGCGGAGGAGTTCCTGGCTGTGTGTGGGAAGCAAATTGCTGTCCTTTGGCATTCCAGTCGGCAGTTCGACGGCCCAAATGTCGTTTTTCTTGTGCTCTTCGTGGGCGGGCGGTGCTATGTTGACCCATTCTTCGCGCCATTGGCGGACGGGGAGGCCTGGTTGAACGCCACGGTTAGGGTTTATGGCACAGAAGCGCATGCAAACAGAACGCGCAAAACTCACCTTCCAGATCATCATGCTCCAAATAACCGGCCCGATGCGCTCGACGAGTCTACCAGCAGAACGAATTAGTCTCGGCATGCAAGTAGAAAAGAAGTTGAAGAGAGGGAAAAAAAAAATAGAGCAGTGTCTTACGGCACGCAGCCCAGGCTGGGCAATCCCGCTAGGAGCCATGGTTCCACTGTTTCCAGATTGAAGCAGAAAGCGGGATAAGGAAACACTTGAAGCGGTGATAAAAAGGATAAGGCTGAGAATTTGGTTGTCGCCAGCCTCGCGATATGGCAAGTACGAAGTCAAAAACCAGACGGAAGTCGCGACCGCGACGAAAATAGAAGCACGGCTGAGGAAAAAATCAAAGTAGCGTCGTTCAATGCTGGCGGTACAAATAGATCAGCAGGCGCCGTCGAGGAACCCAAAATATCAGATGATCAATTAATTGAGCCGCAAAATCGAATAGTTTGTGTTCTTTTGAAGTCGTGCCTTCTTGGCTTTATCTACTGTGGTGTTTTGCTTGGGTTTGTTCAGCTACATAGCCGTCGCGATGCGCTAGCGGTTGTCGGTAAAATGTCGGGTATTTTATGGTCCCTTGTTGCTCTTGATATTGGCGCTTGAGGTGGTTATTGTTATCTTCTCATCCTTGCCCTTCAACATTATTCCAAGAGCTACGTATGCACTATGCATACATGTGCAGTACCTTGTAGTCTTACTAGTACTGGATGAATACCGTTAAAACCTAGACTTTTATTTATCCCACTGTCTATCTTTATTTCTTAGTCTTGCGCTGCTCATTCACCAGTTCCCACAGCTCCTCATTCTCCTTTCTCAGTGCCTCTTCCGCCGACGCCTCAATGTTCTCCTCCTGCATCGCCAGCACCGCTCCCTGCAGCGCCTCCGCCGAAAATCCCGTGTGCGCCAGCATGCTCTCAAACCGGCTGCTCGGCGCCAGGCTCGTGTCCATCTGTGCCGTAAAGGTGTACAATCTCTCTGCCTGCGTCGGCTTGACAATGTTGATCGCGCGCGTGCCCGCCGGCTGCGCCTCGACAATCGGCGTAAAGGCCAGGTTCGTCACTGACGCGTTCAGATTGGCAAGCTCGCTGGGGTGGCTGTTGTCCGTCAGCGACCACTGCATCACCTTGCCGCGCGTGTGGCCCGTAACCAGCGTCGTGCCGTCGTAGCTGACCGCGAGCGTCTGCGCGGGACCGAGCTCTTCGTCAGCGTTGCCCAGAGGCGTCGTCACGTTGACAGCCGCAGAGGCATGGTCCTCGCTGTGCGGGCCAATCAGCGGACGTGGGCCATACATGTCAACGAGGAACAACTCGCCAGAATCGGTGGTCGTAAAGATAGCGCGGCCGCAAGGATCCAGTGAGACACACAGAGGAGTCGATGCAAAGAGCAGCGTGCGCAGAGCATCGCCGGTTGCATAGTTCCAGATGATGATGGTCTTGTCGCGGCTAGACGACACACAGATGGACGTCTCGGGGTTTGCGCTGGAGCCAGCAGACAGGGCAGTAATGGGGCCGCGGTGGTTGGAGAGCACGCGTGCAGGCTCCTGGTCCGTGGTGCTGTCGCGCTCAAGGAGCGGCGCCGTCGGCCATACGTGGATGTTAGCATCGTCGGAGCCGGTCAAGATGTGAAAGGGCGCGGTCTCGATACACGTGATAGGCTGAACGTGACACGGAGGCGTGGTGATTTGACGGCCAGTGCAAGTCTAGAAGCGAAAATATGTTAGTCAAGAGAGCCGAGGGCAAAGGGAGAGCAAGAAATGAGCAGCCAGATGTCACTGTGTTGTATCCATTAGGAAAGAGTAGATGGGAATAGGCGAGAGAGCGCCAACAGGCAACAACCAAAGCCACAAAGCCAAAAAGGCCCAAGCCAAAACAACACTTCCAAGTCACTTGTCTCACATCTGAGTCGCAGGAAAGAAGGCGCCGAGAACGATCGCACAAGGACGTCCCACAAAACCAGTTGCAGGCCCAGACGTAAGAAGTGACTGGAGAAAGGAAAAGAAACAGGCAGATGCACGCCAGATGGAGAAACCCACTCCAGACCAGAAAAGAGCTCGCGAATCAGTTGGCGCAGCCCAATACAGTTGGACACACAAGGTCTGGTGTTTCCGGGTGTACCATGTTTGCATTGCGCTGCTTGAATCTTTCTAAACAGTGTTGCCTGAGTCCTTTTGAGTTGTGTGTCACTTGTGTCTTGCTGCCCTGTCGTTTGAGTTTTGTCTGTTGGCGTAACCACACCAGCGCACCCCATCGGCATGTCCAGAGTGTATGTTTTGAGGCCGCCACCAAGACAAGCAATATGTAGGGGAACACACGAAAAGCCAAAAGAAGGATAGTTAAGAAAAAGAAAACAAAAACAAAACTCACCTCCCACAAAATCAACCGTCCCTCTCCTGTTCCCAGCACCAACACATCGCCCACCAAAGCCACCGCCGTAATCCGCTCCGAAAACGCCACCAGCGCCTCCTGATTGCCGCGCTCGCGCGAGTAGACATGTACATGGGCCTTGTCCTTTTGCGCCGTGAAGATATGCGTGCGGCTAACGGCCATGCCGTGCACGGGCGCCGAACTCTTTTTGAGCACGCTACGCGCCTGCAGCTGCGGCGCCAGCTGGTACGTGTAGATGCCGGCGTCTTTGGAAATGGACGTGTTGGAGGCCAGCGGCGGGCCGCACACGGCCACGACAAAGTCTTCACTCAGCATTTCTGTCAAGAAGCAAGGAAGAAAAGTTGAGGTGAGAAGGGAGATCTGCGCGCGGGGCTGAGACAAGATGCGCGCAAGGCGGGCTGATGTGCAAAGATCGTCCGCCGTTAAAGATTCCTGTGTCTGGATTGCAGTGAATCGCAATCAAGCAGAAAGTAAGTACAACAGACTCTTTCTCTTGTTTCTTCTCTTCTCTTGGCGGGGGGTTCTCCCTGGTTGCTGGCTGGGGTTTAGCCGTCGCAAGTTATGAATGATTTTGATATAGTGAATATGAACTCTCCCTTTTGAAACAGGAAAGAAAGACTAGAGCAAAGGAACGTGGCAATGAATAAAAGGGCAAATATAGGCAGTTCGATTCAGCTGAATTCAAAACATAAAAAGAAGTGTACATATGTTATGTTACTGGCAAGTTCAATTTGCGACTGGGATGGAAAAATTGCGAAATGTAGTTGGAGCAGCTGTCAGGATTTGCGCTTTGCGCCTGTCAAGTGCTGACAGCTGTCATCTTTCACCTCAAACTCGAGCTCACCTCCCGTCTCCATCAAAGAGTCGTTTGGTTAATCACAAGTAGATTGAACGTGTTTAGTATGCTTATGGAATTTTGCATCGTCCCAGATTTCATTGTTTTTGACTTTGGCAGATGTGCTATTGTTAACTCACATTGTTCCGCACATATTTCTGATGCCAACATGAAAGTCGGACTTATACCAGTAGGGTTGTTAACCCCCAATACTTCTCCCTTTCAAGTCCAAGGAGGCACTTTTGCTACATGATTTAACCACTATCCGAAGCTTCCCTCTTCCTCTGCCCCTCCGACCTGTCATTTTCTTCTCTAGTCTTTCCTAGCCTCTCTAGTCGTTGCTCCCTTGCATCTAGGATTATCATTATTGATTTTTCAAGTTGAGTGATTATCTTCCAAAGGCTTGATCCTGTATCTATCTTACAATTTTTATATGTCTCAGTTGGTCGTCCCTACAGGGAGACAAAGTAAAGTCGTCTTCTGGCTATGCTTACGTTATCCATGAAGCCAGGTGGCTAATGCTAGCTAATAATATCATAATGTGTACATACTTGTACTACTAACGTAACTTGATATCAAAAATAGATGCAAAAAAGAAAGCAGAGCGAGGTAAGAAAGTAAGAGAATAAATTGTATACAGGCAAAAGTATGGAACAAACGGTGCGGGATATTATTTTCTTGTCCCTTGCGCCGCAGTCTGCACCTTGTATGCATGAATACATACATACTATGTACTTTATGTACTTGTGAATAAGCTCACCTGCGTTCTCAGGACTTGAGTATAAAATTGCGTCAACAACAAGAAAGCCCTACTTTTCCTTTATGCATACGACGTGCATCAATGCTACTATTGTATGAGTACATACTATACAAGTGCATACATACATATGTAGAATGTAGCACGTCCTTCATTTTCCCCTCTTCCATTTCTTCCATTCCTCATCTGGCTCGGACGGCACAAAAGTGAAACCTCCAACCACTCTGCTACTTTTCTTTTTTGTGCAATTCTCAGTTATATGACCTTGTTTCTCGCTCTCAACTTGATAGGCAAGGCTTTGCATTTCGTCTTGTTAGAGGGGCCTGGCTGAACAGGGACCAGGCTTCTGTCAGCCGCCCTTTGTTCTTTTGTTGCCCTCGCTGGTGGGTTGTAATGGGATGTGACCAGATTGTCCAGGCTACTTGTAGATATATACTACATATGTAATATGTACTTGTGCGAACAAGCAATGACCTGAGGGCTCGTTTAGACTCTTCCAAAATGGTACGATGCTGATTTATCAAAGCCGTTTTGATTCCGGTAAATGCAAAAGAAAAAAAAAAAAAAAAAGACAAAAAAGCCCCAAGGCCTGAGATTTTCACTCTCATCTCATCACTTACACGTGCATTTAGATTACGGGGCAAGATGCTTGTTAGTGCCGTGATTTAATGAGGGGAAAATATCAGATCAGTTCTTATTAGGGGAGGAAGCGATCTGATCTTTTAGCTTTCTTACTCGCTATCTCAAAGGGGAGCTCGATTAAGACAAAAGGAAACGTGCGCCACATGGTCTTTGCATCTGTAGCCTGGCAGCTATCATACAAACGCTCAATACCTGGTTTTTTGTTGTCTATGTATGTATACCAGTACTAGTAGTCGATGCTTATGACCAACTAACCATCTGTTGTGCCTCTTCTTAACGAGATCGCCTCCTAGAGCCGTGCCAGGCCAAGGGCAAAAAAAAACAAAAAAACTGCACGTTGCCTATTTGAGCCGGCGTTTGAGACTTTTCTTTTCCATCCGGAAGGAGTGAAACCCCGACATCGTTCTGAGCCAAGGTAACCTTCACTTTGGAAGATACTTTATAGCAAAAATAGCACAATGAGGTAAATATGCACATACCAGTACTTGCACTATTGTGTATGTACTTCTACATACATCGTACATACATACCAGTCAGTACATACATACTTGTACACACACTCAGAGGAATGAGATGAATGTCACTGTACTTTTTTCATGGTTTATAGGAAGGAGTCTTTTGCAACCAGCCGCCTCAATGTAACCTACCTTGTAAGGCTCAGCGAAGAAACAACTCACTTTCCAGCATAGGGCCAGCTTACGATATCGGTGATGGATATTATACGTGTATGTATGTATACGCATAAGAATATGATTTAACATACATGGGAGTTTATTGGCTACGCCTTATCAAGACCTTCACAAGCGCTTATTTGTATACATAGTACTACGTTTTGGGACTGGTGGTCATAACGCATAAAATAAGAATAAGCAAGGCCAAGGCACAACAATATAAGCAAGGCCAACTAAAATGATGTGCCGAGCGCTAGTGTAGGTTTGTATACATACATACCAGTACACACTATCACCTTTTATTGCCATCTTATTTATTTCTATATTTTCACGTCCGTGCTCTCAAAGCTTCGGAGGTGATCTGGAAACGAGAGAAAAAAAAATAAACTTGGGTTGCATTAAGAACAAATTCAAGAAACATTAAAAGGAATGGAAACCAGCCTTCTTTTTTTGGGCGTTACTGAGGATCAGCAATACGACTTTATTCACAAAGAGAATTGTGAAACAAAGCTGTTGGTAGAATAAGGGAATACTTGTATGACTTGGGTGGACTATACTTTATGTATGTATGTATGTATATGTATGTATGCACATATGTACTGAACGTCTCTACATACCAGTATCTGTACATACACAAATAAGTACATACTTGCAAAAAACAAGTTTTTCACATCTTCACATCGGACCAGGATTAAACTTGCGTTAGACCAATATATCAAACAAGTGACAGCTTGTGATATGTCCGTCATCAAAACACCACATGGCTCCATTGCCAAGTACAGAGGAGACCTTCGCTTGAGGGGTTCACTATTGAGAAGCTTTTGCAAACAAAAGTATCCTCAGTATGCAAGAATGAATAACTTGCTATGCGAGCTGAACGGCACCTGCAGACGCCATCAATAAATGCTGTGCGCCTTCACATACATATGTACAAGTATGTACAAACATAGTACATATGTACATATCAAACGGAAATAAATGGTGATGGAGATGGGTGCTGAGTCGTCTAGAACCTGTTCTTGATGATGTATCAATGCTTTCACATGTCGGTGTCTACATATTCCTGTGCCTACATGCTCTGTATGTGTAAATAGTAAATATACGTATGGACATACCATATCTAAGCACACGCGTAGGTACATACTATTTGTGCTATTCACATCACAGCAAACGTCGTATCTGTGGTATAAACGGTGTAACTGTTGAAACCAAAGCTTGACATACTAAGCAACCAGCCATTTCTGTGCTGGGATCTACGGCAAGCACAACTGCCGAAGTGTTTTTTTTTTTTCTGACAGTTTCATCAACAAAAGAAAAGAAATACATAGTTCATGCTGGCAACCGCTGTACACATTTGAACTGGCTTTGGAAACAATCCAACCCAAGACCAACGGTATGTGTATGTATATCCATCTGCACGTAGCCTGCTACCCCTACTTCTTCTGCTTTGTCCTTGCTTCTTACTCTCCCACTTCTCTTCTCAAAACTGGTGAGCTATCTTTGTATGGCCTTACTTTTGAGGAAGAAAATGACAGTACATACTACGTACATACTTAAGTTCATCACATTTGACTCGTTTGCTTGTTTAAGTGCATAGTATATGTGATGCGCGCGTATTCTTTTGTGTCATTACAGTGGCGT
Organism: Thielaviopsis punctulata; assembly: GCA_036034705.1. Lineage (NCBI taxonomy): Eukaryota > Fungi > Ascomycota > Sordariomycetes > Microascales > Ceratocystidaceae > Thielaviopsis > Thielaviopsis punctulata. Next base: position 2,764,309 of record CM069900.1, on the reverse strand, counting down.
TGCTGCGAGTGCATATGGCTTCTCTCTCTTCCTGTTCCTTTCCGTCCTTTTTGTGGTATGTATGTATGCACTTGCATATCATCTATGTATGTATGTACATATGCATGTATGTAATTCTAATTCTAATGTATCCGTACATATGTACAAGTAAATTCTCTGTCTGTACTTTCGACACGCTCGCCTGCTGCGCTCAGTCACCCTTCTCAGCTTATGGACTTGGGCTAATATACCAGTACCCCCCGTGATATACCATCCAAGCACCGGCTTCAGTGGGGACGGCGTACATACATACATAGGTTATTGGTACAATATATACCAAAACAATCAAATTTCATATCAGCTTGGGATGCATTAATTGGTAAAATGGGGAGTTTTTTTTTGGTCTCGATTTCCTAATGTAATTGTTCATGTAAACGCCTAGTTTCACAAGCCTGAAGCCTGAAATTGTGGCCACCACGGAAACATTCCAAGGGGCGGGCATATTCTTTAGAAGAAAAATAATGAATAAATCCTCATGCGCTGGAATACAAAATACATACCATACATACATACGTACATACATATATACGAAGTATGCTGGCGATTGGCTGAGTTGTTTATAGTACCTCAGCGTCTATGTATGTACGTCTACCTTCCTGTCAATATCATCATCCGCCCTTGATATTCCACACCACCTTAAGTTTTCTGTCCCTGTGATTCCCAATTACCCCTCTACTTTCAAACTAGGCTTCTTCCAACTTACCCCTTGCTTGCAAAGTAGTCTGTTGACGACCGCGTTAGCGATTAAAGATTTCTCACGAATCGAGAACATGGACTGGGCCCCTCGATATCTGAGCTTGGAATCAGAAGACCGTGACCTCATTTTATCTGGCTCAATGAATGACTGGAGCCTCTTTTCTACCAAGTGATGAAAGCAACTGGCCAAATTCGGTTAGTTTGACTTACTCATATATACATACCATATGTATATACCAGTACTTGTACGTATATAAGTTACATGTTAGCTTGTGGCTCTAGGTTATCTGGTTAGTCAGGGTCCTTTTAGTTCCTTTTTACTACTATATGTATACTTGTATGTAGTAGTTTTCTTGGCTAGCTCATCCTCCTCCTCCTACTACTACATGTTATCTCTACGAATATGGACATAGAAGTCAAAGATCCAGAAAAAAAAAAAAAAAAAAGGACACGGCCTTATCCTCATTCTCCCAATATGAGTAAAACCTGCAAGCCAAACTTGGTAATGCTAAGCCAGTCCGAGCCAGTCACAAACAGCAGGGCTGGATTTTGCCTATACTATGTACATATATATGTATTGTGCAGTCGGCCATATTTCTTTTTACCAGAAAAAAACATAGTAGGCAAAGAAGCGAGCTTTGCCATGTGCTTCTTCTGAGACCCAAGGAGAAAAACAATATCCAACGGACTTGACCTTGTGACCTATCAGGCAAAAAAAAAAAAAAAGGTTGTGTGACTCCGAGAGATGATGAAAAGTAGGCAAAGTAGTTTTGTGACGAGATTGTGATGAAGCGGAGGATATACCATTGTGGTAGTAGATTTATACTATTTAGAGTACACATATTGTATGTTGTGAAGAGCAATATACCAACATAGATTGGAGATTGGATCAACATGCTACTGTTACCATGAAAACAAAACCACATTTGCAGCCAAGGCGCATAATTCAACCTCATCACGGCTCATTCTGTTACGATACTCATAAAACAGGTATGTAATAAGAAACTACCTGTATGTATGTGATATGGCAAAGCTGAGTAATTTTAAAGCTGGCGTTTGTAGTAGACAAAGACCTGATGCTACAAGTAGGTACGAAAATCCCCGACTGGAGTTAAAAAGTCTCTTCCATCTTCCATGTAGCTGTAAAACAACATGCCAAAATATGTGCGCGCATATAATATACAAGTACTTGTACAAGTAGTACTGTAGGAAGGGGTAGCATTGAAAGGCCGAGCCAGCTCCAAATCCACACGTAACTAGGACTCGCTTTTGCATGGCAAATTCCTTCGCCTGTGTCCACCAGCGGCTATCCCTGGGAGTTGAGCGGCTAGGCTAACGGAATGCAGAAACGAGGAATATCGAACAAAGGGCTTTGGCTCCCAGGGTGCCTGCAATGTATGTACATGTATGTATGTATGTGTGTACGTAGATACAAGTATGTACTGGTATGCCATGTTACAAACTTGCTGTAGCCGCCGTCCCTTTGATAGCAGACGCCTGCAAACAAAAGCGGTGACGTTCGTTAGGCCAACGATAGCGGTCAACAAATCCAACACGGAACACGGGGAAACTTTGTGAAATGCAAGGGCAATGCATTTATACTACATATGTATGTACATATGTATGTAGCAAGCAAAAAACAAGAATGTGACTAAAGGAAGGCAACAAAAGCACGCAAATCCAGTGTTTGTTTTCTCTCTTGCTATGTACTTGTATGTACATATATAACTCATTGGATACGTCACTTCTAACCTGCAATGCAACTGTATGTAATAACCACAACTCAGGAAACAATTAACAAGTTGATATGGAGGAGAGAAGAGCAAACGGGAATAGTGTGACCCACGCGGACAATAAAAGTCTTCTAAACGGCAGTGGTCTCATAGGTTCTCGCCACGATGGAAAACAGCTGGTAGAAGCCAGTGTCTTGGCTTTGTCATGGCCAAAGTGGGTTTTGTTGATGTGGTTAGTTCCAGCCAAGAACAGGGAGAGCAGGGAAAGGCCGCCGGGACGGCGATGATAAGATTCGGGAATGCAATCATGCCGACGTACTGTACAAGCTGTACGGAGTAGACAAACCGTACGCCCTACCGGTAAGCCCTTTTGTGCGCCGCGCCACAGAGCTTTGTGGATGTTGCTATGTATGTATGAATCGCTCACAATGAATGCCCTTGCCAAAGTTATCAATCTCAAGGCTTCACCCACATGTTGCAAGCCTTGGGATATCTCCTTTTCCTTATCTCGACCTTGGGATATATCACGTATGTATACATACGTACATCTTACATTTCCTACTATGCCCCTCAGTATTTCACTATGTATGCTGCATGCTTGCTTTTCCTCTTCTTTTGTCAACAGAAAAACATGTTTTCTTTTGTCTAGCAATATTCTTCCTTTTGCTCTTCCTTGCTTTCTCCTTTTTCCATTTGCTTCCATCACTTTTCTTTCGTCTTGTTTTCTTTTGCCCAGATTTTTGCTACTTCTGGATGGCCGGCTTCGTCCCAGGTCCGTTGTTCTAGAACAGAGCCCAAGCCGTCTTCCGGTACATACATACATATATATGTAGTACATACTACTTCCAACTCTTACTGCTCGCCATCACCGGTTTTAATTGCCAATCAACCAAGCATCTCCCTTTCAAATATGCTTCATCTCACCAGCTGTTTCCTGTCTTGGTATAAATCTCATTTTCTTTGGTTTCTTCGTCTTCACCAAGACCCGGACTTGACTGCTCGCCACTTTCAACTACCAGGGTTTGACTGCGTATTGCTATGTACCATACCAGGTTTAGTGCTCTATCTGATCCGTGGTTCAACTGTCCATCCGTCTTCTCTGCTGGGCTTAGGTTTCTACCTGGTTGGCCTTTTCGTCCCATGGCTAAAAATTCACTGCCGCTGGACGTCTCCTGAACATCTATGTATCTGATTCCAATACCTTGCTTATTCAACATATGTACATATGTACATGTACTACATACTACATATGTACAAGTACACATCACCGCAGCTCTGGGTTTTGCCTATTTCCCCTTTGGCTTATATCGTCTTGCCTTGAGCCTCTCTGTTATCTTATAGGCCAGGCATCCTATAGTACTTGACAGCAGAGTCCAAGCACATTTGGCTGGTGCTTTTGAAGTTTATAGGGGACCAAGTTATCTGCACTTGTCAGTAAATTGAGTGGCTCCTTGCCGTTCCTGCACCGCCTTACACCAACTGCGCTGCGTTGCTCGGTGCACATGGGCACTGCAGGAACAAGTTACATACATACTTGTATACCATGTATAGCTAGCTCGTAGACGACTAGAGGCAATCTATCCTAACCCGGATGCCCCGTTCGTGCAGTGCAGTGCAGATACATAACCAATACATCTTCTCTGCGTGTACTTGCCTCACCCAGCTCGTGTGCACTGCTCTGCTGCTTTCAAGGTCTCTTCGCCTCGATACGCAATCTTTGTGCCGCGGGCCTACTTTTGTACCACAGAGTCGCCTTTTCTTGTACGCTAGGTTACCGGTGCAACGGGCCACGGCTGCTGGCTCTCTCTTTCTCTTAGGTTTGGACTTGCTTGCTGCTCCAATTTGCTCTCTCCACTGAGTTGGAAAGGAAATATATATACATATGAAAACAAAAAAAAGCCTCCCTTGGCCATTTTATAGACGAAGAGGCGTCAAGGGACTACAACGCCAATTCCATGCCATTCAATCCAAAGGTTGACTGGGTCAGTTGAATCTTGACGTTCCTTTGTGTACACATGTACACATTCTCGTGCCTTGCTCCCCACTTTGACCTAAAAGGCCGTGATTACGGAGCCCTTGGGGGGAATCAGAGCAGAGAAGCCCACTCACATCAAGGGATGAAGTAGCACAGCTTTTAACGATTTTGCAAGATGACTTGTTTTTTTTTCCCTCTTATTTTTTATTTATTTATTTCCTTTTTTCCATGCCGTGTAGTATATACACAAGTGTATGTATGTATATACAATATCTCTCTGCAGCCCGTTTTCTTGGTATACATACATATACCACCGTATCCCGGCTTCTTTGCTGATTCTCTTCCAGGTCCTTTTTATTTCTTCCTTTTTTTTTCGTCTTTGGGCTTTTTATTGCCATTTAATTCATCCTCTGCTTTTTCTTTCCCTGCACGTTTGTTTCAAACATCTGCATCTCTGAGCCCAACCAAGCCCAAGCCTTGGACCTGTTGTTGGCCTGTGTTCCTCTTTATTCATTTTTCTTTTTTTTCTCTCTCTCTTTTTTTGTCCGCCTGCCCTGTCGAAAAATTCAAGGGCATTTAATCGTCAAGACGCTTGAGTCTCGGATTTTCTTGGTTCTTTTATAGCCCTGTCGACCCGTTCTATCTGTGGTTGTTCTTGTTCTATGTACAAGCAAGTACAATACATATACATATAATACATGTCCCCAAGTTTTGCAGGCCGCCTTGAGCTTTCAACCCCAGGTCTTCTTTCTCGCTCTTCTCCAGCCTTTGGCTTTGGCAAAATCACAGACTTCCGGCCCTAGCACATACCATACTTACATACATACATACATACCGTCCCAAGAAAGGCAAAAGGCGGGTCTTTCTCAGTACTGACTGAAACCCTCCCCGGCTGTTGAATCTTGATTCTTCTTTCCTTTATTTGTGCACAGGTAGTCTGCGGAGATCGTCTCTGTGCTCTGCTTTAGTGTGCATTGCATTGCATTGCATCTACGTTGCGTCAAGTTGCGTTGTGCTTTGCTTTGCTGTTCTGTTCTGTCCTGTTCTCCCTGGAACTGGGCTCTAGTCGTCTCACTGTAACTTGGGGCTCTGGATCTTTTCTCTCTCTCCTGCTTATATGTAGCGGGTTTATATGTACTTCTTCTTTGGGAAATCTCGCTTGTCGTCGTTTGCTTCCTTTATTATTTATTCCAGCCGGCGCCAGTTCCAGCGCTTGCAGACCTTCTCTCTTCTTCTTTCTCTCTTTGCCTCTTTTCCATTTTTTTATATTGTTCTTTTTCTGTTTTACAGTGCTGCTACAAAGCCTTACTCTCTCCCAAAATGGATTTTAACATGGACTACGATGTGGCGTCTATGGATGATTCGATGCTTGCCGTCGATGGCAGCAACTTGGCAGAACTGTTGGCTCAAGACCTTGAGCTTTCTAGCAACGTCTTCGTCTCCAAGAACATGACTGCCGGCTCTCCTCAGGCTTCCTTTCCTGCCAACATCCCCCGGCGATCACTAGGCTCGGGCTTCTATGACGACGATGACAACGAAGACGCTGAGGACAACGTCATGATGCCCATTTCCGGGTCCTTTTCTGGATCCAACCTGTACGATGTTATGATGCGGGTCAAGCAACTAGGATCGATTGCAGAGTCTAGCACTTCGCTTCATGAGTCTCTTTCTGTGCTTCATGGGATGGGATTTCCTACTTCGGCTCATGTTCCCCTTTCCAGCAGCCACCCCTCGGCAACTACCCGGCACGACGACGAATCCATGTCCGAATCTATCTACAGCTCTAATTCCGACTCGTCTGAGATTGCAATGGAGCCGCCTACTGTGCGCCTGAGCGACACAGCAGCTTCAGCAGTGGTTGCTTCTCCCCCTATGTCCCCCTCTTATGTTGCTGCCATTTCCAATGTTTCTGTTTCTACTCCTGCCATCTCCAGACGGCCTATTTCTGGCCATGCTTCTATTTCTTCACAAAAGAGCGGCCCAGCCTCCAGTTGGATTGCCGACTCTGACGATTCCGATAACGAGCTTCTTCACATCTCTGCTGTTGGCGTCAAGCGTTCTTCCACTCACTACTCAAAGCGGCCGTCTTCCCATTGCTCCAGACGCTCTTCTGTCTCGGGCTTTCAGTCACAAGTCAACACTGTTGTCTTTTCGTCCAAGCAGCGCCTTGCCAGCCCTCCTGTGACCCCGCCTCGATCTCTCAGCCCTGACTTTGACGCCCCTTCTAGCACCAACTTCACTCACTCCGAAGCCATGGATGACTACCGCTATGAGCCTCTTTCTCCACCCCCTCCTCGTCGCTCACCTCCTTCTTGCTCTTCGTCTCGCAATCAGTACAACCACATTGACTCTGAAATGCCGTCTTCTAGACATGGCCAGTACGAAAAGCCTGTTATTGCGTCTCGTCATTCTTCACTGAGCCAACGCAAGCCTATGCAACGCACCAACACGATGCGCTCTGGCTATGGCCAGCTGGAGGATGTGCCCATGTCTCCTGCCAGCCAGTCTTCTCACTATGGCTACACACGGCAGTCAACCCCTCTGTCTCGCTCTCAGACCGACAACATGTACGAGCGTCGGGCTGCTACGCCGTCACGGGCTGGCACTACTGCCATGTATATCGATGATGAGCAGGAATATGCCTACCCTATGCGTTCGCGGACGATGCCTATAGTGTCTCAGCGGGAGCAGATATCTTCTCCCCATCGCGAGCATCCCAGAGTCAACACCCCCGAGTCATGGAAGCAACAGCAGCAGCCGAAGCGGACTGGCACTCCCATGTCGATGGAGGGCGGCTTTTTTGACGAACGCAGAACGGCTCTGCCGCTGCCCCCAGATGTGGCTGACAATCTCCGGATCAACGTGGCTTGCTTCCCCGAGACGATGCTGACGTCTTCGAGCCTGACGGTCGAGACGATTCGCTCATACTCGCGCAAGCTCAAGCATGACCCGTCTCTCAACCCTGGCCGGCCTGTCCCTGCCCAGTCTCCCACCACCAGTCCTTCGCCTCCCAAGAAGTGGAGCCTGCACCGTGCCCTGGGCTCGCGCCGCAACAACAGCTCGCGCAACTCTCCGGCGCCATCGCCCGAGACTACTTTACTTGAGGATACTCGCACCCCGTCAGTCAGTGTGCCGTGGACAGCACTTCGCAGCGTGTTTTCTGGAGCACCAGATGACATGTGCGATGCGCTGTATGCCCACATCTTGGCCTACAACTACATCACCAACCTCTGCCCGCGGTCAAACTCGTCTGTGCCCACCTCGGCGCACTCCAACTCGAGCTCTCTGCTCAACAGCCCGACGCATTCGCGCCATCTTTCGGTGTCTGATGAGAACCTCAACGAGATCCCCAAAAAGGCGGCCCACCTGCTCGGGCTGGACATTAACACGTGCGACATGCGCAGCGGCTCTCCGGCGCCCTCATCAAAGAGCCGGTCTGGCCGCAGCAAGCTCCTGCGTTCGCACCAGCGCACCACCTCGTTCTCGTCTACTTCCCCAGCCGTGGCCTTTTCGCCGCTGCTGAACGCGCCGTCGGAACAGGCTATGCGCGACCTGCAAGTGGGGCTGGTGCGGTGCATTGCGCGGCTGGTGGCGACACTCAAGACGGACATTGAGGCGGGCCGGATGGACGGCGAGTACGGGGCGGAGTTTGCGGGGGAGATGGCGGAGATTGACCCGTTGTTTCTGCGGTCGCTGTGTGAGATTGTGCGCTGTTGCGAAGAGTCGCAGTATTAGAAAAAGCAGGCTGGTGAGCAGCAGCAGCAGCAGCAGCAGCAGAAGCAGCAGATACAGGTACAGCAGCGAGAGCGGTATCGGCAGCGGCGGCGGCAGCGGCAGATGCAAGTTCTCGAGCAGGCGGTGAGTGGGCGGACGAAGAAACGGGCTGTTTACGAATATTGACTGAGGCCCTGGTGTGGGTCTGTACGAACCATTGATGATTCCTTTTTGTTCTTCTTTTTCTTGTTATCTTTGAGGGGGTTTCTGGTTTTGGTGATGGCGTTTTTGTTAGTCAGCGGCCCTGGTTTTATGATGTGTGTTTTTTTTTTTTTTTTTTGGGTTAGGAGTGAAGCAAAGAAAATGACAAGCGTGATTCTTATCACAAGCTCTGGTTTCTTCTTTTTCCTTGCTTTTATATATGTATGTATTGGGATGTGTTTGAGCTGTTCTTTTCTGCGGGGGTGTATTCCTGGGCATTATTATTATTATTATTACTACTGGTTCTTGTCTTTTCAGATAGGGTGTACTGCAAAGTACGTTTTAACATGGAAACAAATAACATCTATTCTTGGGAAAACCCAGGCTTGAGTTGACGTTGAAACAAGATAGTGTTGTCTTGGATGTTGTCTCGAGAACTTGAAGATTTTGGGATTCAGGCGCTTCTAGGGTTTACGTGTCTATGGCTGCTTAGGGTTGAGGCCAGGATGGCAGGGGGTTTGTGTTTTGTATCTTGAACGGAAGATCTAAGCAATTGAAACATATATAAAATAAACAAAAATGAAACATCAAGAAACATTTAGAGTCACATGAAAATACTACAATCAATAAGAGATCAATGGGTGGTCGAAGGCTGATCCTCATTGCGTTGAGAAGGGCAGCCATAACAAGGGAGAAAGTGGAGATTTCCCGATACATGTGTATGTGTGTGTATATATATACAGATTTCAAAAATCCCTTTTGTAATCCCATGAACTCCTCTCAACCGTGGAATCTCACCCTCTTTATCCTCACACACCCTTTGTTCTTCTCGCACTGCCTTCTTCCTTTGACTCCCCAAAATCCAGAAACGGAAAAGAAACATGGCCAGCCCTGCTCCGCTCATTGTCCCCGCGACAGCGCGGCACACTGCTACAGTGATTTTCGCCCACGGCCTCGGTGATTCATGTGCCGGCTGGATCGATGTGGTGCGCAACTGGCGTCTACGGAATAAGCTGAGCCAGGTCAAATTTGTGCTGCCAAATGCGCCGACGATCCCCATTACCTGCGTGAGTTTGTTGATTACGGCGGGGGGGGTGTTGTACTGCTGTATTGTTGGATTGAATACTAATCAGAAGGATAGAATGGCGGATATCGTATGCCTGGGTGGTTTGACATTGTAAGTATTTATTGTTCGTTTTATATACGGAGAGAAAGAAAACAGAGAAAAGAAAGCAAAAAAGAAAAAAAAAGACTGACCAGAAAATAGACCAGCCTGGACGGGACCATCGAGTCCCTCGTGCAAAACGAAGACGAGCCCGGCATGCTGGCTACGCGCACCTACTTCTCGGGCTTAATCCAGGCAGAAATCGACGCAGGCATCGCCCCGTCGCGCATCATTCTCGGCGGCTTTTCTCAGGGCGGCGCCATGGCGCTGCTGACGGGCCTGACGGGCGCGCACAAGCTGGGCGGGCTGGTGGCGCTGTCGTGCTGGCTGGTGCTCAGCGGCAAGTTCAAGAACATGGTGCGCGCGGACAACAAGAGCACGCCGGTGTTCATGGCGCATGGCACACAGGATCCGCTGGTGCTGCCCGAGTTCAACAAGATTTCCAGGCAGATGCTGCAGGCCGAAGGCGTCAGCGTCGAGTATCATGAGTACCCGTAAGTTTAGGAGTGGTTGGCGACGGAGAGGTCATGGGCTAACAGAAGAACAGGATGGCGCATTCGGCGTGTGTGGAGGAGATTGAGCAGGTCACCAAGTTCATGGAGGGCATTGTTGGTGCTCAGGAGTAAGAGCGGGCGTTTGTTGCTGGCTGTGTAGCGGTGTTATACAGTGGATGTTGAGTGCAATATACCAAGTTGGCAGCAGAAATGACGTGTCCCAAAAGAAGAAGATTGATATGATATTGATTATCATAGTGATTGCTACGAGTGGCGTAGCTGGATATGTTTATTCTGTTATTATATTTGACCAGGGACAGATTTGCAAATAGAGACATGTGTACATATGTACATATACATATCTTCTTTATCGAGTGGGAAGTTGATATACCCTAACTTAGGGTTGCACGGCGGAATGCGTGATTTGTGAGGATATGCGAAAATCTCATGTTCAGTTGTGAACAACTGTCGGCAAGTTTTGAGCCGGTGAAGCCCTACTACGGAATGAGCAGGCTACACGTTTTGAGTAGAGATATTGTCATGTGGCGCTCAAAACAGGCCAAAAATGGGTGATGAGAGAAGTATGTATTGGCGCGGTTGTTGGCAACGGCTACGTGAGACGGAGTATTGGGGGGCTTACTATGTATGTATATATGTATGTATGTACTACATACATACATACATACATACATACATACATATATGCATATGAGTAAGAGCATAGATGGATTCATGGTCGGTTGAAGGAATGAGACAGGAGTGGTAATGATATAAGTGGTACATAGCTGTATATGTATGTACGTACATATTAGTATTCGAACAGAAAAAGTGACATCTACGTCATAGTTGGCGTTTTCTGCTATGGCAAGATTTTGTTTGCTGATCTTGATGGTGGCACAAAGCATGAGATGATCTGGTGCAAGGAGGAGACTTGGAATCCGATGGAGACGGAGATAGAGATAGAGACGAGAGATGGTAGTACTACACACATATATAGTACGTACATAATATTGTCTGTATGTACTACTTATAAATACATATGTACAAAGCACAATGACAACCGACAGAACGCGGCTTTATTCAATGCGGATTCCCATTTGTTGCTTTTTGGAGGTTGCCAGGAGCCCGGATGGCCCGTTGCATTTAATGCTTGTGTGCTTATTTCACCAAGTATGTAGCCTCCCCCCCCCTCAAAGAAAAACAGCTCCTGGCAATCTCAGCCTTTTATTTTTCTCTTCTCCCTTGTGCAATTTTGCCTGGATCCTCGCATTTAAAATCCGCAGAAAGCCTGTTTTAATACAAGTACCTGTGTACATATGTATACATGTGTATGCATGTACATACGTATGTATAACATACTACTTGTACTTGTACTCTGTACTTACATAAGCCGCTGCTAAAATCCTGCTCACATCGTCATCGCTTTGTTGCTTTCCCAGCACGCCAGCGCAAGCTCTCGTCAACCTCGACCTGTCCAGCCGCAGCGGCTGTTCTCTCTTCAGTCCTCTTCTCTCTTCTGGTTTCTTCCATTCCATCCAGTTTGCTCCCGTCTTTTCTTGCTTCCGCCGCTCTCGGAATCCTGCTGCCTTGTTATACACACATATACATACATACATACACAAGTACATGTCTGTCTCTCCTTTTCCACTGCCTGTTACCTGTCGCATTGATTTCCTTAGCCCGAAAGCAAGGAAGAAGCAAAACACAACAATTAAAGTCTAGCCTCGTCGTAAACCTAGCTGCGCATATATGTATTACTAAACCCCTCGTTCCTATTTTTTCCTTTGTTCTCGGCCTCTTTGTTGACACTCTCTCCCTTTGTGCCATTTGCAGTCCCTTCCAACTTCTGATTACATAATTGTCGCCCTCGGCACATTCTCCTGCTCGGCTGCTGGCTGTCCATTCCTCGTCTCGCCTTTCACCTGCTTTCTTTTCTCGTCTCAGCTTTTGCTCGGCTGCTTGCCATTCTCGTCTCAGCTTTCGCCCGCTTTCTTCTCTTGTCTCTCTCTGCCTTGCTCTAGCTACGCCTCTGAGTCCACGTCTTCTGCCGCCGCTGCCGCCGCTATGGAGGCCATCAAGCGCAAATGCCGTCCCAAACACCAAGTTCTGGTGCTCAAGTGCTACCCTCGCACCACCAAGGGCGCTGTCGATATCCGCCCCAACTCTAGCGAGCTGAGCTATCTGCTTTTCTACGCCACCTCTCGCCGCTCTAAGATTCAGAAGATTGGCGCGTTTCTGGAGAAGCGCACAGCTCACGATATTTGGCGCCAGCGTGTCGGGTAAGTATTTTATACACAAACATACATCTGCTCTTTGTCGTCATCCTCCTCCTCCTCCTGCTCCCTCTTAATTACTTTCCCTCCCCTCTGCTAACACTCCCCCTCTCTCCAGAAATGTCCAAGTCACCCTCCAAATCCTCGCTGCCCTCATCGAAAAGTCCCCCAAAGACTTACCGCTCATTGCCCAGTGCGTGCTGCATGTCCTCGACATGATCCTCGATTCCAACGACATTGTCCTCTGTGAGTCTTCCATACCACTTTTCAATGCCTTTTGCGACCACCACGACGCCTCTTCGCTATTCGCCGACCAGGCCTACGTCGACCAATATGTCCAGATTGTCCAAAAATACACCCACTTGGCTTCAGCGCAGTCGCCCCATGCCAAAGACAGCGTGCCAGTGGCAATGCGCTGGAAACATGTTGGCCTTGAGGCCATCCAGTGTCTCTCGTTTTCAGATGCCCTTTCGTCCATGATTGGCCGCCAGATCGAAACCACCGTCCCCGTCATCCTCGAAAACCTCTGGACCGACAATGAAGAGTTCATCGACCGCTTGGTCTCCCGCGTCGGCGCCCAAGGACGAGACCATGCCGACCGAGGAACGCGCCGCCGTTCTAGCGTAGCCACTGTGCGCACAGCCGACGGCCAACCCGAGCCCGACCCTTCGACTGCCGCCGGCACCGCAGGAGACGTTGACAGAGTGGCCGAAGAAGACATTGGCGTGCTGGCCATGCAGTGCCTCAAGAAAATCTATGTCGTCCCCAACCGCCAGCAGATCAACGCAGCCACGCTGGCCCTGTTCAAGTTTATCGACGAACAAATCAGCCAGGGCGGGAAGCTGATTACCGCCGACCCGGCAAAGACCCGCAAAGATGGCGGATGGGCAATCCGCATGTTTGAGCTGATTGCTCGCTGGGCCACAGTGCAGGACCGCTATGCGATTGTGGTCACCGCCATGGACAAGCTGGCGCGCATGCCGCTCAACACCCACAACTACACGGCCAACTTTGTCATGATTAGCATGATATCTTCATTGCTGCGTTCTGACATCAACCTGATCGGCCTGAGCGTTATGGACGTGCTTCTGGGTCTGATGCAATACATGAAGAATGTTGCGCGCCTGCCTGAAGACGCAGATGCAGCTGCGGCTGGTGCTACTGACAATAGTACTACAGCATCGCCACAAAAGCGCAACCTGCTGGAAAAGGCGCAGATGTGCATTGGCGGCTTGGCAACGCACATTTACTATGCCGATCAAATCACAGACATGGTTGTGGCTCTGCTCGTGCGCCTCAAGCCCTCGCGCTCTAGCAACTCGTCGCCTATGGCGGAAAACGAGGATTTGGCTGCTGAGGGTGCACCGGCTGTCAAAAATGGCGATCCTGCTACCGGCCAGCAACAGCAGCAGCAAGCCCTGGAAACCTACTTTGTGTCCAACCAAGGCCGCATTGCCGCTCTCAAGGCTGTCAAGGAGGTCTTTTTGGTGGCCAACCCCCAGGCCCGCATGGCCAGCAACAAAGCGCTAACCCGCAACAAGGTGCCGCTGCATGTGTGGGATGATACGCACATGCTTCTGCGGGACCCGGACGGCCACCTGCGCAAGGCCTATGTTGATGCCTTTAGCGTATGGCTGGACCGCGAAACAACGGAGTTTGACTCTCGCGCAATAGACGATTCTGCCTGGTCCCGCAACCAGGCCGGAAAGGCACTGCCCGGAACGAGTCGCGGTCGCCGGGCCATGTCGATGGTGGCTCGTGAGCCCCAGCCAAACGCCGCCGGCTCTCGCTTCTTGCAGCTGATTCACCTGGCTGTCTACGACAATGCGCTGCAGTATGTGGACTTTGAGACTGACTATCTCTTGCTGCACGTCCTGCTCAGCAAAATGGCCCAGCGTCTTGGCATTAACGCTGTGCGCTTTGGCCTGCCCATGATTTTCCGACTGCAGGAGGACATTCTCGAGGTTGATTCTCCGGTGCACAAGGTCCGCATTGGGTGTCTCTGCCATGGCTACTTCTGGGCTGTATCAGTCAAGTTCTGCCTCGAACACTCGGTCGTTGGCCAGGCCATTGGAAACGAAGTCACGCGGCGGCGGAGCAAGCACTTTTGGATCGAGGGGCTCAACGTGCCCACTCCACCGGTTGAACTGTGTGGAACTCCGGGACTGCCGCGTCCGCAGCCGCGCATGCCCATTGAGGAGATTGAGTTTGAAGCACTGCTGCCGTTTGACGACCGCTTGACCCTGATTGATGCCATTGGAGCCAGCTACCACGATGCGTCTGCTTCGCCTCCAGCTAGCCCACCTGCCACTTTTAGCCATGACTTTGAGTTGCCAGTCATCAAGAGCCACTCTGCCCATACCAGAGAGATAGAGGCCGACCGTGACTTGCCAATTGCCTTCCGCGACCAGCTCCTTAGCGACTGGACGCGTGAAGCAGCTTTGTTGGCAATCCAATCTACGAGCAAGAGCGTTTCTGTGAATGGCTCTCGCACAGCCGGCTCCGGCAAGAACCGTCTCCTCAACGGAAACGGCCATCCTCCGTCTCCCCGGGGAAGCCAACTGACGGGCCGTCCTGCTTCTAGCAACGGCCCAACCAATGGTCTTTTGCCTATTCAAAAGAACAGAAAGAACAGCGTGCGCAGCACATCACGGGCCCGTTCCGTGTCCAACCGCGGCTACGTGCCCTCTGTTGACCAGCTCAAGCAAGTCCTCATGGGCCAGCCCATCACGGCGCCTTCCCGCACCGGCAATCCCGAATCGGACGACGGCACGGAAAGCATGGTCAGCTTCGAACTGACGCCGTCAGAGGCCAGTTTCAATCCCACGGCCATGTTGCACCTGGAAAACAGCGATGGCTATCTTTCCAAAACAACCCTGACGCGCACCGGTTCCCGCGGGTCTAGAGGATCCCGTGGCTCTGGTGTGGCGCCCCCGCTTACCCTGAACCCCACGCGGCCTGGCAGCTCGTCGCGCCGCAGCGTCGACGAGGCCTCGGAGCCAGAGCTGCATGCCACCAGCGAAGTGCCGCCGGTGCCGCCGCTGCCCAAGCTGTCTACGTCCTTTTCGCCGCCGGCGACGCGCGGCCACGCGGTCCCCGAATCCGACGGAGGCGTGGTTCGATCGTCGTCGGTCAACAGCTACAAGGGCGGCGCCGCAAGTCTCCGCAAGTCTCTGCGCAGCCGCGGCGGTGGGCCGCCGAGTACGGCGGCGGACAGCTTTGGCGGCATGTCGCCGACGTCACCAGGCATGGATCTGCAGGACCTGTTGAGCCACATTGACAGCCGGACGGGCGAGATGAGTTTGGGTGGGGTGACGCGGCCGCCGTATTAGTCAACGGGAGGGTTTTTGCGTGGGTTGGTTCTTTTTTTTCTTCTCTCTTTTGGTTGCTTCGTTTCGTGATACACCTAGTATAGGATCAAGGGCTGGCTGGAATAATTGCTTCTCTTGTTTATATTACCCATTTCTCTGGGGTTCTGTTGTTGTTGTTGTTTTTATCTTTGCTGTGTGGATGTTGTTGTTTATATCAAGTCATAGAGCGTTACAATACAAATACGAGTTTTTATATCTGAAGCTTGCTATTGTGTACAATGCATAGCACATACATATATGCACATAGAGTGACATCGTGATAGCGAATCCCGTACCATAGGAGAGCTGTGACGGCGGCTATTTGTCGCGCTTAGCCTCGCCTACCCAGCCAATCACCGCTCAAGGTTTGTTTCTCGGCCCCACACACTTTGTATTTCCACGATCCTTTTTGCATCACCAATTTCCCTCCATAACCTTAACCCAGCCCAACCGGTGTATTTCTGAAACGCAAATAACCAAGAAAAAATGTCTTTACTCAGCCTTTCGCGCGCCCTCTTGCGCCCCTCGCCCTCCTCCGGCCTCCTCCGCCCCGCCGTCGCCGGCATCCACTCCGCCACCGCCACCGCCGCCAATGTCTCCCCGCTCGTCGGCACCGGCCCGCCGCCCGACCCGCCCATGCCGTCTGCCGCCGAAGTGTCGGCCATGTCGCGCGTAGCGCGGCGGCGCCGACAGGCCGAGATGTTGCGCGAGGCAAAGAGCATTCGGAACGGCAAGGGCGAGGTGAAGACGGTCAAGAGACGGTTCTGGACGGACGTGAGCGTGCGGGAAGTTGACGGTGAGTTGTTTATCTTTTCTTGTTGGGTTGCTGGCGTATCGACGAAATACAGTAGTCTTGCTAACCCCTACCACGCTTCTTTGCAACAGGCTCCCTCCAAGTCTTCCTCGACGCCCGCCCCCTCCGCCATCCCACCACCAAGGAAATCCTGCGCTTGCCGCGCTCCAAGCATGCCCTCGCCACCGCCCTCGCCATCGAATGGGACAGCCTGACCTCGGCCCAAGACGCCAGCAAAGCCCACCTGCTCCCGCTGACCAGCCTCGTGTGCCGCGCCGTCGACATCGCCGCCGACGCGGCATCCATCCGGCCCGGCCTCGAGCGCCTGCTGCTGCGCTACCTCGACACCGACTCGGTGCTGTGCTGGGCGCCCGAGCCACCCGCGCACATGCGCGAGGCCGGCCCGTCGCTGCGCGACGCCCAGCGCGCCGCGGCCGACGCCCTGACCGCCTGGCTGGCCGCGCGCCTGTGGCCTGGCGCCGTCATCGAGCCCGTGCTCGACGAGGCCTCCATTATTCCGCGCCCGCAGCCCGCCCACACCCGCCACGCCGTCGAGACCTGGGTCGCCGCCCTGGATGCCTGGGACTTGGCCGGCCTGGAGCGTGCTGTTATCTCGGGGAAGAGCTTCCTCGTGGCTGCGCGCTTGTTGGCCGAGTGGTCCGAGTCGGCAGGCGTGGTGGCCCCGCACGAGCGCGCTTGGGGTGCCGACGAGGCGGCGCTGGCGGCGAACATGGAGGTTGATTGGCAGACGGGCCGGTGGGGAGAGGTGGAGGATACGCATGACGTGGAGAAGCAGGATATCCGGAGACACTACGGCAGTGTGATTTTGCTGGTGTCGGGTTCCAAGACTGCGTAAAGCAACAAGAGGGAACTCGATGCTATGGTGTTGGCTGGGTTGTATGATATAAGTGCCCCTCGGTTGGGTGTGTACAATATTGTTTATTCGAAAAATACAAGGATACTACTACCACTCTCAGTTTGAAACATGACCGGTACTCTTCAACCCTGATACCCTACCTGCCAGACTCTCGTTGCTCAGCCGAACACGCTCCCGTCCGACCCAAGAGAGACGGTTGAGTGCGGCCAGAATAGGGCCAGGCGTGTCGTCAAAACTCTTGCCCGTGATTGAAACGACAAATTTGTACGGTGCACTGTAGTTTTGGACAAAGTTGCGCGTCCGAGCCTCGGTCGGCACTATTCTTTGGTTAGCCATGCGTTCGAGTCGAGTTGTTGATAGCAAGGAAGAGAGACTCACAGCCAGCATGGCGCACGGCACCACGCCCCCAGCGGCCTGCAGAGGCACACTGCTGCACTTGTTCCCACAGCACGTCTAAGCCATTGAGCGCCCAGCACGTGGTCCCAAGAGCTTGAAAGTGCGTGACTGTCCCAATGATAGCATCGGTGCTCACGTCTAAAGCACCGTTCATATTGTGTAGGGCAAATTGCCTGCTTATGTATCCCTTGACATATAGCCTACTGATGAGTGTTGTAACGCCCTGGCCAATCTTTTCGTACCGCATCAGTCGAGCTAGACTCGGCACAGCTCCAATGTCGTTGATCGAGAGAATCTGCATCGGCGAGTCAATTGCCATGCCGCACCTCTTGTTCTCACATTCCCAGCCAGACCAAAACTTGCGGCGTGAGCAACAGTGGCATCTATGGCAGACGAAGCCCATGCGAAAGTTCTTTTCCGAGCCATTTCCGTGTTTCCCTGGAACGGGAAGGTCAGGGTACAAGTCTGGTGGCTGTTCATGAAGACAGGCTGCAAGAATCTTGGAGATGCGCTCTGGAAACTTCCTGCAGTCTGAGAGAGAGGGAACGGCAGTACCAGTGTACTGTTTTCGCTCGTTGAGGAAGGCTTCAGAGTATGTAAGGCTACTACTAGTAGTAATATCCACACCCTCAGGAAAGGAAAAGAAAGAAGGGCATTGGTGGTTGAGACAGCACCAACCTTCGTTGTAGATCCACTTCGAGAACATGGTGCACTCTTCACATTTGAACATGGGCGCAATAGATCGGCCCGGCTCCGGGTTAGGCTCTACTGGAGTACCAACCGGCATCCACCAGGCAGGAGTTTCGGTATTGAGACGCTGTAACTTTACCTTTGCAAACTTGAATCCCTCGAGGTCTCTTTCCCACCAAAGATCAATCGCAATAAAAAACTCAAGAACATTGAATTGATGGCCTACCTTGACCTTGCAGCTAGGCAGCTTCTTTCCAATAATATACTGCTGGCGATCTATGAAGGCCTGCCATGCGACGTGGTGATTCGAGAGCTTCTGATCGTTGTTGCGCCCGTGTCCATTGGGACTATTATCCTTGCTTCTACCGCCTCCACTATCCGCAATCAGCAACCTTTACGTCACTTGGTTTCAAGAAACTTACACATGAGTGACGACAGTATTCTCCCACAAACCATCACGAACACAGGCCCATTTATCCATATAAAGCCCCCTGACAACGAGATTGTGCATGTACGTACCGCTTTGATGAGCTTTGAACCACGCTAGGGTATCACAGATTGACTGGCGGCTGTATGCAAAGATTGGCGGGAGAGCTCTGGCCAAAGGCTTTATAATGCCATCCTCCTGATCTTCCGGTATATCGTCCTCTGAATCCTCAGAGCATTCTTCGTCATCCGAATCATCAATTTTGCCAACGACTTTCAGCGTATCTGGAGCGGCTCTCGCACGTGCCAATATCTTTCGTTTCTGGGAAATAGCTACAGAGGGGCTTTCCTCGAACTAGAGTTTGGGAAAGTAGCAAGCCTTAGTCTGGCGTTGCTGGATAGTTGACCTCTGCTGGGGTTGTATTAGCCTCGGTTATAGGCGCAGTGTTAAACTGGCCTTCGGTGACAATACCACAATTGAAGTTGTCTAGCGAGTAGGCGGGACTCAGCTGATAATCAGTTTGCGGCTCTTGCTTGATCGGAGTTGACGGGTATGGACTGTTTAAAACCGGGCTTTCAGCAGAGTCTGGCTCTGCTTTGACAGGAGTTGCAGTGCGTTCCGCCTCGAGGCATTGTCGCTTTGGATGGACTGGATGACCGCCGCTTTCGAAGCAAGTTGCATCTATTAGGCCATAAGTTAGAACATGGTACTTTGCAAGAGGGACTTCTCGGTATAATGATAATGGTATTCAGTAACGATAATTCTGTCAAATGTGGCATATCAAGATATCATACTCCTCCATTCGAACGAGGGACCAGCCAGCTGGTCTCCAATACTCTAATCTCACGATGAGGTTTCAAGGAAGAAGGAAATCTCGGCAGCAACGCCTTCTACGGGTACTTCTAACAAAGAGCTACGGAAAGCGGTGGAAGCTGCACATTTTGCACACTTTCCAGTGGTGAATGGAGCTGGTATCAGGTTGGAAGTTGCGAGGGCTATACGAGCACTTCATGAGCTTACAAGTATTGGAACTTGGTCTATTGGGAAGGAAAGGGTTTAGAGTAGCCCTAGTGCCCCATTACATGATTCTTTATATGCAGGAAAAGGGTTTGGGGTGGAGTAAGTATCTGAAACCCCACGATCCATTTCTATAGCAAGAACTTGAACTCCCAAATCCGGTAAATTACATAGTAACCCTGCCAGCACTAACCCTTATAGCCCAACCGCCAACCCTGGCCTTAGCCCTGGCTCCGATATGCGGCAAAAGCAGCGGGGCCCCTTTCATTTCTCAGGCGACAGCAATAGGGCAATGGAGCGATGGTGGGGTGAGACTCCGCGCCTATTTAGGCCCTTTTAGACCAAGAGTTACTATGCAATGCGTATGTACATGCATACAGGGGAGGGAAGTTATCGCTAGTGAGTGATTTTGGCTATGCTAGAAGCGGGATGGTGGGGTGAGGCCTGGCTTTTGTACCTGGAGAACGCCGTTTCTTGACTCACAACTGCCGTTTATAATACTGACGTTTGATCAAACAGTATTCCTTTTTTTCACTCCGGGAAAACTTGATTCAATCATCACCACAAAGTACACATAGTTTACCATGTCGCAATATCCCGTCAAGACCTGCGGTACGTGTCTCGGTGCTAATACATAGTCTCTCTTCTGTTCTACTTTCACATTGATGGGCTAACTCTGATGCAGGTGTCCTTGGATGCACTGGCTCGGTTGGCCAGCGCTTTATTCTGCTGCTGCAGCAGCACCCGTTCCTCAAGCTTCAGGCCGTCGGTGCGTCGATGAACTCGGCCGGCAAGAAGTACAAGGACGCCGTCAAGTGGAAGCAGTCGTCGCCGATTGGCGCTGTTGGCGATCTGGTTGTCAGACAGTGCAAGGCCAGCGAGTTTGCCGACTGCGACATTGTGTTCTCTGGTCTGAATGCTGATGTTGCCGGCGAGGTTGGTATGTATTTCCTGCACTTTTGTTGTTTTTGTATGTGTATATTAATATTAATGCTTTGTGCAGAGGCCGAATTCCGCGCCGCCAACATTGCCGTCTTCTCGAACGCCAAGAACTACCGTCGCGATCCCATTGTGCCCCTCGTCGTCCCCACAGTCAACCTGTCGCATCTGGAGCTGATCAAGCACCAGCGCAAGGTGCACAACCTTGAAAAGGGCTTCCTCGTGTGCAACTCCAACTGCGCCGTCATCGGCTTGGTCATTCCCTTTGCCGCTCTGCAGGCCGAGTTCGGCGCCATCGACACCGTGTCGGTCGTGACCATGCAGGCTGTTTCGGGCGCCGGCTACCCCGGCGTGTCGTCCATGGACGTCATTGATAACGTCGTGCCCTTTATCTCGGGCGAGGAGGACAAGCTGGAGCCCGAGGCGCGCAAGATTCTTGGCTCCCTGAACGCCGACGCTACTGCTTTCGAGACCCAAGCTGGCCTGCGCGTCTCGGCGGCGTGCAACCGCGTGCCCGTTCTCGATGGCCACACGGCCTGCGTGTCGCTGCGCTTTGCGCAGCGCCCGCCGCCGTCGGCTGAGCAGGTCAAGGAGGCCATGCGCAAGTACGTCAGTGAGGCGAGCAAGCTGGGCTGCCCGTCGGCTCCGGAGCAGGCTATTGTTGTGTTTGACGAGGCCGACCGGCCGCAGCCGCGTCTGGACCGCAACATTTCCAACGGTTATGCGATCAGCGTTGGTCGTGTGCGTGAGGATGAGAGCGGCATCTTTGATATCAAGTTTGTTGCGCTCAGCCACAACAGTAAGTTTCGTGTTTCCCCTCGAGATTGCCTATACTAACGTTTATAGCCGTCATTGGTGCCGCTGGCTCGTCGATCCTCAACGCTGAGGCCGCAGTTATCAAGGGTTTCGTGTAAGGGTTAGAACAGGACTTTAAAATGGAAATATCACGATTTGCATGATCTTATTACAACAAATTTTTCACATTTTCGAAATGCGTATATAAATGCTCAAACAGCTGTTTGTCATCAGAGACAGCAGCGTTGTACAGCACCTCCAACAACCCGCATCATCATCTCATCTGATAAATACACACATACACACACACAAACAAAGCTGATTAAGCAAGCGAAAAAGCATTATATGTATGTATTCATCAAAACGCCCAAACCCCAAATTGCAAGACGCTACAAGGAAGCAAACAACAAAAAGCAAAACCACCAAAGCATCATGTCGTCTAACCCAAAAACTTGCGCAGATTGCTGCCCACATTCTTGAGGTCCAGGAGAAAAGTATCGTGGCCAAACATGCTCATTTCCTCCGTCAGTTCAAAGTGAGTGACGTTGTTGTTTCCTGCCAACTCCAGCGCCTGCGCCACTTCCTTTTGCTGCCAAGCCGGAAACAGGATGTCGCTTGCCGCACCCATCACCAGTGTCGGCGTGTCCTTCATATTCGCCAGGCCCTTGACCAAGTCCTCGGGAGGTCCGCTGGCTGTCGCCGCGTTGCCCGCCGTCGACGGCTGTTCCATGTACGGCTTCTCCGGCAGCGTCAATCCGCACGCCGCGCCGTCCGCCGCAATAGTCTCGCCCGAGTCCATGCGCTTCTGGCGCTCCGCGCGCCGCACCGCCGTGGCCTGCATGTACTCGACGCCCAGATCAAACAGGTCCATGGCCTTGCTGACGTACAGCAGGCTGTTGGGGTCGTACGTCAGGCAGAACTTTTCACCGGCGTGGTCCAGGTACGTCTCGATGAGAAAGTCTGGGCACAGCGCCGGCGGCTTGCTGGGGTCTGCGCGGCGCCGGCCAAAGCGCTGTTCCCATTCGGGCCCCGAGCGGTACGTCACAGTGGCAATCTCGCGCGCCAGCTTCATGCCGGCGTGCGGCGGCACGCGGCCGTAGTAGAAACCACGGTTCCAGTTGGGGTCCATCATGAGCACCTGGCGTTGTGTGTGGCGCATGGCAATGCTGTACGGATGCGAGCGCGCGCAGCCGCTGATGCTGGCGACGCGGCCGACACGCTCGGGGAACAAAACGCCGGCGGCAAGCGACTGCATGCCGCCCATGCTGGAGCCAACCGAGGCGTAAAGTCGCGCGATGCCGAGGTGGTCGAGGAGGCGGAACTGTGCGCGCACCATGTCCTGCAGCGTGACAATGGGGAAGCGGGTGGCGTAGCGGGCGCCGTCGGCGGGGTCGATACTGCTGGGGCCTGTGGACCCGAAGCAGCCGCCAATTACGTTGGTGCAAATGACAAAGTACTTGTTGGTATCCAGAGCGCAGCCGGGACCGATGAACTTTTCCCACCAGCCGGGCTGCGGATTGGCCTCGGTCGAGTGAGCGTGCGACGAAGCCGACAGACCGGTGTGCAAGAGAATGGCATTGGACTTGTCAGCATTCAGCGTGCCCCAAGTCTCATAGGCAATATCAAACTCGGGCAGCACACCGCCCCAGTCGAGCAGCAGGGACTGAGAACTGTGGAACGTCTTGGTGGCGCCGACGGTGTAGGACGGCTCGGGGCCCGAATTGTCGGCAGTCTTGGCCTCGAGTTTTGCCGAGCGCGACGCCAGCTTATCGAGACACGGGAACGCCATGGCAGGGTTGGACGCAGGCGCAGAGGCGGCAGCGGCGGCAGAGGCGGACTGGCGGCCGGGCTGCAGGGTTTGGAAGGAGCGGGCGGCAAGGATGGCGGGGCGCAAGCCGCGGAGCCGGAGGGCTCGTAGCGGAGCGGGGGCAGACCGTGAAAGCATATGAGCTAGGGTTAGCTGGGAAATCTAGAGGATGGCAATTTAAGATTGTCGAAGTATTTGAATTTTCCAATTGAGGAGATTGCGAAGATGGAGAAAATTGATGTATGTATATATATAACAGAAACCAGACCAAAGGAAAAAGCAAGGCAGAGAGGCACAATGGCCGGAAATCCAGGTCGAATTTCTAATCCATGTGGCAGTAGTACACACTGGCTAAATAAGCGTCCATTGATGATACCATTTTCAATTTACGGGTCACAGCTCGCCGATTTTGGAAGTGGCTACTGCGAGCTTTTCGCCGTTCTTGGAGCTTGCCAAAAATGATGTGCTTTCACGTGCTCGCTCAGCATAGCATGGCAAGCTTTATCGATAAGTGCTGAATTGTGGGGCTGTATTTACAAGTACATATGTGCATATGTACATACTCCGTAAGTACATGTGTACAAACAATATGTACATACATACTTGATACTTGCTGACTTACTTGTAACATATAAATGGCAATTCAAGCAGTCATTTATTCATACGGAAAGCACAAGATATATGTGCACACTCAATTCACATAGTGCACGTCCACCGTAATGCTCTCCACATGATTTGCCCACCCAGGGAACCGCGCCTTGGCCCATACTGTAATCATATCGCCCGTCTTCAAGCTACGCACAAACTCTCCCGTCGCCGTATTCTTTCCCCGGCCCTTTTTAATCAGCAACTTGTCTGCCTCCGCCGACTCCGGGTCGATATCATCGTCCCAGCTCCACACTATCTTGTGCGTCTGTACCTCGCGCTCCGCCCGCTTATTGATTTGCAGCACCTGGCTGCCAGGACTTCCCGCATGAGCCATGGCGACTATGCCATTCTCATCCGGCTCCGTCGCCGCCGGCACAACAGTGCGCGCATTGCAGAACCCCATGCCTGGCGCCCACGAGTACAATTCCTGGTGTGCGCAATCGCC
Source organism: Thielaviopsis punctulata (assembly GCA_036034705.1). Lineage (NCBI taxonomy): Eukaryota > Fungi > Ascomycota > Sordariomycetes > Microascales > Ceratocystidaceae > Thielaviopsis > Thielaviopsis punctulata. The sequence goes on along the minus strand of CM069900.1, from coordinate 2,739,835 downwards.
GGCGGCGCAGGCTTTATAGGCAGCATCGGCGCTGAAGCGCTCGAGTCCTACGTCGAACCACGTCCATGAGTGGCCATATGGGTTGCTGTGGTCGGCGGGGCCGCTGCTCCAGCCCTGGTCGCGACTGCGGATGGTGAAGACGAGTTTGCGCACAGGGTGCATGAGAGATGGTAGTCTGCTCTGGATCTCAGTGGGGAGAGTGCTCATGTCTTTGAATATCTCGTTGGGTTGCGCCAGCTTTGCGGGCTCTAGAGGGGCTATATGTGGCCAGTTGTAGTTGTTTTCTACGGGGAAGCCAATAGGCGGCGTGCGTATCTAGTAGACTGTTAGCCAACGAAGCACTGTCTTGATTCCTCATCAATATCTTTGACAAGGAAAAAAAAA